>OX421280.1:11230000-11709400 GCA_949125355.1 Agriopis leucophaearia
TACATAATACCTATAAATACCAAAAAAACGTCAATAATTTTCAACTTTTACAAAAATATTAGAATATCTAGAAGCACGGGAGCGCGTCAAAGCCAAGCTCGGTACCGTGTGTAATATTACACGAACCATTTAGAGCCACTTTTCCCCCCTCATTACTCAAAAACTATTTCACATAAACATGTCAAATTTTACATATATATTGAAACTTGCGAGATACATTTGTGCTCCAAATTTCATAAACACACCTCAAACAGTTATTTAGTTATTAACGTCCAAAAATCGTCATTTTTATCACTGACTGACCTATAGATCAAAACTATAACCCACTTCCAGGTGACCTAGAAAGTTCAAATTTGGCATACAGATAGGTAGTTGGGTCAATAGAAAAGAATAAATCAGAAACTGGTAAAATTGTATTATTTTATTATAATTTTTCAATTTAATTGATTCTATTAGGACCACTTACGTATAGCGCCTGTGATGTATGAATTAGCAATCAAAATTGATGCCAGCCGGTCTGTATGTGGATTTTAAGGTCTTCACGTAAATATATAACGAGCTGAATACCACCCTTAATTTTTTTTATAATCCAAACATATCCGTTTTACTAAGTGCACCATGTTTACGGGAACCGTGCACATGAGCATCTAAGCTGTACGCCTAAATACTCTATCACCCTATAGGTTGCGTGAGACTATTTATATAGTATGTATGTCGTAACTGGGAAGATTTAAGTGTCTACAGCAGCGCGTATTAATTTTATTATGAATAAGTACCAAAGTACCAACTGATAATTTCTGTACAAAAAAGTAATGATATCCCATCAAAAACATAACTGTGAAATGAGAGCCAAGTGAATAAATATTATGATATATGCCTTGGTGGTAGAAACTAGCCATCTCACATAGGGCTCTTCTATGACTGTTTTAGTAGGTACTTAATAATATATTGTATATTCGCACTAGCCAAGTCAGACCTTAGGCTTAAATATATTACCCTAAGTTAGATCTTACATTTAGATCTCACTTCTTTTGTCGTTGAAGTCAACAACCAAGGCATATATCATAATATTTATTCACTTGGCTCCTCATTTCACATTTGTGTTTTTGATGGGATAAATATATATACATATACAGTTATATGATTATTACGGGATATTTACCGTGATATGGATTTGGTGGAGCTTCCGGTATTTAGCCCGGTATATCGTAAATATCCCGTAAATAATCATATAACTGAAGAGAACAACCGTGATAGTTTAAAATATTATAATAAAAAACAATTGAATTGTCAATTAAAAATATATATTTTGATGACCAGCATGATTCGAACCTACACCATCGAGTATACATCTCGAGCAATTTTTCTGCTAAGCTACGGTCGCTATTGATATAATAAGAAAGTTTCTAACATTTAAATAGCAAATATAGACAACAATCTCTACAACATTTTGATATATAAAATATATAATTCTTTTTCAGATTCTTTGCTGTAATATCCGTCGATAACAATGTCGGGCAAAAAATATGTCTATCTCGATCCAGAGATGGTTTTCCAGCTATAACATTAAATTTGCCTGCTTACAAAAAAGTACAGCAATAAATTTACTTTATCATCACTAACAATATTTATTTATTTCTTATAATAAATTTTAATTTTACATATTTATGATTAATTTTAAATGCCTAATTGAGTATTTCTGTTTTATTGGACATTGCAAGAATTGTATTTATTCATACTGCTGAAATATTATGAGTTATGATAATATATTAAGTGTTTAAACCTCTTTAATTTTTAGGCAAACCATCCTTTTGGTGGTCTGATAGAAGAGTATGCCTGGAATCGATCTGCAATTGACATAACAGAACTTGGCCTACGTAGCAAACATCCTGTCCTATTTGCTGAGCTACAAGCTATAAAAAAACCATCATTGATCGAAATAATTTCATCATTTGCTGGTAAAAATGTTTTGCTGGTAAAAAAAAAATGCACAAAATTCAATAGGGTTTATGGAATGAAAACACATTAAGCAGAAAATAATATAAATTCTAAATATCACCCAATGTTCCAGGGAGCATCAATGATAACACTACGTTAAAAGATCTGAATCTGGGTGAATCTTTGTCATCCATCCAGTTTATCTTGAGGAATGTTCATCATATCTCATTGGATGATAAAAAGGTGATGATGTTGACTAAAAAGAAGTAAGTATATATTTGAATACATCCAATTTGACACTTTTATTATATTATTTAATCAATATTTTTGAAATTTTCATTACTATGTAGCTCGCTAGTTGCAAAATCAATTATGTTTCAGGATAATGGAAATAGAGATGAACGCAGTTGAACGCAAGTTTGCAGAATTAAAAGGACTTCGTGCATTCTTTTCAGTAGAACATCATGATGAGCTTCAAGCGTCATCAGATTTGATACCTATGAATACATTAGTATTTAAAGCTGAAACGGTAAGCCACTGACAGTCAAAGCAATCGTACACTGGACGATTCTATAGCAAATGAGGGATAATATAATTAATGTCTAATCATGAATCTAGTTTTTTTAGTGGTACGACTCTTTTGCAGAGTCCGCCTGGGCAAGTACAACACCTTTGCCAGTTATTCAACCGTCAAGCAGTAGTGTGCAAACACTGCTGTTTTCCAGATTGACGGGCAATGTTTCCAGCGAAATTACAGGGCACACAGAGATTTGACATTTTATATCTCGGGGTGACGAGCGCAGTGCATTGTCATCTAGGGTTTTGAACTGTTGAAGTTCAAAATTCTGAGTGGCGTTGAGCTGTTATGGGTAAGCGTGAAGAGTCATCAGGCGAGCGGCTTTACTCGTCTCGTCACTATGCATCATAAAAAAAAATATGGAAATGAAGTTCTTCAACTTCAATGTGTTTTTAAAACTCGCAGACCACTCAAATATCATGACGGACTTCGTATGCAACATCGTTCATTAAAACATTGTGATACAAGTGCGGAAGGAAGGTTATTGTTAACGAGAGAAATTATTAATATGCGAATGCACACTCACGACTTATTATGGGAAGCTTATCTTTTCAAAGTTCAAAAAGAACTTATCCAAATACTAGCAAATATTGATCAAATGGATAGCTGTAAACCTTATTTTATAAAGTACTATGTGCGCCCCGTGGTTTTACCCGCGTGGCGATGAAAATTGGTGATGGTGATGATGATGAAAAGTAACCTATGTGTTAATTTGCTACATTTGCTAAACTAAATCACGCAGCAACGGCTGAATGGATTTAAATGAAATTTGGAATATACATTGCTTATAGGATATAAGCAATGTATATTCCAAATTTCAGCCGTTGCTGCGTGATTTAGTAACAAACATCCATCCATCCAAACTTTTACATATATGATATTAGTGGGATTAGTGTAATAAAATCTTAACTTTAACATGCATTTACGTATATTCAAAAAATTTGTGCGAAACAATAAGCACTTATTTATATTAAAAAGGGTTTTACCTACGGACTTAGACAACACACTTCAACACGCAAACCAGTCAGAACTACCAAAGTCTCGCCTGAAAATGCACTCGTCTGGTACTTTGGCACTCGAACTCGTGGGCTGCTCGCGGCCCAGTGAACCACGAAACATCGAAAGTTTTTTATACTTGTTTGCGCTTCACTTTTTATTGACACTCGACATCGCGGGCCGCTTGCGGCCCAGCGAACCACGCGACATCGAATTTTGTTTTTACTTGTTTGTGCGTCACATTTTATTGACACTTGAACTCGCGGGCCGCTTGCGGCCCAGCGAACCACGCGAAATCGTTTTTTTTTTTACTTGTTTATACGTCACCTTTTGTTGACACTCAACTTCGTAACTACATTGAAAGTTTTTTTTTGTGTACCTACATCGCCTGTGCTTGACACTCCAAACGTGCGACTTCTTTTTTATTTTTATTTATGTGTATACACCTTTTTTATGCATAAATAGGCTTGCGTTTGACCGCCAATTTGCCTGATGTTAAGCGATGGTGCGGTCTACGATGGAGCACGCTTGCCTAGAAGAAGGCGATTCACTCGTGATTTGAAGACACCTAGATTGTAACTATTGGGGAACACCCCGAGCTCTTGAGCTCTTGAGCTTGGCTTCGCAGGCCGCTTGCCACCCAGCAAATCTCGCAATCTCGTTTTTTTTTTTTAAACTTTTATGTATATCACCTATGCTTGACACTCAAACTCGCGGGCCTCTTGCGACCCAGCGAACCGCGCAACGTCGTTTTTTTTACTTACTTATTATTTACTACTTACTATTACTTTAGGGGTCAAAAGTATTGTGTATTTTAATATGGCCCATTGCTTATCTTTGTACCAAATTTTACTGAGCCGTTGTTGATTATGGTATCCTACGGGAATAGTCTTATTTTTTCGGGATAAAAAGTAGTCTATATCTACTATAGTCCTTGTACTATCACAATAAAAAAATCACGTCGTTGTTTTGTTGCTGCGTGAAAGAAGGAAAAATAGAGCAACATATTTTAATATTAGTATGACTGTTATCCTCCAGGGATATTTCTGATGTCCTCGATTTATGAAGGTACTTATTTTATTTGAGAAAACAGTTAAAATCTGATATCTACACTAAACTTGTACATTCTAGTGGCAACCTGCAGTTTCAATCGCGTGGTGTAAAATAGTGATGATGATGATGATGAGGATGATAAATAAATAAATAAGTAGCCTATGTGTTAATCCAGAACATAAAAAGCCTCCGTACAAAATTTCATCGAAATCCGTTAAATAGTTACCGAGGTGTGACTGAAATTATCCTACAGGTACCTTTAATTTTTTCGGGATAAAAAGTATGCTATGTGATAAAAATGTATATTCAGTTAATAATTTTCATCACAATAACTTAAAAAAACAAAAAATTTTTTACACAAAGTTTGGTCCCCTGTTTTAACCACTTACGTCATCTCTGTAATTTTTTTATTAATTTTAGCATTTTTTATTTTAAATGAACTATCCAAATCCTAATTTTCACATCTGTAACTTCAAAACCGAATTTTAAGATTTTTACCCATTTTAACCTCCTTAGGGGTGGAATTTCGAAAAATCCTTTCTTAGTGGGTGCATACACTTCACAAAGAATACACCCTCCAAATTTCATGTCTCTAGGACTAGCGGTTTAGGCTGTGCGTTGATATCTCAGTCAGTCAGGACTTTGAATTTTATATATACAGATGTACTAGTTTTAATGTTTTATTTACCACCTTTGTACTGTATGGAAGCAATAAATAATCTGAATCTGAAACGTTTTCCCGAACCGACGCGACGATGAGGGCAAATCATAGTCCTGAGTTAACAATTCACGATTAATTTGTAATATCGCACGTATATAGAGTGGATGATAGCTTTTACAGTATGTACATATATCGATAAGGACACATTTCGAGCAATAAGTATTAAAAAATGAATTGAAATCATCAGGAGGAAGGAGCCATCGACATAAGCAGGCCACACTTATTCATAGTGCCGGGGCTAGAGGGGCTCCAGACACGGTTCCACGAGCTGTGCGAGCGCCTCAAGCTGCCAGCTATAGTGTTGCAGCCAGGGCTCGATCACCCGCATGAAACGCCATCGGACCTCGCTCGTAGACACGCTAAGGTATATTACGGTACAAGACACCATACCACTAAACCTCATAGAAGAACTGAGTAGGTAATTAATAGTGCCGTCGTCGTTGATATAAATGTTGTTGAAAAAGCTCTGCAAAACAAATATTATTTATCTTCTACAATAATTACTTACTAATGTTTTTTTATTACCAACAGATTCTACTAGAAGAGTTCAAACTAAAGACAAACTTTTATCTACTGGGCTACGAGTTTGGTAATGTCGTCGCTTTAGAGCTAGCAACCATTTTAGAAGATCATGGTGAGGCATATTGCCAAGTTGTTCTTTCTAGTCATCATATCTGGTTGTAATTGGCTTATAAAATATATAATGTGTATGGTTTTGTAGGTCTGACGGGGACGATATATTGTATCGGCAATGGTCCGGATGAAATGAAGGCGCTATTAGAGTCAGAATTGAGCTCGTTCGACACGGAAAAGAAACTCCAAGAAGGTGTCTGTCAACACATATATGCGCTGATGACACGTGATTCGGTAACGTCTCTAGAGAGTGCTCTACGAGATTGCTCATCATGGCGCGAACGTGTCGATGCATGTGTACGCTTGCTGCTCGGCCGCGTGCCGCAAACTGGGCAGTATATACGCTCGTTCTTGGAAGCAGTGTACGCACGCATCGGCGTGGCTAGACACGCGGAGATGGTGCCACGCACCCTGCGCTCGCGCCTCGTGCTGCTGCGCGCACGCTGCGACTACGACCGCGTGCGAGACACGTGCTCGCTGCAACGCTACTCGCGGCAAGCACTCCACGTGAGGGACCTCGCTGCACCCATGGCGCATGCCACCGCTGATCTACGAGTACCCGCCATCGTCAACGAATACCTTGATAATGACCTTCTAGAAAAGTACGAGAACAGCAATGTGTGTGATTCTTATATAGTTTGATCAATAATAAACGGAAAGTGGTATTAGGTTCGCTATTGCATAATAAATTAATCGTTTTTCTTTTATTTCTCTATCCTCCATACACTTGCATCAAATCAAAAACTAATCAAAATACAGGCAAATCAAAATTAAAGTTTATTATCCAAATGAGAGTTAAAAATATGCATAGACTGATAAAATCATATTTATCGGTATTTGGTAGAATAAGACTACGGGTTTGGAGTGTGAACTATGTGTGGGCGAGACGAGAGCGTGGCTTACGAATTGTAATACAGAAAAGATGACACACTGCGCGTGGTATGGGAACATGATGTTAGCGTGGCGTTTCAGTATATTACAACCTATACGTCACGCTTCCGTTCCACGGACGTGGTAAGCCCGTACCATAATTCTATATGCGAAATACCACTTACTACCTAACTGAATCATCACAAAATCTCGAAAACTACAATACCTACAATGCTGAAATTTGGTAGGTAGATTTATTATTATAAGGTATAAAGGTCTACTTAGATAGCATTTGGCAAATGGGCCGAATTAAGGGGGACATATATAGAGGGTGAAAGTCTATGAGGAGTGCGTAAAAAGTCGCGGGCAAAAGGTAGTGAAACATAATCATTTTGCTATATTTTAACTACGGGATAATTTTACTTATAATACTAGCTCTAGCCCGCGGCTTCGCTCGCGTAGTAAAGAAATCAACTTTAGTCCATTCCCGCCGTTTCAGTTTCAGTCCGTCCGTCCTGCAATTCACTCTACTCCCATCTCATCTCTTTCTACTCCAGTTTCGCATTGCCCCGTAATCTACTTTACTCAATCCCATTCTTTCCATTTTAGTCCAACATTTGTCCCGTTTAGATTTTCCCTCAGCCCGTTCCCGTCTTCTCCCCGTTGCATGTCAATGCTGCATCGTACCTATCGGAAGATCTGACCGTACCGAATTCCAGCATCTGTATACTCCAGCATCTGTGGCTAGGCTACCATAGGTACAGAAGAAATAATAGTGCAATCACAGCTTAGTAGTAAGAATGAATTTGGCACTATCGGTCCGATCTGTTCGATGCGGATATGTGTCTGGTATGCCTACTTTTATAGTATATTTTGTCAAACTGAAAATAATAGATGATAAAATACCTGTGACACCGTTCCACAGCAGTATATATGTTAGAAAAAGTAGAATTACATCAATTAAGCAACCTTTATTTAATGTGTCTATTGGTGTATTGCTATAATTCTAGTTTATCTATGATGCGTCATTGCTTCCGGTTACTTTGCTTTTACTTAGTTCATAATAGCCCAAGAGCCCACGACGCCGACGGCCAGACCTTCGTTATTTTATAAAAGCTGAAAGTTTCGATTGTGGTTACTTGGGCAGGTAACAGGTAGTAAAGGTGTATAAAATAGTACCTTAAATTCCTTAAAGTATAAAGTTTAATTTTTTTATTTTCTCTAGAATATCTTTAGAAATCACCATATTCATTGCCGGACACTTTTCACAGTAGCTACCCCTGCCAGACACCCCTAAACTTTAATAAATTTTAATTATACTTTCGTTATAAAATATTTAGTTTATTTAGTCGAATATTTAGTTAATATTGACTTTAAAAATAAATAATTAAATCAAAATAAAATTAATACTTAAGGGGGCTTCCATAGAAAAACGTGTTTTTTGCCGTTTTTATAGATAATGGTACGGAAACCTTCGTGCACGAGTTCGACTCGCACTTGGCCGGTTTTTTATTTAACGTTTTTCATTACATCCACCTAAATAAATGACAGCTGTTGCGCATTACATCCACCTAAATAAATGACAGCTGATGCGCAGTAAAAGATCCCAATAGACAAAGTACTCTATCTCACTCGCACTGTGAAAAGTGTCCGGCAATAAATATCGTGATTTCTAAAGATATTCTGGAGAAAATATAAAAAAAATAACTTTATACTTTAAGGTATTTAAGGTACTATTTTATACACCTTTACTACCTGTTACCTGCCCAAGTAACCACACTCGAAACTATACTCGCGGGTCGTTCTTACCTGTGTTGGAGACATACACAGAGAAACTTTCAGCTTTTATAAAATAACGAAGGTCTGGCCGTCGTGGGCTTTAACTCTATAACGCTGTCGCTCTCTCTTCTCCAGCGAAGAGAATATAAATTAGTCTAAGATCCCGCCATAGAACGACCTTCACCGAGCTGGTTAATGGATGAAAAGTATTTTATATTTAATTAAATATGTCAATAAATATATTGTACATGGGTTGCCTAGCAAATTTCAGTCCAGGATATTATTTATTAATTAAAAAATTTTTTTTTTTAATAATTCACCCGTTTGGTTCATAGATAAATTTTATACCAATCGAAAGTATGCAGCCCATATTATATGCAAAAGTGAGGTTGCCTATTTTTTCCTGTCATAACCCTTGGGTTGCCAGGTATGAACAGATAAATCGATACTAGTAATATGCACCGGTCTGGTTAATGAATGAAACTTAAATAAAAATAAAGTTTATTTCATAACGAACACGGTGATATAGGGTTGCCTACGAAAAATCAGTCATGAATACCGGTTGCCGAATTTCAAAAGATTCAATTTTGCTCCAAGTGAATGTGTGCGACTTAAAAACGAATTAGAGTTTTTTTCGATTTTTTGCATTTTCTGAGAACATTTACTATTGTAATGTTTTTTTTTTTTTTACCATCAGAAAGTAGAGATTTCAATGAACAAAAAGCACACCGAGTTTTAAAAAAAAAACTAATATTTTGACACGAGAATTTTCGATTGAAAATTTGGGTGCTTTTTTGATATTAAGTCAAAATAAGGTGAAAAAATTAATATTTTAAATCAAATAAATTACAGTGTATTTGGGACATAAAAAGGAAAGTTTTCACCAAATATCGTAGAAAAAAAGACATTGAAAAAAATAAAAATAAAAAACCAAAAACTTGGTTATTTGAATTTTTCACATAAATTTTGAGGTTATGTAAAAAAAATATGTAAAAGTTGTAGATCTTTTTATTACCTACAACTTTGCCATATAACTTTTTTTCATAGAACTTGTAGTTTTACCGGAAATCGAGATAAACTATTTTTTACCCTTAAACCCCCTCCCCCCCCTCTTACTTCCCGATCTCAGATCGACTGTAATTTATTTTTCCTTTCATTTTTATCATATTCCCCTCCTTTTCTAATGGGTTTTATCCTACTACTATTTTTTTTCACTTTTTACCATTTTTGAAGGCTTCTACCCTGGTCGTCAGAGTAAGAGTTATTTCCGTGTAATATAAATAAAATGTGTGAAAAGCACGTCAGTTTCCATAAAACGTGACTGATATTTATCGATTTTAGGATGTTTGGCCGACGCACAATTTGTATTGTCAAAATAATAAAGTTAATTAGGTGTTAGAAAAAAAATACCACTTCAAGACTATACCTAAGTATTATGTAGGTACAAACTTAAAACTAAAAGTAGAAAATTTGCTGATAGTGAACCATAAATCAAAACAAGTCACAGGCGTCACAATCACCAAAATCCATCCAGGAAGAGAATAAATAACACAGATCATGAACTCATTAAATTATTTACTAACTAAGTACTTAGAATGACACAATAGTATATTCAAATCAAATGGAAGTAGCTACTATGAAAATGTGCAGCAAGAGAGTTGCAAAACTGTGACAAAACTGGATTTTTGGTGTTTTCTCTGGAAAATTAAATTTCTGTAATAAATAGATCTTTATTTTAAACCAACTTCAAAAAAGGAGGAAGGTTCACAATTCGGCCCGTATTTTTATATTGATAACTAGTGAACCTCCTCCAAGCCGGCTGGTCACCGTGGGGGAAAACGACCAAAACCCTTCAGCAAACAGTAAAGATACAAAATTCTCTCAAGATCGGAACATACAACGTCATCATCGTAACGTTTCATCTAAAGAAAAATTTATTGAACTGACGTACTCATTACAGAAAACTCACATTGATATATTGGGCTTGGCAGAAGTCAGATAAGCTGGAGGAGGCCTATACCCAAAGAGGGGTTCCAGTCCACTCAAATGAAGAGAGTAAATAAAAAAAATTATAAAAAAAACCATTATAGCATTATAGCAAATGCTTCTAAAAATAATATCAATAAATACTATATAGTGTGAAATTATAACGTTAATAGTTTGTAATTAAGGTAAAATATGCATGTAATACTTAAGGGATCGGAAAAATATTGGCTTTATTATTATTCTCATATCCATTTATTTTCTTAATTTTTAAGTTTTTTTACATCAAATATAATTATTAAAACATAAATAATATAAAAAACTTAAAAACTAGGGTGCTGCTGGCAGCGGGGCAGGGCCCAAGATAATGATAATGATAACTTTATTCATAATAATAATTTCATGTCAACAGTAAAAAAAAAAAAAAAACATAAGAAATATTAATATTCAAAAAAAATAAATATTCAAAATCAACCAGTTTTGGAATGAATTCCTCTACGCTATACGGTGCCATATCGGTCAGAAATAATTTAAGGTTATTTTTAAATAAATAAAGCGACTTGGCATCCATTATGGGTTTCGGCAAGGCGTTAAATAATTTTATGCCAAATATTTGGGTACATTTGTGAGATTTGGTTAGCCTTTGTATGGGCATAATCAAGGTATCCTTATTCCTAGTTATTTTTCCTTGGACATCGCCGAGTCTCACAAAGGACGCCAAGTTTCTATATATGTATATACCGGTATGGTATAAGTATAATGCTGGCAGAGTCATGAACTTTAAATCTTTAAAAATTTGTTTTGCTGGAGTTAGTGGTTTGACTCGTGCGACCACACGAACTGCCCGCTTCTGCAGCACAAAAGCCCGGTGCCACTCTGCCGAGCATCCCCACAAATCAACTCCGTACGTCAGCAGAGACTGGACAGTCGCGTAGTAGCAAGAGCGTACCGCTTGCTGCGAAAGGATGCGTGCAATCTGCTCTAAGGCAAAACATGCTCGACCAAGCTTGTCGCACAACGTGTTCAAGTGACCTGACCAGGTGACTTGTGGTGATTTGACCAAGCTACCGGTGGTTAGGGCTGCAGAGTGAGGAACCTCCTGACAATGCGTGCCGTGTCAAGAATAACTGCCTTCTGCATCTGACCCTTGACCCAACCGTCTAGCGAGAGCCTCTTAAGGTGGTGGTCGAGGCTCTTCGCTATAAGGCCGTTAACCGATACAACTATCGAGACAATGATCCTCGAGTCAACATCCCACATGGCGGTAACTTCGAGAGCCAAGTCAAGGTACTTGCTGAGTTTGTCCTTCTCGGCCTTCACGAGGTTCTCGTCATTGCGTGTGGATGATCCTGGCTACTTGGTTGTGCCTGTGCAAGTACTCGCCATTAGCAAGATGCGAACAACCGGAAATTATATGACGGAGAGACTCTCCAGGACGGTGGCATGCCCGACAGATGTCGACCGTACCGTCTTTCATGATATATTTCCGGTAGTTTTTGGTCTTGATAACTTCATCCGCAATCGCACAGGCAAACCCCTCGGTTTCCCCAAATAGGTCCCCGAAACGTAACCAGTTCACCGACGCAAGCAGGTTCACATCGGGCCCTGTTAAGACCCGATAGAATCGCCCGTGCAGCTCCTTGCCTTTCCATACGTCCTTGCGATCCTCGATGCTTAGCACCGATTATTATTATTATATTATTATTATTATAACTAGTGACCCAGCCCGGCTTCGCACGGGTATAAGTTTAATTATATACTCTAGTGCTGTTTCCTGCGACTTAGTACGCGTAGATTTTCATATAAACTTTCAACCCTTTTTTCCTCCCTTAATCCGACCCTTGCGCAAAATAACGTAGCCTATACTTCAAAACTAGTGAAAACCGCATTTAAATCCGTCCAGTGGTTTAAGAGATGTGCGTGGATAAACAAGCAAACAGGCAAAATTTCTAAAAACTGTCTTATCGTGTTCAGCTGCTTATTTCAAGACGCCTTGTGTATATTTTTATATATATCGCAAACACAGATTTTTTTATCTCGAAGTTTTTATTATATTGTATAGATATATATATCTAGCGGACCCGTCACACATCGTCCTGCCGGCTACCGGGTCCAATTGTGTTTTAAAACCATCCAGGAACCCATTGCATAGCAATATACACACAAAAATTCATACAAATCGGTCCAGCCGTTTAAGACGAGTTAGGTGACAAACACACAGAATAATTATATATATATACGAGCGACCCGCCCTGGCTTCGCACGGGTGTAAGCTCGGCCATCGGCCTTGCTACTATGACCCGCTCCAGGAACTCAAAATTGTATCCAAATCGGTGGAGCCGTTTTTAAATTTTACCTTATAGGATGTATTAGAAGAAGAAAAAAAGGACGAAATCAGTAAAGCCGTTCTCATTAATAGCGTGACCAAGAGAAATAGGGATTCGTTTATATATATAATTCATTAATTCATTGCAAAATAGGTGTAAACAATAAATTGTGATCTTAAATAATTTTAAAATAAGTACTCTATTTTCACTGTTAAACCATGCAATTAGTTTTTATCATATCTATTATAATTTTATGTCAAAACATTAAAAAAAAAAAAAAAACGTATGTCTAATATTATATATCCCATCAAAAACATAAATGTGAAATGAGAGCCAAGTGAATATTATGGTATATGCTTTGGTTGTTGACTTCAACGACAAAAGAAGTGAGATCTAACTTAGGATAATATATTGAAGCCTAAGGTCTGACTTGGCTAGTTTTCATATATTAATTATATTATAGCCTTCGCAAGTTCTAAAGCTGAAAGTTCTCATTTATTCATCCGAAAATTTGGCTTGCTGGTAGAAACTAGCAATCGAACATAGGGCTCTTCCATGACTGTTTTAGTAGCTACATAATAATAATTCGTAAATTCGAACTAGCCAAGTGAAACTTTAGGCTTTAATAAACTATCCTAAGTTAGATCTCACATTTAGATCTCACTTCTTTTGTCGTTGAAGTCAACAACCTAGGCATATACCATAATATTCACTTGGCTCTTATTTCACAATTATGTTTTTGATGGGATATCATTACTTTTTGTACAGAAATTATAAGTAGGTACTTATTCATAATAAAATTAATACGCGCTGCTGTAGACACTTACATCTTCCAGTTACGACATATGTACATATTCTACTATTTAGTCGACCCTGAGTCGACTAACGCCTGACAGAATTGTAAGACCATCTAAGCTGTACGCCTGCAGAGTCTATAGTAGTAGTGACGCCTTTACAACTATAATACTATTGGTACTAAAACTGATATGTTTGAATTAATAAAAAAAGAAGGGTAAATTCCACTCGGTATATATTCACTTAATTATAATAGGTCGGGGAAAAAGTCTTTTCGTATTTTGTATGTATAAGGTTGTAGTAAAAATCTCATCCGTTGTACTGTTTGTATCTGGCTGGTTTTGATACCATTAAAAATATGACATTTAAAAAAAGGAATACAAAACGTAAAAAGCAATTTCCCGCCATTTTTCAATTGTTTTTTTGTTCGATAAAATGAGTGAATCTAACGAACAAATTCGATATATTGTGAAATTTTATAACAAAAAAGGGAAAACTGCGACAAAAGCCGCGAAAAAAATTTGTGACGTTTATGGACCTAATGCAGTGTCATCAAGAGTAGCACAATGTTGGTTCAAGCGTTTTCAGTCCGGGAATTTTGATGTCAAAGATGCAGCTCGCTCTGGTCGCCCTGTTACGGATAAAGTAGATGCCATTTCTGAAAAAGTGGACCAAGATCGGCATATTAATAGTTACGACGTAGCTGAAGAACTGGGGATTGACCACAAAACAGTTTTGACCCATTTGAAAAAAACTAGGTATACAAAAAAAACTCGATATTTGGGTGCCACACAAGCTCACTGAAAGAAACCAAATGAATCGTGTACTCATTTGCGACTCTCTATTGAAACGTAAAGAAACCGAACCGTTTTTGAAAATATTGATCACTGGTGATGAAAAATGGATCACCTACGACAAGAATGTGCGCAAACGATCATGGTCAAAGGGCAGTGAAGCACCACAGACTGTAGCGAAACCCGGATTAACACGTAATAAGGTGATGCTGTGTGTATGGTGGGATTGGCAGGGCATCGTTCATTATGAGCTTTTACCGCCGGGCAAAACCATCGACTCGGATCTCTACTGCCAACAGCAGATGAGACTCAAACAAGAAATTGAGAAAAAACGGCCGGAATTGATCAACAGAAAGAGTGTGGTCTTTCATCATGATAACGCCAGACCGCACACATCTTTGGCCACTCAGCAAAAATTTAGAGAGCTTGGTTGGGAAGTGTTAATGCATCCACCATATAGCCCTGACCTTGCACCCTCAGATTTCCACCTGTTTCGATCTCTTCAGAATTCTTTGGGTAGTGTTAGATTAACATCAAGAGAGGACTGTCAAAACTACTTGTTGCATTTTTTTGATCAGAAGTCCCAAAAATTCTACAGCAACGGGATCATGTCACTACCTACAAGATGGCAACAAGTTATCGAACAAAATGGCACATATATATTATAATTAAATGTAATTAAACTTGAAAAAAATATGTCTTGAATTTGTTTAAAAAATACGAAGAAACTTTTTCCCCGACCTTATATATTCACGTGAAGACCTTAAAATCCACGTAAAGACCGACTGGAATAAATTTTGATTGCTAATTCTTATATTACAGGCGCTATAAGTAAGTGTTACTGATAGAATCAATTAAATTGAAATTTTTTAATAAAATAATACAAATTTACCAGTTTCTGATTTTTTCCTTTTTATTCACCCAATTACCTATCTGGATGCCAAATTTGAACTTTCTAAGTCATCTGGAAGTGGGTTAGAGTTTTGATCTATAGGTCAGTCAGTGATAAAAATGTCGATTTTTGGACGCTTATATCTAAATAACTGTTTGAGGTGTGCTTATGAAATTTAGTGCACAAAAGTATCTTGCAAGTTGCAATGTACATGCCAAATATGACATGTTTAGTGAAATAGTTTTTGAGTAATGAGGGGGACAAAAGTCGTTCTAAATGGTTTCATTATTTTTCTTTAGAAAATCCGTGGGCAGAACCATCATCTTATTCATGGCAATTTAGCTGAATCAATCTTGATGAAGTTGGGAAGAAAACAGGGAAGAAAACAGTATGAAAAAGTACGTTACAAAACATATGCTAACCTAGGTCCGTGGCTAGGATTCGTGTTCGGGTCTTCGAGTGTGAGGAGGAATAACAATGAACCTTTTTTGGACAATATTCAAAGACCTTATTAATTAATAATGAGTGCTGCGCGCGTTTTGAAATATTGTTTATCTTACTAGCTGATACCCGCTACTTTGTACGCGTAGAGTTCGACTTTCGGCCTCGCTACTATGACCGAGTCCGCTCCAAGAACATAAAATTTCATCCGAATCGGTACAGCCATTCTCGATTTTTAGCGAGACAAACAACATCAATTGATTTTCATCACTATCACTATCACTACATAGTATAAAACAAAGTCGCTTTCCTCTGTCTGTCCGTCCCTATATATGCTTAGATCTTTGAAACTACGCAACGGATTTTGATGCGGTTTTCATTAACAGTTAGATAATTTTTCATGGAAGGTTTATATATATATAAGAAAACATATACCCGTGCGAAGCCGGGGTGGGTCGCTAGTAATTAATATAGCAGCAAATTAAGATAACAATCGCTGATATATATATTAAAATATGCATCACGTTACGTGACAAGTATCGTGTAAAAATGACAAAACATATGAAAATAAAGAGCCGATTAAAGTTAAAGATAGTTTCATGCACAAATATTACAATAAAGCATGTGTACATGGATCAGTGCTAAATCAGATAAACTGTATCCAAATTCCGAGCATTCGGAAAATAAAACCGTGGGACGCAACTAGTTTTAAAAGTCATCAATAAATCATTAGACGATATTCTCGAATTTATATTCAAACTTGCACATAATAGGTAATTATATAATAGCATGGAACAGTATAAATTATAAAATTCTATGTGACTTTACTGCCAAACCAGTAAGAACACCAGTGTTGGTAGCAACGTCCTTCCCATTTAGGTATGTCAGTATTTTGTATAATTAATTAATTTATGACCTATTACGAAATACTATGTATTACTTTACTAACTAAAACCTATTAATTTCCTGTTGTAAGTATTTGGCATTGCCTTGCGAGCAGTCGATCTCTGTGGATCGTGACGTGACAGTTTGCAAAACAGGTAAATTAAAAGTTGTGGTGCACCTTAATAATGTTTTTTTTTTAAATTTTTAAATCATAAAAAAAATCAATCCAGCAATATATGATTTGATATTATTTTTCGAGGTGCATTAATTAAATATATATATAATCTAGCGTCACGGCAATGTGTGAAAAGAGAAACCTGTAGGTTTCATTGAGTCCAGTAAATACCAGAGAAAAAAGAGATCCTAAAAAAAACAGCCAAGTGCGAGTCGGTCGGTTAGGAGTACGATCACCGGAATTAAGCAACATCTGGCGCGGTCGGTACTGGCCGCCAGGATATTATTAGATAACCTGGTAACTATTACCAGGATAATTGGCGGAGAAATCGGTGAACATACATAAAAAGTCGGTAAAAAAAAGAAAATCACAGAAAACCTCAAAGTGCAGCTAATGTATTTGTCATATTATACTATTTTAGAAAATGACTCCAGCACCGCAAGAGTTCCAGCCATGCCTGGACCAGGACCCGGAGGTGGCTCCAGCAATCAGCGGTGACAGTGTCGTCATCTCCGGAATGTCAGGTCTCTTTCCATCTTCGAGGAGCGTCAAGGAATTTTCAGAGTTATTGTACTCTAAGGCAAGCAGTCCTCCTCTATCTTATACTTACTATCATACTTATCAGCTTGGTCATGATGTCGCCTTGGTGATGATAGTCAAACCATTCCTTTTTTTATATTTTTTTATTTAGAAATACTTGCGTCACCTCGCAACACCGCCACCTCGCCTGATATTAAGCGATGATGCGGTCTACGATGGAGCATGCTTGTCTAGAATAAACTGATTCACTCGTGATTTGAAGACACCCATGCAGCACCGATTCAGGTAGCGCATTCCACAGACTAGTAGTTCGCACAATAAAAGTGGAATCAAAACGGTTACGTCGTACGGGTTTTCGGAATATTAACCACAAAGCGGTGTCGATTTTTCGTGCCCGCTCTGGCAGTCCAATAGAAAAATGGGCAGGAGATAATTAGATTATGAAGATCCGATGCACACTCTCCGAAATGTATCCGATAAAAAATCAATAGACTAGCAACTTTGCAACATAATATCTGACATTTGGCTAAGTCCACAGAAGGCTGAATTTTTCTATAACCTCCAATTTCTGAACTATGATTTAGCCTAAAACTATATTATTATGGCGTTGGTTATAGAATAATTTCCAACCATTTATACCATTTACAACTTGTGGATAAGAGAACAGATCTATAGGAAGAAAAATGGCACCTGCTTTGTCCTGTCTCACCTTAAAGTATATTAAGGCAGGTGATGACTTGCCATACACTAAATGGGCCCCCTATAAAGGCTGCCGCATATCGGAACCGGAGGGGCAACATTGGCGTGGGTTGCTCAAGGTGTCGAGAGGTCTGCTGCACTTTCACTAAGAGCTACTTGCGGCAATTTTGCTCTTTAACACTTCCACCCTGGAGCTTAGGTTCTTAGCTCTTGCGGTTTCTACCCCCAGATGGCCAGTTAACTCTTGGGCCGTGGTCTGATTTAGCTCCATGGAATCGTTGTACACGGTGTCGCTACTCTCCAATGGCTCGCCATAAAGCCGCCCCTGTGTATTTATTATTATTTACTTTATTACTTATTGCTTGCTGTTCAATTACAGGCTAATCCGGTGATCTGTGAGAACGTGCGGTGGACAATGAAACATCCCCAAGTTTCAGAGTATATAGGCAAGGTGCCGGACCTCGATCGTTTTGATTCCCAATTTTTTATGGTGCATAAATATCTTGGAGATGCTATGGATCCGATGGCGAGAAAAATTCTCGAACAATCGTATGATGCCATCTATGACGCTGGATTGAATCCAAAAGATCTCAGTGGAAAGAAAGTTGGGGTTTATATAGCGTCTGCTTTCACTGCTTCGGAAGCGCTTGGCTTTTTTAGTTTGTCTGCTAAAGGAGGTTATGGAATTACGGGGTATGTTTATCCATAACTTTAATATAAATAAGTAATTTACAAAAGATTTAAAAAATAAACCACTACCAAAAGCGAATCATTTACCAAAACTTTTGTTTGTATTGCAGGTCTAGTAAAACAATGTTCGCAAACCGCGTATCTTACTGGTTGAATGCTAAGGGTCCATCTATGACGATAGATGACGCCTGTTGTGGATCCGTGGTAGCTCTGGAAGAGGCTTTCAATGCTATTAACAGCGGGATAATAGAGGCGGCCATAGTGGGCGGCACCAATACCTGCATCGCTCCGCATGCTTCATTGCACTTTAACAGGTAAATTATAGAGCTCTAGATATAGGCAACAAGCCTGACAATACAAGGTACTCTCAAATTAATCTGTATAGAAGTGCTCACGTAAATAAAAAAAATCATAATTTCAAAGTACTGACTGATCAATGACATATCAGCGCACAACCTAAAACGCTGGCCTTATACACATAAAATTTTGAGGTTGTATTCATAAAAGTGTGTAAGCGCACATTTAAAAAGTAATTTGTAAAATTTGCATCCCAAGCGGTTCAAAAAGAGGTCAAAGTTTTAAAAAATAATCTCTATTTTGCCGACACTGTCCACGCTAGGCAGTCGAATGTATCGGAACGGGAGAATGTGAGGCTCCGAAACGTCAACTGCCAGCCATCTGTCACTGGCAGTTCCGTTACTTGCCACTCTAAAAATGTCGATGCGCCGACCAAAGAGAATACAATAGAAGACAATGGCGCCGACAAATGCACACTTCTGGGATAAAATAAACAAAACCTGTTCTTAACATATAAGGTCGGGGAAAAAGTTTCTTCGTATTTTTTAAACAAATTCAAGACATTTTTTTTTCAAGTTTAATTAATAATAATAATAATAAAAGTAAAAGTAGTGACATGATCCCGTTGCTGTAGAATTTTTGGGACTTCTGATCAAAAAAATGCAACAAGTAGTTTTGACAGTCCTCTCTTGATGTTAATCTAACACTACCCAAAGAATTCTGAAGAGATCGAAACAGGTGGAAATCTGAGGGTGCAAGGTCAGGGCTATATGGTGGATGCATTAACACTTCCCAACCAAGCTCTCTAAATTTTTGCTGAGTGGCCAAAGATGTGTGCGGTCTGGCGTTATCATGATGAAAGACCACACTCTTTCTGTTGATCAATTCCGGCCGTTTTTTCTCAATTTCTTGTTTGAGTCTCATCTGCTGTTGGCAGTAGAGATCCGAATCGATGGTTTTGCCCGGCGGTAAAAGCTCATAATGAACGATGCCCTGCCAATCCCACCATACACACAGCATCACCTTATTAAGTGTTAATCCGGGTTTCGCTACAGTCTGTGGTGCTTCACTGCCCTTTGACCATGATCGTTTGCGCACATTCTTGTCGTAGGTGATGCATTTTTCATCACCAGTGATCAATCTTTTCAAAAACGGTTCGGTTTCGTTACGTTTCAATAGAGAGTCGCAAATGAGTACACGATTCATTTGGTTTCTTTCAGTGAGCTTGTGTGGCACCCAAATATCGAGTTTTTTTGTATACCCAGTTTTTTTCAAATGGGTCAAAACTGTTTTGTGGTCAATCCCCAGTTCTTCAGCTACGTCGTAACTACTAATATGCCGATCTTGGTCCACTTTTTCAGAAATAGCATCTACTTTATCCGTAACAGGGCGACCAGAGCGAGCTGCATCTTTGACATCAAAATTCCCGGACTGAAAACGCTTGAACCAACATTGTGCTACTCTTGATGACACTGCATTAGGTCCATAAACGTCACAAATTTTATTCGCGGCTTGTGTCGCATTTTTCCCTTTTTTGTAATAAAATTTCACAATATATCGAATTTCTTCGTTAGATTCACTCATTTTATCAAACAAAAAAACAATTGAAAAATGGCGGGAAATTGCTTTTTACTTTTTGTATTCCTTTTTTAAAATATCATATTTTTAATGGTATCAAAACCAGCCAGATACAAACAGTACAACCGATGAGATTTTTACTACAACTTTATACATACAAAATACGAAAAGACTTTTTCCCCGACCTATTATCTTAACATGTTCAGCAGATATATTTTAATATCTCTTAATTTCATACTTTTCATTTCTACGATTATAAATTTGTCGTTTTCTTTTAGATGCATAAAGATCTCACCGGATGGTAGAACAAAGTCCTTTGATCAGAATGCGGATGGCTGTGCCATGTCAGAAGCTATAAGTATTATATTTCTTCAAAAAGCGAAGAATGCTGCTAGGTCAGTATAGAATTGACTTAATTTGTTGTTGAATTCAAGCCCATTATTTTACTACGAAGCAGTTTTTTACTACACTAATGGCTGTATACGATATACATTTATAAAGGTCAAGCATTTGTACGCAAACTGCGACAACGTAGTAAAGGAATATATTTAACGGAAATTCACTCCATTCCTGTCCTGATCTTTTCGCTCCAGTTTTAATTATGTTCCACTCCCATTCCACCCTGTCCCATTCGTCTCAACGCACCTCGTTCACTTTGATCTCCTATCTTGCCATTGTTTTGCTCCTATGCTGCTATCGTCTCAAGCCTGTCTGGCTCTCGTTCCGGTTACTATTGTAAATAATTACATAGTACGTCCTGCCTTCATCCCACTTAAATATATAGTATATACTATATTGTCAAATGTAACCAGATAAATTGAGAAACGTTAATCAAACACGGTAGGGCGAGAATAACCTGGTCTACTCTAAATAACCAGCCATATAATTAGTATTAATCAATATAGTTTTATATTTTAGGGCTTATGCAGAGGTGGTTCATGTCAAGAACGAGTTTATATCAAATATTGGAGGAGAAACTGGTCAGATTTTCGGATTTGTCCGTAACCCTGCTACCACTGCAGAGTTTTTAAAGAAGTTTTATTCGGAAGCTCGTGTTTCACCAGACAAAATAGAATATATTGAAGCTTTTGGCTCGGGTACCTACTCTATTTTATTTATACCATATGCAGCAATATTGACTCAGATAAGTTCCAGATTCTACATAATATTTAAATTTTACAGCCACACCAGAAGCGGACAAGACTGAACTGCAATCGATTGAAAAAGTGTTCTGTGATAACAGATCTGATCCACTCCTTGTTGGTAGTGTCATGTCCAATATTGGCTTTTCTGATGCAGCATCTGGGGCCACAGCTATAACTAAGGTTCAGTATATACTATATTTACAGAATCTAAATAAAATAATTATAAAATTTGAAATTATAAATGTGAAAGAAACAGCATAAGTAACGGAATAAAATAAATTTGGTATAAAGATAGCTTATACCCTGGGTTAGCCCAAAAGTACAGACAAAAACACACCTCAATATGATTATTTACAGGTTTTACTGGGATACCACAATGGTTTGATAGCAAGCAACCTCCACTGCCAAACACTGCGGCAGGATATACCTGCGATCCAGGATGGACGCATGCATATACTGAGCGACCATCAACAATTTCGCGGTACATATGCAGCTATTAATTGCCTGTCTTTTACTGGAGTCAACTCACATATTCTGTTGCGCGGATGTGCCAAACCAAAGGTAAGCAATCTTATGGTTGAAATGCTATAAATGCGTTTGATTACAGCTCACCTGATGTTAAGTAATACTACTGCTACTATCAAAAACTGGATTATATAAACTAGTAAAATTACATTTATACTTTGTTATACAGATACAGTTACTTTATTGGTAAAACATAGTCAATTACGAGCAATCCATTCGTACGGTTTGGGTAAGTGGAGTTGCTGTCCTGAGAGCACATACATTAATGATATTAATGTATGTGCTGACCGGACCGGTAAGGGCCAACAACATTGCAAACACGCCTCCACGCTCATCCCTCAAAAACTACTCTATCCCTGAAGGGCATAAAATATGAGTAGGCTATGTTTTGTTCACGACGTAGACGGGGCCGCGAGAAAAACTCGGTGCTTAATACGAGTAAAGTAACTAATAAATGATCACAAAGACTTCAGAATTATATGAAAAACTTAATAAGTGCCTATAAAATTTGAGTATTGCCCTCGATATCCCTGGGATACCATCATCAGATCCTGACTTGGTGACAATGGGACCAAACTGAAAGTATACCCTACCGACTTTTTTAAATCGGGCACCAGTTGGCGGAGAAATCAGTGAATATTAATTAAAAAAATACAGTGGAACATAGCACCGTCGTCGTCGTGGTTATTTGTTAATTGATAACTTTTTTTAAAGGACATGATGAAGTACAAAACATCAATGCCTAGATTATTGACGGTGTCAGCAAGGCAAGAAAAGTTTTTAAAGGATATATTCGAGGACTTGAAATCACGACCTATCGATGCCGAAGAATTGGCACTATTTCAAAACATACACTCTTTTAACATACCTGGCCATTTAGGAAGAGGATACATTATTTTAGGTAAATTGACATCGGTATACACTATACATAAAAATAATAATCACATTATAGAAAAAAAAACACAAAAAAGTATATCTGATTTTTGTATGGTGACAGATACAAACGAAGCACAAGAAACAGTGTCATTGTCGGAAAGCATCCAGCACTTCGATAAAATGAGCCGTCCACTTTGGTTTGTATACAGCGGAATGGGCTCGCAGTGGGCCGGCATGGGTGCGCAACTCATGCGCATCCCTATCTTTGCAGCCGCTATCGAAAAGTAAAAATAACAATACATTATTATTAATTAAATAAAAACATCATAAAAATACAATCACTAATGTTTTTTCTAATATTTGCTATATTTGCAGGTGTCGTAAAATGTTAGAACCAAAAGGAATTGATATAGTGCACATTATTACTACGCCAGACAAAACTATATTTGATAATGTTCTTAACTCTTTCGTTGGGATCGCTGCTATCCAAATAGGCATTACCGATATATTAACAGCATTGGGATTGCGCCCTGACAATATTATTGGTAAGAATATTTTATTATTTTTACTAATTGTTTTGTCATCAACGGACATCATCTGATGACCTTATCTTATGACTTCATATTTAACCAGATATTATTTATGGTTGTCAGGTCACAGTGTAGGGGAACTGGGATGCGCTTACGCTGATGGTTGTCTGACAGCAGAAGAAATGATTCTATCAGCATGTAGCCGCGGCAAAGCTTCTAATAATGCCACTTTAATACGAGGTGCCATGGCAGCAGTTGGTTTAGGATATGAAGAGGTAAGTTTATTACTTTTAACTCCATAATAAGTAAGTGACAGATAAAATTATCTAACATGGCTCATTGTTTTAATTACAGCTTTCGAAATTATGTCCTCCGTCGATTGATATTGCGTGTCATAATAGTTCCACCTCTAGCACCATTTCTGGTCCTGAGGAAGATATTCGTAGATTCGTGGATTTGCTGACAGCTAATGGAATATTTGCAAAGGAAGTACCCAGCGCTAACATTGCATATCATTCGCGTTACATAGCCAATGCTGGTAGGTGTTTTATTTGAGTTATAATGTTAACTATTAGGTTCCACTTTCAGGTCAGGTTACATTTTTACATTCACTTGATTTAGGTTCTGATTAGTTATTGGCCATTTTAATATGTGCGTCACATGAATTGAGATATATTAGTTTACGCGAGAGCTTATTTGTAGTATTATTTGTGTAGGTAAAGTTAATAAGTTACTTCTTGTAAATTACTGTGGTACGTATTATTCTTATTTATCTATTTAATAAACACAATACGTTACATTTCATGTTAGTAAATTGTCTTAAAACCTATGTTAGATTTATCTAGACAACCGGTTCTCTACAGCGAGCTGTAATAATAGAGATGTTATAGGCAAACAAACCTGCTTTAAAAGCAGCAAGTGAAACGGTTGATTTTTTTTTTGCGATTACAGGGCTGGTCCCATAGAAAAGTTGTTGACAATGATGGCTACTATGGACTCCTTTCAGCTTCGTACAACACTTCCGCTTAAGTAGTCCAGTATACTCTTTCGACGAAAGCGTTACTCAAATAGAAGCTGAATTAAATCAATTTGAATTACTATCCGTCATACTATTTGTCGTTGTAGTTTTTTGAGGGACACATAGAATAATAATAGCTATTTACACGTAAAAAAAATCGGAATTGATGTTTTTTAAGAAACCATGTTGGCGTCTTCCATTTTACTAAGCTATCCAATAGTACACTTAGGGCCGATTTCACCATCAAAGTGAACGCGATCAACGCAAAACTAAACTGGTATAAAGTGGCTTATTGAGTTAAAAACGTCAATTTGGGTTTCACCAACATAAACTTAACTGCGATCAGTTTATGTTGGTGAAACCCAAATTGACGTTTTGAACTCAATAAGCCACTTTATACCAGTTTAGTTTTGCGTTGATCGCGTTCACTTTGATGGTGAAATCGGCCCTTAGAGTTAAAATTAAGAAGATCTTATTGAAAAAGACGTTTATTAGGATTTTTCTACAAAATATTTAAATTGATATCATCAGCAAGTATAATTTGGCTTATTTTAACGTTTACGCGTTGTAACGCATGTCCTCCCTGCATCACATCTAATAGGTGAACAAAGATCAGAGGTGAGGTGAGGTGAGGTGTCTATCTATCTGCGTTAGTCTATCAGTCAGTGGTGATTTTATATATTTAGCAAAAGCTAAAAAAAAAATATCTCACGTTAATTCCCTTTTTAGGTCCTTATTTATTGCAACTTTTATCCGATATAATAAAGAAACCGAAAGCTCGCAGTGAACGCTGGCTTTCTACCTCGGTGCCGCAAGACAGATGGGATAAGCCAGATGCCAAATATTGCTCAGCGGAATATCTCACCACTAACCTTCTGGTAATAAATCTTTATTCTGGCAAAGGGAACATACTTTACTTACCTTTCTTTTGAAATTGAATATAATATATTCATTATTATAATGAAACCCCTTTCCCGCAGAGTCCAGTGCTTTTTGAAGAAACTTGCAGTCAGATTCCAAGCAACGCCGTGCTAATCGAGATAGCCCCGCACGGGCTGCTGCAAGCCATCCTCAAGCGCGCGCTGCCGGAGTCATGCAAGAACATACCACTCACTCAACGAGGGCACAAAGACAATGCACAGTTCCTCCTCAATGCAATTGGCAAGTAAGTAGAGTATACTTTATACCACCGTCATTGACGACAATTATTAAAACCTCAAAAGTCTGAAATGTGTTTATAAGGTGAGTCATGAGGGTCATGAGTCAAACATTAATTAGGTAATAAAATAAAATGTGAAAAATATAACTAAGGATATTTTTTCTAGATTATACATCGAAGGTTACAATCCTCAAGTGCAAGCTATCTACCCAAAAGTTGAATTCCCAGTATCTGCAGGAACTCCTCATCTAGCACATCACGTTAAATGGAATCATTCTGAATCTTGGTAAATAGGAATTTATTCAGATACTACTATTATATTCACGTCCAATGTCAAAATGTACCCATACCTACCTATATAAGCCGTGTTTTTAATACTGAGGGCCTTACTTAAAAACGATACTCAAGTTAATCTATACTCATAAATGCTATCTCAACTTTTCGCTGACGGCAATGATTACACGCGAAAACGAGACCGTGACTTACCCGTGGCACAACTGCGTGACACAACCAGGTGTGCCATGGGGAACAGCAGTTCAAGGATAAATTAACTTGAGTAACGTTTGTAAGGCCCTAAATTTATTCAATTTTAAATAGTGTTTGTCCTGTTTCGTTGCATTAACACAGGTGTAGATTATAAATACTAATAAATTACGAGCTTAAGATTATGATCAAGGAAAACATGAGCGTAAACCAGGGCATGGTGTGGTTAAGCAACTATTAGTGCTTGCTTTAGTATACGGCGCGGCGGCAGCTTATCTTTATGAATTTTCGCTGTCACTGCCACTTTTGAAGATCGTTACGAATTTTGTTTATTTACTAATAAACCCTAGGGAAATACGTTTTACGATTTAAAGGACCTGTAGGATAGCTAGATTTTACGAGGTAAAGAGACGCGAGGTTATGTGCGGTAAAAAGTCTGACGGTAAAAAGTCTGAAAATTATGTATAAAACTGGCACACCTTGTCTGCTGTGCACCTGTGCAACTGATTTTGGTTTGTTCTTCTTCTCCACGGCGTGGAGCTCAAGGGTCATCGGAGGTGGGTTTTTTTTCTGAGGGCGTGGTCCAATGTAAACGCTCGATACGTGCCCGACCGTTGCGGAGTGGTTTTTGATGAGTGCAGTACCTAAGTGCGCCCGATTGGAAGGAAAGAGACAAAGATTGGCGGGAATCATGTCAATTACTTGTTAACAGAAGTTTGACAGATGAAAAAATGTTAAGCACCGTGCGATGTAGGTTCGCATTGCGCACGATAGATCACAAAATAGATAGTAGATAGATGGTGCCGTATGCAGCGGCAACAGTCTGTTACCCTCAGGTTGAAAACCGCTAGACTTACACCAATCAGTGTGTTTGTCAGCAGTCGCACTTGCAAACCAGTTTCCAAGTTAAGCCAGGCGTGTTTCATTATCTCCAATCCAACTTCATTATCGTGCCATCATTAAATGCTTGGCCTGTCATCCCTTGCCTATCCTTATGTATATTTATTCTATTTTAGGACAGTAAAATTATATGGTGAAAAAAAAGCTACACTAGCTGCAACTTGCAAGAGTCTGATTACTATACATGACGAGGAACAAAGTTATTTAACCGGGAATGTCGTACAAGGTAAGTTAAAACGCTTTAGCCTGACACATAAAATAAATGATTGCTTTAACAGAGTTATTACTTTAAAAACGTAAAACAGCAAAAAATTACAAATTTTAAGTTTCATTAATAAAAAAGGTTAGTAGAGAGAAGAAGAAGAGGATGTCCAGATATTTTAAATTTCGTATTTATCAGAAATTTTACCTTTTTAAGGTTCTGTTTCCTTGTAGGAACAACGAACCTTTATAAGTTCATTCTGTCCGTCCGTCTGTCTTTTTGTTCGTCTGTCCGTCTGTCCGCCTGTCCGTCTGTCCGTCTGTCCATATGTTCGTCCGTCCAAATTTTTTAGAACCTTATAACTTCTATAGTTATTAAGGCAAGTACATAAAACTATGCATAATTACAGTTTTAGTATAGATCTAAACTTTAAGGTATTAAAAATACGCTTTAGGGGTGGCTCTGGTACATTTGAAATGGGGATGAAATTATTTTTCTCGTGTGGAGTATCATTGAATAGGTATTTTAAAATAAAGGTAAGACTATAATTATATACATCACTTTTTTATCAAGTGTATGCTTTCTGTAGAGCACCATCAGCTCACTCCACAATAATATACGATTATCTACAGGTAACATTTTGTATCCATTTGCTGGTGCACTAGTGGCAGTATGGGATACTCTAGCGATGACTCTTGGTTTTCCCAAAAAGAAAGTGTCAGTGCAGTTCCATGATGTGCATTTTTACTCGCAACCGATTCTGCACGATCAGAAGCAACTCAAATTGAACGTATCTCTCCATAGAGGCAGCGGTCAGTTCGAGGTAAGGAAACAAAATGTAACCAAATATGGACGATTGATTACCATCACAAATGTTTGTATGTGATTGTGTAAAATGTTACTGATCACGTTTTCACTTCAGCAATATAAGGAATAATAATTATTCTAATATAAATGCTAAAAAGAATATAATGATTCTTACTATTTACATATCTACTGTAACATATAAATAATTAAATATGTTGACTGATACCAACTGATGGTGGTATAATCATCATGAATAACAAAGTAGCTAAATTATCATGCTGGTGACTCCACTCCACTCTCTCTGGTGATGGTGTGGTTCCATAGAAAACGGACATTCACACTCTACAAAATGTATCGAACAGCTCATATTTATTCCGTAAATTGAAGATTGGTTCCATACTAAAAGTTGTTCATAATAATTAGCTTAGCCCTTAGTTTAATCATAAGCTTAGTTCACCCTTTTTGCGTAACCTCGTATATGACAAATATACAGGGTTAATGGTAATCAGATATCATCTTCTTAGGGCGGCTCCAATACGTCAAAACAAACAACTCTTGTACTACGACTTATCAAAATTCGCGAAAATAATATCTACAGTGTCATACATTTTGTAGGGAGTGAATATATTTTTTTGTATGGAACAGCTTATTTTGTTACGCGTATTTCTGCTTACTAGTAGCTCTGTATATGATTCACACTACTTATTATTTTATATGACTAAGCTTGATATTTTTTTAAGGTTTTAGATGAAGACTCCAAAGTTGCAACAGGATACATCGTGATCTTGAATTCAACCCTTGATCACGCTAAAGAATCAAACGTGAAATGTAATATTGATTCGAATGAAGTTTACGAACAACTCAGTAGTCGGGGCTATTCTTACAAGTAATTGATATGATAATAATAATAATAATGGCAATTTAATGACGGCTCAAAAAAAATGGACGGCGTTGACAAATAATGAAGTCAGTAACCCTGGTGACAGTGACTGACTTAACTTGATGGCAGTTGCCTATTCGCTTTTTATCAGTGCATTGCTTGGACGAACCATCATAATGATGATGATAGTTAGTCTAAGGTGCATTGTTTGCTAAATGCCATGTATTGGGTCATTTTGTAAACTTTTTTTGTTAATGTTGACTAACCCGTCGGAAGGACATATAAAATAAGTTTTTTTTCTTCAAAAATAGGTGGAATAGACTCATCTTACATTGGTGAACCCAGAAGGCGGAAGGAACGCCTGTCTAATGATTTGATATTGGGCGCAAAATAATTGTTATTTTTTTTACGAATCTATAAACCAATTATTTTGATGTGCGTGGAAGCTCATCAGAAATGAATCACTAGTTCAGATAAACTTTTTAATCTCAAACATCAGTGCAAAGATGCTAGTCTATCGGGTTTTTAAATAATAGATACATTTCGTGTTTGTCAGATATGCATGTTCTAATTCCTGCGAGCGGCCAGGGTGGATGTGTAAAAGCGACACCGTTTTATGGTGGATATTCAGAAAACACGTACAAACCCAATTAGTCTTCAGTCCAATTTAATTGTGCAAACCACAAGTCTGTATACTGTTGAATGGGTGTTCCCTGATTGTTAAAATCTGGATGTTTTCAAGTTGCTAGTGAATTGGTTTCTTCTAGGCAAGCGTGCTCCATCGTATACCTCGTCATGGTAAGGTGGCGGTCAAATGCAATTATATTAATACATAATAAAAAAATGGGCATGAATCGCAGACAAAAGTTCGCATTTTTTCTTAAACCAATAAGACGAAATTTGTCTATGAGATTTTGTAAATAACTTAGAACTTGTCTTCACATTGCCACCTAAGTTTCCGTCATATAAATAAGAAATAATATATTAATAATAATATAATATATAATTTTTTTAAATATTTTTTTTTCTTTTTTTTTTCTATTTTTTTAACATTATGTTTGGATTGAATACGTCGAGTAATTGAGTGAATAGCTAGGCTGAAAATGGCAGAACCGAAAGGATCAACCTGTTGAAGTATGATAACGTAATTTTCTTTTAAATTAAATTATTCCGTTTTTAGGTGAAATTATACTTGCAAAGTCTAAAAGGTTATCTACCAATACTTTCTACTTTATGCAGTTTTCTTTTACTCGAGTAATAAGGAATTTTTGGTTAAACAGTTCGAAGTGTACGTAACACCAAATGTGAAATACCCATATAATATACAATATACCCATGCACGCTTACAATAGTCTTGGATCTTGAGTGAAAGATAAATTTATTCAAATATTGATTTCATATCAGAACAGACGCGAACTTATTATGGTGGGTAGTTGTAAGAGGAATACCAGGGTAATAGTGTTAGAGAGATAATGATGTTAAACTTTTCTGTTTTCTGATTTCAATAATGTGACAGTACTGTCTGTCAGTACGACATGCCATTTAATTTATTAAAAAAATGTTTTTACAGAGATGGCTTCCGAAGTATCGAAAACATAGATCAATCAATGACCGTTGCTCAGATTGTTTGGATCGATAATTGGGTCACGTTTATCGATGGATTGTTCCAACTGAATGCTTTGAGATGTAGGTACGAAGGGGTTTCACAGCCCTCACAGATCAGAGATCTTACTATTGATGTGGACAAGCATACATCATCTGATTTGCAAAGCTCAATGAGTGGTAAAGCAGTTGTGAACGCCAAAATAGACGAAATTTTTGACACTACGAGGTAAGTTTTTGTTTGTAATAGTCAGTTTTTCAACAGTATGACACTCTCGATTGAAACGAGTAGGTAACATAAATTTGATGTTTTCAGATGTGGCGGTATTTTAGTGCAAAATCTAAAGTTTCGCAATTTACCGTTGTTAAATCAAGACATTTTTAAGCTTAAGGCTTCTGACACTTACGTAAGTAGATTGTAAATTGTAACCCTATGCATGTGGCCGTATATTGTATGTAATACGTTCAGTTATATAAAACTACAATAATTATAACTACAATTACAGGGTGACTTTGTATCAAAGGAAAAACTAACAGCAGATAAAAAAATTGTTCTACAAATTGGAAATGTCGGTGAACTCAATACTTTACACTGGGAAGAAGCACCAGCTATTTCTGAAAACGGAATTAAAGTTTTGGTATAGTCTATAAATTTTGTCTATTAATACATTTTATGAAGGATCGTAGATGATAAAGGAAAATAACTTTAATATCTTCTCCTATCCTTTTCAGGTTGAATATGCTGGAATCAATATTTCAGACGTTAAAAGAGCTTCTGGAGCCATTTCATATGAAGAATCTGAAAAATATTATGGAATGGATTTTAGTGGATTAACGAAGTGGTAAGTGTAGAAATTTCATTAAATTAATATTGAAAGAAACCATTTATTTACTCCAGTGATACGAAAATCATATATTTTTTCACTATGAACTATAATTTTTCAGTGGAGAACGAGTGATGGGTCTGTTGAGGAATGGTGCGGCAAGCACAGTGGTGTCAGCGAGGCCTGACCTGCTGTGGCCAGTCCCAGCTCACTGGACTCTAGAAGAAGCTGCCACCGTGCCACTTGCATATAGTCAAGCTTTCTATTACCTCGTAAGTAAATAAATAAACACGTAGCATTATAATTATAAAATATTTTATCTAAGTACTACTTGTTGTATTTGACTTACATGTATATACAATGTTAAAGGTGCTATTCTTATGGTGGATAGTAAATTATTTATCTATTTATAAGTTTGTAATGATTATTACAGTGCATCAAAAACGAGCTCCAACGTGGTTGGAAAGTGTTGATACACGGTGCTGCCGGTGCCTTGGGACAAGCAGCGATATCAATAGCTCTGGCGCACGGCTGCAAGGTGTTCGCAACTGTTTCAGACAGCGCAAAGAAAAAATTCTTACTCAAACTCTTCCCAGAGCTGAATGGTAAATTGATAACTATTATCTTATATTTATTTTGACTGAAAGAAATGGATTTCCACTTTATTTTAAATGGTTTCAGAGGATGCAATAGGCAATTCCCGTGACAATACTTTTGGAGATATGGTATTGAATGCAACAAACGGAGAAGGATGTAAAATAATACTAAGCTGCGTACGCGATGACCTCAAAAATGTAAGATCCATTCATAACAAATGTGACTTTTTTATAAATATATTTATTAAATATGACCTTGATTTTACTTTTAGATTTCTCTCAAATGCGCCGCATTTTCTGGCGTCACTATTGATATGGTTCAGATACAAAACAGGGATAAATTTGAGTACGGTATGTTCAACATGACGAAGCAAAGATCGTACATTGCAGCTGATTTTTATTCTGTACTTGACTCGGGAAAGACCGCATTATTCAAGGTATACATTATTTAGAAATATTTATTTTTATTATTAAGTCTAACCCAGATATTTGAGAGGCAATGCCAACACAAATAGGCCCTGTTCAATATAAGATAGAAATGATTGAATGTGTATAAAAGGGCAAATAAAATTATTGTGCAGTATAATTGAAAATTTCTTGACTATTGTGATGAGTTCTTGATTATGTTAAGCTAATCTATATGATGGTGTTGAATTGGTCTAGTACATAAATTATTATTATTCAATAGTGCCTTTTTTTTCAACTAAAACATGAGTAACATAACGATTGATTCCAAATGATCTGTGTTTTATATAGAATTTGCAGACACTGATTAGTGATGGCATCGTACGAGGGTATGTACGTCCGTTGTCGCGCGTGACGTTCGCGCCGGACGAAGCAGCGCGCGCCTTCCGGCTGCTGGCGGCCAGTCGCCACCGCGGCCGCGTGCTGCTGCGCCTTAAAGACCCTTTGGCACCTGTGACACCTAGGTAAAATTGTTACTTTATCTTTATAGTTATACATTTTTTATATGCCATCGGTGACCAACAAGCAGACGGGTTGTTTGATGGTAAGGAAAACCGTCGCCTATGGATTCTTATAAACACCAGAGACATAAATAAGTTGCTGACCCTTTAAGGCTCTTTTAATGCTTGTTGAAGGACCCTATGTTGTAGCTTCCCGAAAACACCGCGGAAGGTAGAGCTCATTCCACATTATGAAGTTGTGAGCCATGAAAAATAGTATGAATCGCACAGTGTGAAATTTCGACTGATCTATGATATGCTCATGATCTTTTAAGCGATGGCAGCTCTTGCGATGACTGTTGCAGGTTGTTTGTGTGAAAGGTGATTTGATCGAGAGTGTTTTTAGTTATGTTTTATAAAAATATGTTCAGCTATTTGAAGATTAAGAGCGATAAAAAAAAAACAATATACACTTGTGAGACAAAATATTCGTTCGTTTATTATTGCATTCACCGACTAGGTAATGATTTCAGAGTATGTTGTTAAAACTATGTTGAATATATTGCTGTTGCAGGTAAAATAATAGTTACTGATGACATATTGAATATTTCAGAATCGTTTGTTCATCTGACAACATTCAATTGATTATCTGGGATGGCAGCTCACTTGGACTCCAACTAGCGGACAGGCTCATATCACGTGGTGCTAAAAAATTGCGTATTTATTGTCTAAATCCGATCCCAGAACATCTACTTAGACTACAGTAAGAGTCAACTTGTATCAAAAAGTAAAAAGAAAGTATTATGAATATCAAAACTGAATGTACTTGTATATAATGTGTATATTCACATTTATTTGCAGATTATGGAAAAAAAATGGAGTTGACGTGGAAATAGTATCCAATAAAATAACAGATAGCAATGCTGCCAGGCTACTTAATGAGATGGTCTTAAGAGACTCCATTGAAGGAATTTATGTATCAATCACAGATGTAGTAGATGATAAACGGCATGGTATGGTGGAAAAGATCATTGGTGATTTAGATATTACTTCAAGAAAAATGCAGCCACTTCTGAAGTTAGTACATACCAATGGAACGTCAATAATTTTCAACATTAACAAAAATAGTACTTATATTAAGTATCGTAATATATACTCGTATATATAATTCTACAGATATATGATTATTACGGGATATTTACTGTGATATGAATTTGGTGGAGCTCCCGGTATTAAGCCCGGTATATCGTAAATATCCCGTAAATAATCATATAACTAAAGTGAACAACCGTGATAGTTTAAAATATAATAATAATAAAAAAATGATGACCAGCATGATTCAAACCGGCACCATCGAGTATACACCTCGTGCACTCTTTCCACTAAGCTACGGTCGCTATTAAAATGTAATAAAAAAAGTTTACAACTTTTAAATACTTTCACATTAAAATTTCATTGACATTTTGAAATATAAAATATATAATTCTTTTTCAGATACTTTGCTGTAATATCCGTCGGTAACAATGTCGGACAACAAATATGTCTTTCTCGATCCAGAGATGGTCTTTCGGCAGTAACATTAAGTTTGCCTGCTTACAAAAATGTACAGCAATATATGTACTTTATCATTACTAACAATATTTATTTATTTTTCATATTTATCATAGAATTTTAAATAATTGTTATTAATTTTAAATGCTGAATTGAGTATTTGTATTTTATTAGACGTTGCAAGAATTGTATTTATTCATACTATTGAAATATTATGATTTATGATAATATATTACGTGTTTAAACCTCATAAATTTTTAGGCAAACCATCGTTTAAGTGCTCTGATAGAAGAGTATGCCTGGAATCGATCCGCAATTGACATAACAGAACTTGGTCTGCGTAGCAAACATCCTGTCCTGTTTGCTGACCTACAAGCTATAAAAAAACCATCATTGACCAAAATAATTTCATCCCTTGCTGGTAAATATATTTATAAATGCACTAAATTCAATAGGGTTTATGGACTGAAAACACATTAAGCAGACAATAATATAAATTCTAAATATCACCCAATGTTTCAGAGAGCATCAATGATAACACTACGTTAAAAGATCTTGATCTGGGTGAATCTCTGTCATCAATCCAGTTTATCTTGAGGAATGTTCATCATATCTCATTGGATGATAAAACAGTGATGATGTTAACCAAAAAGAAGTATGTAAATATTTGATTATATCCAATTTGTCACTTTTATTATATTATTTAATCAATATTTTGGAAATTTTCATTACTAAGAAGCTCGCTAGATACAAAATCTATTATGTTTCAGGATAATGGAAATAGAGATGAACGCAGTTGAACGCAAGTTTGAAGAAGTAAAAGGACTTCGTACATTCTTTTCAGTAGATCATCATGATGAGCTTCGAGCGTCATCAGATTTGACACCTATGAATACATTAGTATTTAAAGCTGAAACGGTAAGCCATTGACAGTCTAAACAATCGTATACTGGACGATTCTATAGCAAATAAGCGATAGTATAATTAATGTCTAATCATGGAAATTACGTTCTTCAAATTCAATGCGTGTTTTTAGTACTCGTAGACCACTCAAATATCATGAATATCTTCGTATGCAACATCGTTCATTAATACATTGTGATACAAGTTTTGTAATATTGCAGTCATATGGAGTGGGCGATAGCTTACTTTTACATTATGTAAATAGAGCTACTAAGGACACTTTTCAAGCCATAAGTATTAAAAAATGAATTTAAATCATCAGGAGGAAGGAGCCATCGACATAAGCAGGCCACATTTATTCATAGTGCCGGGGCTAGAGGGGCTCCACACACGGTTCCACATGCTATGTGAGCGCCTCAAACTGCCAGCTATAGTGTTGCAGCCAGGGCTCGAGCACCCGCATGAAACGCCAACGGACCTCGCACGTAGATACTCTAAGGTAAATCACGGTACAAGATACCAGTCAATTAAACCACACAGAAGAACTGAGTAGGTAATTAATTGTGCCGTCGTTGATTAAGAATATAACATAAAACCTCTTCAATATAAATATTATTTATCTTCTACAATAATTATTAACTAATGAATAAATTTTATTACCAACAGATTCTACTAGAAGAGTTCAAACTAAAGACAAACTTTTATCTGCTGGGCTACGAGTTTGGTAATGTCGTCGCTTTAGAGCTAGCAGCCATTTTAGAAGATCATGGTGAGGCATATTGCCAAGTTGTTCTTTCTAGTCATCATATCTGGTTGTAATTGGCTTATAAAATATATAATGTGTATGGTTTTGTAGGTCTGACGGGGACGATATATTGTATCGGCAATGGTCCGGATGAAATGAAGGCGCTATTAGAGTCAGAATTGAGCTCGTTCGACACGGAAAAGAAACTCCAAGAAGGTGTCTGTCAACACATATATGCGCTGATGACACGTGATTCGGTAACGTCTCTAGAGAGTGCTCTAAGAGATTGCTCATCATGGCGCGAACATGTCGATGCATGTGTACGCTCCCTGCTCGGCCGCGTGCCGCAAACTGGGCAGTATATACGCTCGTTTTTGGAAGCAGTATACGCACGCATCGGTGCGGCTAGAATTGCGGAGACGGTGCCTCGTACTCTGCGCTCGCGACTCGTGCTGCTGCGCGCACGCTGCGACCGTGACCGCGTGCGAGACACGTCCTCGCTGCAGCGCTACTCGCGACAAGCACTTCACGTGAGAGACCTCGCTGCACCCATGGCGCATGCCACCGCTGATCTACGAGTATCCGCCATCGTCAACCAATACCTTGATAATGACCTTCTAGAAAAGTACGAGAACAGCAATGTGTGTGATTCTTATATAGTTTGATCAATAATAAACGGAAAGTGGTATTAGGTTCGCTATTGTATAATAAATTAATAGTTTTTCTTTTATTTCTATATCCTCCATACACTTGCATCAAATCAAAAACTAATCAAAATACAGCTAAATCAAAATTAAAGTTTATTATCCAAATGAGAGTTAAAAATATGCATATACTGATAAAAGCATATTTTATTGGTATTTGGTAGAATAAGACTACGAGTTTGGAGTGTGAACTATGTGTGGCCATCCAACTATGTAAGCCCGTACCATAATTCTATATGCGAAATACCACTTACTACCTAACTGAATCATCACAAAATCTCGAAAACTACAATACCTACAATGCTGAAATTTGGTAGGTAGATTTATTATTATAAGGTATAAAGGTCTACTTAGATAGCATTTGGCAAATGGGCCGAATTAAGGGGTCATATATAGAGGGTGAAAGTCTATGAGGAGTGCGTACGAAGTCGCGGGCAAAAGGTAGTGAAACATAATCATTTTGCTATATTTTAACTACGGGATAATTTTCCTTATAATACTAGCTCTAGCCCGCGGCTTCGCTCGCGTAGTAAAGAAATCAACTTTAGTCCCTTCCCGCTATTTCAGTTTCAGTCCATCCGTCCTGCAATCCATTCTACTCCCGTCTCATCTTTTTCTACTCCAGTCTCTCATTGCCCCGTAATCCACTTTACTCAATCCCATTCTTTCCATTTTAGTCCATCATTTGTCCTGTTTAGATTTTCCCTCAGCCCGTTCCCGTCTTCTCCCCGTCGCATGTCAATGCTGCATCGTACCTATCGGAAGATCTGACCGTACCGAATTCCAGCATCTGTAAACTCCAGCATCTGTGGCTAGGCTACCATAGGTACAGAAGAAATAATAGTGCAATCACAGCTTAGTAGTAAGAATGAATTTGGCACTATCGGTCCGATCTGTTCGATGCGGATATGTGTCTGGTATGCCTACTTTTATAGTATATTTTGTCAAACTGAAAATAATAGATGATAAAATACCTGTGACACCGTTCCACAGCAGTATATAATAGGTCGGGGAAAAAGTCTTTTCGTATTTTGTATGTATAAAGTTGTAGTAAAAATCTCATGGGTTGTACTGTTTGTATCTGGCTGGTTTTGATACCATTAAAAATATGACATTTTAAAAAATAAATATAAAAAGTAAAAAGCAATTTCCCGCCATTTTTGAATTGTTTTTTTGTTCGATAAAATGAGTGAATCTAACGAAGAAATTCGATATATTGTGAAATTTTATTACAAAAAACTGAAAAATGCGACACAAGCCGCGAATAAAATTTGTGACGTTTATGGACCTAATGCAGTGTCATCAAGAGTAGCACAATGTTGCTTCAAGCGTTTTCAGTCCGGGAATTTTGATGTCAAAGATGCAGCTCGCTCTGGTCGCCCTGTTACGGATAAAGTAGATGCCATTTCTGAAAAAGTGGACCAAGATCGGCATATTAATAGTTACGACGTAGCTGAAGAACTGGGGATTGACCACAAAATAGTTTTGACCCATTTGAAAATAACTGGGTATACAAAAAAACTCGATATTTGGGTGCCACACCAGCTCACTGAAAGAAACCAAATGAATCGTGTACTCATTTGCGATTCTCTATTGAAACGTAAAGAAACCGAACCGTTTTTGAAAAGATTGATCACTGGTGATGCAAAATGGATCACCTACGACAAGAATGTGCGCAAACGATCATGGTCAAAGGGCAGTGAAGCACCACAGACTGTAGCGAAACCCAGATTAACACGTAATAAGGTGATGCTGTGTGTATGATGGGATTGGAAGGGCATCGTTCATTATGAGCATTGACCGCCGGGCAAAACCATCGATTCGGATCTCTACTGCCAACAGCAGATGAGACTCAAACAAGAAATTGAGAAAAAACGGCCGGAATTGATCAACATAAAGAGTGTGGTCTTTCATCATGATAACGCCAGACCGCACACATCTTTGGCCACTCAGCAAAAATTTAGAGAGCTTGGTTAGGAAGTGTTAATGCATCCACCACATAGCCCTGACCTTGCACCCTCAGATTTCCACCTGTTTCGATCTCTTCAGAATTCTTTGGGTAGTGTTAGATTAACATCAAGAGAGGACTGTCAAAACTACTTGTTGCATTTTATTGATCAGAATTCCCAAAATTTCTACAGCAACGGGGTCATGTCACTACCTAAAAGATGGCAACAAGTTATCGAACAAAATGGTACATATATATTATAATTAAATGTAATTAAACTTGAAAAAAATATGTCTTGAATTTGTTTATAAAATACGAAGAAACTTTTTCCCCGACCTTATATGTTAGAAAAAGTAGAATTACATCAATTAAGCAACCTTTATTTAATGTGTCTATTGGTGTATTGCTATAATTCTAGTATATCTATGACAACGTCATTGCTTCCGGTTACTTTGCTTTTACTTAGTTCATAACGCTAAATGTTGTTCGGTTTGCTGTGTCAATCTGACCTTTGTATCTAAAATGAAAAATCTGACATAATTTTATTTCTGTAACGTCAGCACGTACAATAACCGAATTGACAGTTTAAACTGAACATGCGTGTTCTCTTTGCATGCGTGCTTGAAAATTTTGTTGCTCTAGTTTGTACTCTAGGTAAGTAATCATAGTTATTTAAATGATTCTGTCCTTCCTAAATAAATTAGTTCCAATACCTTTACAAATATGATATGTTTGCTTACAACACCAGATTCAATTTATTAATGCTAGAACAAGTGTTTGACTTATACTACAATTTTCGTAAATAATAAGTAGTACTTTCAGAATTGTTAATGAACATTAAATTTTCTAATACCTATATACTACCTAAGACCTCCTGCAATATATTGAATGTCCCTACGTAGAGTATTGAAACATTTTTTTTCTTCAGCGCAATATGTTTCTAACATTAGTATCTTTCAATAAAGAAAAAATCACAACATAATATTATGTTATGAATTTGAATTGTTTTAAAAAAAAAACGGGGCAAGTGCCTTTATTAAATTAAAAAATTAAAAGTAACTAAACAAAATAGTAGCTAATACTAACACTAAATAAACAGTTAGACTGTCCATAGACCGTTGAAGGTCTAAAGACAATCCAAATGCTCAAGCCCACTATCAGCTGGCAGCGTACCCAGCATAATACACGACGCAGAAATTGTTCCACCCGGATACCAAATAATAAGATGTGACCGTACTGACGGAAGAAAACAAGGCGGAGCGTTTTTCGTGGCCACACACCGATTCGAGCTGCGGAGAGTGAAGCTACCGAGTAACGTTAAGCCGATATACCATGGCCAAGAAATTTGATGAATAGGTATTTAGCAACTCTATTGCTGTCTCGCTGCGCCCTGACGAGCGAGCTATATACGTGTGCGTGACGAACAGACTGTGCGTGTGTGCGTGCCCGCCCGTGCTCCCGCACTGAATGCTTAGTTGCCTACAAATTCATTTCGCCTCGCAGTCTACTCGGCTAGTTGATATCGGCGTTTGCCGAATGTCGAGTGATTTTTGTTATTTTGCGATCTGCTCATATTTTACTAACCGACTACGCCAAATAGACCAGGGTCGATAATTTTTGAAACAAAAAAAAATCACAGTAGTATGAAACCCATTATTATGATAAAAATGAAAGGAAAAATAAATTACGGGCGATCTGAGTTCGGGAAGTTGGTGGGTTTAAGGGTAAAAAATGGTTCAACTCGATTTCCAGCAAAACTATAAATCCTATGGATTTATAGTTTTGCAATATAGTTTTTGAAAAGTTTAATGGCAAAGTTGTAGGTAATAAAAATATCTACAACTATGGTCCCAATAATTTTTTCACATAACCTCAAAATTTATGTGAAAAATTCAAATAACCAAGTTTTTAGTTAAAATAATATACATACATAAATAAAAATATTAAATTCATACATACTTATAAACTTAAAGCGAGATAATAACGATACAGTAGCTATTCCAAGAAATAGTACAGTTTCACACGACGCTTGAAAACTTCCTGTGAGGGTGCTGGTCTATAATGTGATGATAGTTACGGAAAGGATTACCATGTACAATTCCTGTGATAACTTTAACTATAATCTAATAATCTAAAGTAGAGGTGTTGTATGAGGACTTGAGGAGATATCCGAGACCATAGATACCTCCGTAACATACTTCACCGTTGTTATGGGTGACTTCAACGCAAAGATGGAACGCGGAATGTTGATGAGTTAAGAGTCGGGTCATATGGGTATGGACAGCGGAATTCGAGGGGCCAGTGGCTGGTTGACTTCATGGAGAAGGAGGAACTCTATTTGATGAACTCCTTCTTTCAGAAGTGACCATGCAGGAAGTAGACGTGGCTGAGCCCCGATGGTTCGACCAAAAATGAGATCAACTTCATCATGACGACCAAGAAGCGAATATTCAATGTCTCCGTGATTAGCAAGGTGAAAACCGGTAGCGATCACCGTTTTGTCAGAGGCACATTGAATATCAACAAGCTTGAGAGGTCGCGTCTGGTGAAGTCCACGCTCCATTCTGGTCATACTCAAATCCAAAACTCCAAAGACTTCCAACTATAAATTTTTCCACTTGTTACGATCCTGATATTCCTGATACACAAGTTACAATATTTTTTTGAATTCTTTCTTTTCGTACTTAAATGTGTTATGTGCGAAAACCACGTCAGTTTCCATAGTAAAAATAAATCATGTTGTGCGTCAACAATTTTGTCCAAATCCTAACTTGCCGACCGTTGCAGTAATGTGCTAAATTCAGTTCACGCACAAAACACTAACTAAAGACGAGAACCGTTACATATCGATATCGATGGACAGCACTAATGTGTCGATACAATTATCGACTACATGTCTCTTCTCTAACTGTATACGTATTAGACCGACCCTCCCCTGACCTCGAGCCTCTGCCCGCAGAGCGCAATAAGGACAACTGCAGCTCGGATCGATTTATACCTACGAAAAGTAGACAAAATTATCGTCTCGGATTCTTCTGTTTCCTCATTCAAAAATAGGCCGATTTCATTATTTTTTTCAATTAATTGTTTAAAAAGGTTTGCTCTCGGCTTCTGTCATTTATTTTTGTTTTACAAACTCATAAATTTTGTTTGAGAGACGTCTGAACACGGAGGTAAAAATTTGATATTTTTTGGGATTTTTAAAGGCTCATATTTCTTATAGTACTTAACTTACGAGAAAAAATAAATGACACAAGCCTGGCCATAAAGGAGATAAATTTTATTAAAAAAAAAATATGGCTCTAGCGGTATTATCCAGGGAGGAAACAGGAGAATAAGTTTGTATGGACTAAACGCTGCCCAAATTGAGCCTTAACATAGATACGTGTACTTTCGAACTAGTCTGCGTGGCGCTGTATCTAAATAATAGATTTTTGTTTCTTTGTTGTGTCGTTTATATACCGCCGAGTAGTAATGAAACCGAGTACATGATTTTATTTAGAACTAGCTTTTTTGCCCGCGACTTCGTACGCGTAGATTTTCATATAAACCTTAAATCCTTTTGTCTTCCCTTAATCCGGCCTTGCGCAAAATAACATAGCCTATACTTCAATCTGGTCATAGCTAAGCATATTCTTGAAAACCGCATTTAAATCCGTCCGCATTTTCTTCCAGGGGTGTAGATGTGCGTGAACAACCAAACAAAAATTCTAAAAACTGCCTTAACATGTTCAGCTGCTTATTTTAAGATGCCCTGTGTGAAATATTGATAGAAACATAAAAGTAATAAATAACACCGTCAACAGTTTTCAAATCAAAAAGATAATGTGACCACAGTGCAGAGCATGTTTTGAAATTTTCTTTTTGTCTAAACCATTAAAAGTATATCATGTCATGTCGGGATGATATACATCTCTGAAATTTGACTGTCCAGTTTCACTGGCCACGGAACCCTGACATAATGCTTGTCTTAACACGCTCTTGGCTAGTTATTTCTTATTTCGCGTGCATTTGTATGTATACCTTGATTAAAAAGCCATGAAATGGAACTACTCTATTTATCTGTTAAAATATCACAGTAAAATAAAATTATTTCTATATTCTTATTCTTATTGCAAATATACACTGTATTCTTTTAAAAGCTAAGTTTATATACCCTGCATAAAGGGTGCAGCAATGACTTATGTAGTGGCTGTTCATAAAACCAGACCACAGACATAAACATATAAATTTAAGTGTAGTTAAATCTATTACATAAATATTATATATACTATTCAAACTTAACCTAGGGTGAAGTAATTTTACAAAACAGAAAAAAAACATACTTAGTGTGAAACAAAACTTATGACGCTACTTTCTTAACTATTTATATATCGATATTTATTTTCTAATTATAATTTTCTAAAATGTATCGTCGAATAATTTTTTTTTCTCGTAATAACATTTTTGGGTTAGAAACTTACGAAGTTGGTTCTGGAAAAATGTTATTATTTATTTCTTTCTTTCGACGAGCAAGCCGCGCGTCGCTCACACTCACTACCTGATGTTTCGCGGGATTATAATTTCGCAAAAGCGAATTTTGTCTCATTGTATGAGTTAATTGCAAACGTAAACTGGAGTCCGTTATATGATATACGTGAGCCTGAAGATGCAGTTAATTATTTTTACAGTATAATTAATAACATTATTTGTGATTGTGTATGTGTACCCAAAAAGCGGCGAAATAAGAACGGGTCCGAGAGGTACACTTATCCAGTATGGTATACGCTGGATATTATACGAGCTATACGTCTAAAAGCGAAATTACATAAGAGCTATAAATCTAGTAATACGACGGAGAATTACAAACTTTTTTCTGAAAGTAGATCAGAGGTCAAAACCATGATTGCTCGTGCGCATGGACAACATTTGGAAACGATCGAAAATAATTTATCGAAGGATTCCAAGGCGTTTTGGAGTTATATAAGATCGAAAAAGGGTACAATTAACAATAAAAAAATTACCGAGGAGGGAAAAATTTTGCACGACGACGAGTGCGCGAGTAAGTTTGCAAATTTTTTTCACTCAGTGTATGGCAGCAACGCAGCAGTGCTGAACGTAGAGGCGGCGGCAGCAGTGGGCGGCGCCAGCGCTGCGCGCGTCCATCTCCCGTGCCTTACGCGGGCCGGTGCGCGCGGCGCTGGCGCGGCTGAAGCCGAAGCGCTCGGCGGGGCCGGACGGGATACCTTCCTTTGTTATAAAAGATTGTCGCATGGCTCTAGAGAAACCACTGCATCACATCTACAACATGTGTTTGAATGCGTCATATTTTCCGGAATGTTGGAAAATAACGCGGGTGATTCCGATTCCAAAGGGTGACGCCGGTTCTGAGGTGAGCGGTTTTAGGCCCGTGGCGATCCTGTCGACACCGGCGAAAGTGTTCGAGTCTGCCGTGCAGTACAGTATCCAGTGCCAGGTATCGCCGCAGCTCTCGGATGCTCAGCACGGTTTCAGGCCTGCACGCAGTACCACCAGTAACTTGCTCAATGCGATGGCTTACATCATCCCTCATGTGGACGCGGGGGTGCAGGTGCCGCCTATTTCGACTACAAAAAAGCGTTTGACTTGGTCGACAATGATATATTGTTGTCGAAGTTGGCTGCTATCGGTGGCACCAATAAGATGTTAAATTTTTTTGCAAGTTACATGAGGGATAGGAGACAGTACGTGGAATATGCTGGGTGCAAATCTGAACCTTATTTAACACGAACGGGTGTCAGCCAGTGATCAAACCTGGGGCCGCTGGAGTTCATTATTATGATTAACGACCTGCCAAATGTTGTTCAGGAAGCTCGGTGTTTACTGTTTGCGGACGACCTCAAGTTGTTTTTGGTGGTTAAAGACAAAGGTGACTGCCAGCGTTTACAAGAGGACGTAGACAGAGTTGCCGAGTGGAGTCGAAATAATAAACTCACGTTCAATGTCACGAAATGCTCGGTAATCTCGTTCAGCAGGTCAAAAGATCCACTCCGAGTCTATTATAACGTTAATGGCAAGGTTTTAAAGCGGGTAGAGACGATCAAAGATCTCGGAGTAAATATAACTAGCGACCTGACGTATAGAAACCACGTAGTATATATTTGTAAAAAAGCATATAAGAGGTTAGAGTTTGTGCTACGTCAAGCTGCGGGGTTTAAGAACATAAGAGCCATATCGGCCCTGTATGATGCTCTTATACGAAGTCAGCTCGAATACAACTCTGCAGTGTGGGCTCCACATGAAGCAAAATACACTTTAATGTTATAACGGATACAGAATAAGTACACAAGGTTCTTGTACTTAAGGCTATATGGAGTTTACCCATTCTATCCTCTAATGTATCCAACCCTATTCGTGCTGGGCATAGTTGGATATAATAAATTGGAAGTCAGAAGAGATTGGGCGCTCGCTTATTGTATGCTAAGAGTATTCCGAGGCCTTGTGATAAATCCGGAATTATTGTGTACGATGCAGTTGTGCGTACCGGACGGGTACGTAGCGCGCCGGCGGAGGCCACACTTGTTCTCGGTCCCCCGCGGTAGGACTAACTTACTGGCTAAGAGCCCATTGATTCGGATGTTGCAAGCGCTAAATCAAGTTGCAAAGGAAATAGACCTGTTTGTATGTCCAATAGTAGAATTTAAAAAGACGTTATTGTTCTATTTATGTTATAAATAAATAAATAAATTATTGACTACTTTGCTGACATAAAAATTGAACAATCTAATTTAATTGTTTTGTATTGCATGTATTATAATTTTACTATTGACTAAGTAATTAAGTTTTTTTATTGTAATAATTTCATAAAATGTTGACTTAAACTACACTATTGCATTGGGTTTAACCTGTAAAAATAGTTGTAAAGAATGAATAAATAAATAAATAAAATAATGGTAATGCTGGCGGCATTACCACGTTGAATGGCAATGCTTATACGTTGAGCCAGATTGACGCCAGCATTTTGTTCTCGCGTCGCGTTAACCAAACGCTCTGATATTTGTAAATGAGGTGAGCTCCCGGTCCCCAAGGGCCCAATGTCTCGACCCCAAATGCCTCAAATATGTAACTACTGCCGAGGTTAGCATATTTGCGCGGCTTGTGCTGCTCTGCCGAATTGGCAGCTGCACCAGCCCTACCCTGTGTTTCAGGAAGATGTGACGGTGCCAAAGTATCGACACAAGTCGCGTCCCATACAAGGGGCCGCCCCAACTTCCAGGGAACAAGTTTCATAACGACTTTTATCTCAAAGAAAAATTTGTCCTAACTTGTATAATACGAACATACAGATGGATGAATGATGGACTCAACAAACTTATCAGGGTTCTTTTTGTTGCTGAAAATTATGAGTACCGATAGAATATAATTTTTCGTAAGTAATTTGATGCCGCAAATTGGTGCCTGGAAGATCGAGACTGGTGTTATTTATATTACATGGGAATTACTCACATAAGATTAAAAATAAAACGAGACACTGCCGCGCGCGCGCGCGCTTGAAAAAGACCGCCGAATGCGGTTGAAAATAAAGTTTGAGTAACCGGCTTAATCTTACGTAAATAATTTCCGTGTAATGTAAATAAAATGTGTGAAAACCTAGTTAGTTTCCATAATAAAACAAGACTGGTATTTAACGACTTTAGCTTTAACCAATGAGATGTTTGACCGACGCACAATATGTATTGTCAAAATAATAAAATTAATTAAGTATTAGAAAAAAAAAGACTTCCAGATTATACCTAAATATTATGCAGGTACAAACTTCTAGAAGTAGAAAATTTGTTGAAGGGAACCATAAATCACAACAAGTCACAGTCGTCATAATTACCAAAATCCACCCAGGAAGAGAATAAATAACACAGGTCACGAACTTATTACTTCCTATGTAAGTACTTAGGCCTACCTAAGTACATAGAAACATACAATAGTAATTTCAAATGAAAGTAGGTACTACTATGCAAATAACCCGTCCCGGCTTCGCAAGGGAATAAGTTTTATTATATAATAATGCTGTTGCCCGCGACTTCGTACGCGTAGATTTTCATATAAACTTTCAAACCTTTTTTCCTCCCTTAATCCAGCCCTTGCGCAAAACAACATAGCCTATATAGGTACTTCAATCTGGTAATAGCTAAGCATATTCGTGAAAACCGCATTTAAATCCGTCCAGTGGTTTCGGAGATGTGCGTGGACACTGGACAAACAAACAGACAAAAATTCTAAAAACAGTCTTATCGTGTTCAGCTGCTTATTTTAAGACACTGTGTATTTTTTTATATCTCGCAAATACAGTTTTTTTTATCTCTACGTTTATATTACAATGTTTAGAGTATAATATATATCTAGCGGACACGGCACACGTCGTCCTGCCGGCTACCAGGTCCAATTGTGTTTTTAAACCATCCAGGAACCCATTGCATTGCAGTATACACACAACGTTACATCTAAATCAGTCCAGCCGTTTAAGAGGAGTTAGGTGACAAACACACGTCCAGAAGAATTATAATTTTATATACGAGCGACCCGCTCCTGCTTCGCACGGGTGTAAGTATTGAGGTTTCCGTGCACTTCTCTTTTTAATTAAACAACGTCTTCACTATTTATAGTTTTATTGTACCCTAAAACGCACACACCACACCGCGATGTTTTTTACAAGAGAGTTATCAACTAGAGATGGGACACTAAACTAAAACCATTAAATAAGGATGGGATGTGCATTGTTCTTCCGACACTTCCGACAGTAAGCTCGGCCTTTGGCCTCGCTACTATGACCCGCTCTATAGGTACACAAAATTTCATCCAATTCGGCGCAGCCATTTTTAAATGTAAGAACCTTCAACGCAGTATTAGAAAAAAAAAAAAAACATTTAAAAGATGGACGAAATCGGTAAAGCCGTTATCATTTATAGCGTGACCATGAGAAATAGGGATTTATATATATATAAATAGATAAAGAAGATAAACTTTTCATGATATATTATCTAACTGATGCTGAAAATCGCATCAAAATCCGTTGCGTAGCTTAGGTGGAGTTAGCGCATATACAGAGAGACAGACGTGGAAAGCGACTTTATTTTATACTAGTAGAGATAGAGTTAAGGGTTTAGAATTTTTGAAAAACTCTACATATTAACTTATTACCTCCAATATAAATAATCGGCCAAGTGCGAGTTGGACTCGCGCACGAAGGGTTCCGTACCATTATCTATAAAAACGCCAAAAAATCACGTTTGTTGTATGGGCCCCCTTAAATATTTATTTTATTTTAATTATTTACTTTTAAAGTGAATATATAACTATATATTCTGTGAATGTTTCAAGTGTCTACCTGTTGCCCTTATCAATATCGATCAATAACAAGCAAAAAAAAACACGTTTGTTGTATGGGAGCCCTTAAATATTTATTTTATTATATTTGTTAGTATTTGTTGTTATAGTGGCAACAGAAATACATCATCTGTGAAAATTTCAATTGTCTAACTATCACGGTTCATGAGATACCGCCTGGTGACAGACGGACAGCGGAGCCTTATTTATAAGGTCCCGTTTTACCCTTTGGGTACGGAACCCTAAAAAAAAGGTTTTCATAAAACTGTCGGAGCTTAAAGATTGAGACTAGATTAAGTTAAATACCCTACATACTTATATTCTTAACATTTCAGAAGTGGGATCGGCGTATAAGTTATCTATATTATCTAGACGAAAGAAACCAGACAATTTTACAAAAAAATCATGCCACATAGAGCAGCTGCAGCTGAACGAACTATCACTATGATTTCGTGTATCGGAGATGTAATGGTACATAATTATACAAAAACGTGTACAATTAGTAACCATACTCAAAGCAGATATTTAAATAAATTCATAATTTTAATATCTGCCCAGTCGAAAATATAACCTTTAATATAACCTCCTGGTTCCTGAGCCTGCTGATTAAGCAACCGCGCACCAATATACATGGCTATGACCAATGGACGTGGCACTTACATAACGTATCCCTAAATTATCGCTACTCTGCCTACAAGAGTTTAATTATTTTTCTTTAGAAAATCCGTGGGCAGAAGCTAGTGTAAGCATAAAATAATTGCAAAATTAACTTTTTCATTTACTAGGTATCATATTTTCAACTATCATTTTATTCATGGCGATTAGCTGAATCAATCTTGATGAAGTTGGGCAAGAAAACAATATGAAAAAGTACATTACAATAATACATATGCTAACCTAGGTCCGTGGCCAAGATTCATGTTCGTGTCTTCGAGTGTGAGGAGGAATAACACTTTGAAACTTTTTTGGACAATGTTCAAAGACCTTATCAATTAATAATGAGTGCTGCGCGCGTTTTGAGATATTATTTATCTTACTAGCTGATACCCGCTACTTCGTACGCGTAGAGCTCGGCCTTCGGCCTCGCTACTATGACCCGCCCCGAGAACATAAAATTTCACCCAATTCGGTCAAGCCGTTATTCACCGTTTAAACCTTCCTTGAACTTCCACAAATATTTTAAGATCAAAATTAGCCAAATCGGTCCAGCCATTCTCGATTTTTATCGAGACAAAGAATTGACAAGAGACAAAGAGACAAAGACATCAATTGATTTTCATAATTAATATAGCAGCGAATTTAGATAACTATCGCTGATATATATATTAAAATATGCGTTGTCACGTTACGTGGCAAGTATCGTATAAAAATTACAAAATAAATATATGAAAATAAGGAGCAGTTTTTTTTAATGATACTGGGTGTTAAGACGAGCGAAGTCGCTCGCCTGACGGCTCTTCACGCTTGCCCATAACAGCTTAACGCCACTCAGAATTTTGAACTTCAAAAGTTCAAAACCCTGGATGGCAATGCCCTGCGCTCGTCACCCCGAGATAAGATGTCAAATCTCTGTGTGCCCTGTAATTTCGCTGGAAACATTTCCCTTCAATCCGGAACACAGTAGTGTTTGAACACAACTGCTTGGCGGTTGAATAACTGGCAAAGGTGCGGTACTTCCCCAGGCAGTCTCTGCAAAAGAGTCCTACCACTACATATTAAAGTTAAACACAGTTTCATGCACAAATATTACAATATAGCATGTGTACATGATCAGTGCTAAATCAGATAAATAGCACAAACTATATCCAAATTTAGAGCATTCGGAAAATTAAGCCGTGGGACGCAACTAGTTTTAAAAGTCATCAATAAATCATTAGACGATATTCTCGAATTTATATTCAAACTTGCACATAATAGGTAATTATTTAATACCATGGAACAGTATAAATTTTGAAATTCAAAGTGACTGTACTGCCAAACTAGTAAGAACACCAGTGTTGGTAGCAACGTCCTTCCCTTTAAGGTATGTCAGTATTTTGTATAATTAATTAATTTATGCCCTATTACGAAATACTACGTATTACTTTACTAAATAAAACCTATTAACTTCCTGTTGTTACTTGGCATTGCCTTGCGATCAGTCGCTCTCTGTGTATCGTGACGTGACACAGTTCGCAAAACAGGTATATTAAAAGTTGTGGTACACCTTTATATAAGGTCGGGGAAAAAGTTTCTTCGTATTTTTTAAACAAATTCAAGACATATTTTTTTCAAGTTTAATTACATTTAATTATAATATATATGTGCCATTTTGTTCGATAACTTGTTGCCATCTTGTAGGTAGTGACATGATCCCGTTGCTGTAGAATTTTTGGGACTTCTGATCAAAAAAATGCAACAAGTAGTTTTGACAGTCCTCTCTTGATGTTAATCTAACACTACCCAAAGAATTCTGAAGAGATCGAAACAGGTGGAAATCTGAGGGTGCAAGGTCAGGGCTATATGGTGGATGCATTAACACTTCCCAACCAAGCTCTCTAAATTTTTGCTGAGTGGCCAAAGATGTGTGCGGTCTGGCGTTATCATGATGAAAGACCACACTCTGTCTGTTGATCAATTCCGGCCGTTTTTTCTCAATTTCTTGTTTGAGTCTCATCTGCTGTTGTTAGTAGAGATCCGAATCGATGGTTTTGCCCGGCGGTAAAAGCTCATAATGAACGATGCCCTTCCAATCCCACCATACACACAGCATCACCTTATTACGTGTTAATCCGGGTTTCGCTACAATCTGTGGTGCTTCACTGCCCTTTGACCATGATCGTTTGCGCACATTCTTGTCGTAGGTGATCCATTTTTCATCACCAGTGATCAATCTTTTCAAAAACGGTTCGGTTTCGTTACGTTTCAATAGAGAGTCGCAAATGAGTACACGATTCATTTGGTTTTTTTCAGTGAGCTTGTGTGGCACCCAAATATCGAGTTTTTTTGTATACCTAGTTTTTTTCAAATGGGTCAAAACTGTTTTGTGGTCAATCCCCAGTTCTTCAGCTACGTCGTAACTATTAATATGCCGATCTTGGTCCACTTTTTCAGAAATGGCATCTACTTTATCCGTAACAGGGCGACCAGAGCGAGCTGCATCTTTGACATCAAAATTCCCGGACTGAAAACGCTTGAACCAACATTGTGCTACTCTTGATGACACTGCATTAGGTCCATAAACGTCACAAATTTTTTTCGCGGCTTGTGTCGCAGTTTTCCCTGTTTTGTAATAAAATTTCACAATATATCGAATTTCTTCGTTAGATTCACTCATTTTATCAAACAAAAAAACAATTGAAAAATGGCGGGAAATTGCTTTTTACTTTTTGTATTCCTTTTTTAAAATGACATATTTTTAATGGTATCAAAACCAGCCAGATACAAACAGTACAACGGATGAGATTTTTACTACAACCTTATATAAGGTCGGGGAAAAAGTTTCTTCGTATTTTATTAACAAATTCAAGACATATTTTTTTCAAGTTTAATTACATTTAATTATAATATATATGTGCCATTTTGTTCGATAACTTGTTGCCATCTTGTAGGTAGTGACATGATCCCGTTGCTGTAGAAATTTTGGGACTTCTGATCAAAAAAATGCAACAAGTAGTTTTGACAGTCCTCTCTGGATGTTAATCTAACACTACCCAAAGAATTCTGAAGAGACCGAAACAGGTGGAAATCTGAGGGTGCAAGGTCAGGGCTATATGGTGGATGCATTAACACTTCCCAACCAAGCTCTCTCAATTGTTGCTGAGAGGCCAAAGATGTGTGCGGTCTGGCGTTATCATGATGAAAGACCACGCTCTTTCTGTTGATCAATTCCGGCCGTATTTTCTCAATTTCTTGTTTGAGTCTCATCAGCTGTTGGCAGTAGAGATCCGAATCGATGGTTTTGCCCGGCGGTAAAAGCTTATAATGAACGATGCCCTTCCAATCCCGCCATACACACAGCATCACCTTATTACGTGTTAATCCGGGTTTCGCTACAGTCTGTGGTGCTTCACTGCCCTTTGACCATGATCGTTTGCGCACATTCTTGTCGTAGGTGATCCATTTTTCATCACCAGTGATCGATCTTTTCAAAAACGGTTCACTTTCGTTACGTTTCAACAGATAATCGCAAATGAGTACACGATTCATTTGGTTTCTTTCAGTGAGCTCGTGTGGCATCCAAATATCGAGTTTTTTTGTATAACCAGACTTTTTCAAATGGGTCAAAACTGTTTTGTGGTCGATCCCCAGTTCTTCAGCTACGTCGTAACTACTAATATGCCGATCTTGCTCCACTTTTTCAGAAATGGCATCAACTTTATCCGTAACAGGGCGACCAGAGCGAGCTGCATCTTTGACATCAAAATTCCCGGACTGAAAACGTTTGAACCAACATTGTGCTACTCTTGATGACACTGCATTAGGTCCATAAACGTCACATATTTTATTCGCGGCTTGTGTCGCATTTTTCCCATTTTTGTAATAAAGCTTCAAAATATATCGAACATCTTCGTTAGATTCACTCATTTTATCGAACAAAAAAACAATTGAAAAATGGCGGGAAATTGCTTTTTACTTTTTGTTTTCCTTTTTTAAAATGTCATATTTTTAATGATATCAAAACCAGCCAGATACAAACAGTACAACCGATGAGATTTTACTACAACTTTATACATACAAAATACGAAAAGACTTTTTCCCCGACCTATTACATACAAAATACGAAAAGACTTTTTCCCCGACCTATTATTTATGTTTTTTTTTTTTATATTCTTATATCATTAAAAAAAAAAACAATCCAGCAATATACGATTTTAGATTATTTTTCAAGGTGCATTAATTATTTAAATATATACCTAAAGATAAAGATCGTTTATTTGCATACAACATGAGATATTTTGTGCATTGTTATGCACAAAATATGTTAATATTTCAAAAGTCCGAAATCACGTTGTGCCGGTTAGGCGTACAAATGTAAGAGAGATGGCACTATGTTCGTACAAAAATGTAACTGTAATACAATTTTGAATCATAACTATAATAACATTGTCATACAGATAATAAAAAATAATTAAAGATACATGTCAAAAATAAAAATACTAATTCTAATAGAGTCAAAAATATCAAATAGAATAATAAATTACATCAATAACATTTTGTCATTAAAAAAATCATCAATTTAAGTAATGTAAGTATATAAACCAGAGCCACCGCAGTGTGTGAAAAGAGAAACCTGTAGACATAATTGAATCCAGTAAATACCAGCGAAAAAAGAGATCCACTGACTTCAAATAGATGAGTCGCTTATAATATTATATTTATTTTTCACTTTTGAGTGCCTATTTGTGGTTTTGAAGTCGGTTAATTTTTTTTGTTAAAATTAATTTATCTCATAGAGGGTGATAAAAAGTAGAGTTTCCACCTCAGGAACAAACTACTATTTTAAGCTCGAGTAACTTTGAATCCCTCGCTGCACTCAGGATTCTACTCTATTCTACTCTACTCTTCTACTTTCTTCCCCATCGGTTATCCCCCATCGGTTCTTCGAGCGATTTGACCTGCCCATTGCCACTTCAATTTGCAAATTTTAATAGCTATGTCGATAACTCTGGTTCTTTGTCGAATATCCACGTTTCGGATTCTATTGCGCAAAGAAACTCCGAGCATAGCTCTCTCCATTGCCCGTTGTGTGACTCTGAGTTTCTCCAAAAGGCCAACAGTTAAGGACCACGTCTCAGTACCATTTGTCATCACTGGCAACACACATTGGTCAAAGAACCTTGTCTTTAGGCACTGTGGTATCTTGGACGTGAAGATTTCACGCAATTTCCCGAACGCTGCCCATCCGAGTTGGATTCTTCAGGCGACCTCTTTGCCTAAGTTGGACTTTCCTAACTGAACAATCTGTCCAAGATAGGTGTAATGGTCAACAACTTCGAGAGTATCGTTTCCAACAACTACCGGCATGGGTACAACATGGACATTGGACATGATTTTTGTCTTATCCATGTTCATTTTAAGACCCACTTGTTGGGAAAGGCTACTGAGGTCACTGAGCATTGTATGTCCTCCAGTGACTCCCCCCTTTGGATACGGAACCCTAAAAAGAACCTTTACTTCACTATAGGAAAATTTGCATGGATTTGACCTTCGCTACGCTCATGCCGCAACTTTATTACCTTAACTAGTTTTTTTGCCCGCGACTTCGTACGCGTAGATTTTCATATAAACCTTCAATCCTTTTTTCTTCCCTTAATCCGGCCTTGCGCAAAATAACATAGCCTATACTTCAATCTGGTCATAGCTAAGCATATTCGTGAAAACCGCATTTAAATCCGTCCGCATTTTCTTCCAGGAGTGTAGGAGATGTGCGTGAACAAACAAACAAAAATTCTAAAAACTGCCTTAACATGTTCAGTTGCTTATTTTAAGTCGCCCTGTCTGAAGTATTGATAGAAGCATAAAAGTAATAAATAACACCGTCAACAGTTTTCAAATCAAAAAGATAATGTGACCACAGTGCAGAGCATGTTTTGAAATTTTCTTTTTGTCTAAACCATTAAAAGTATATCATGTCATGTCGGGATGATATACATCTCTGAAATTTGACTGTCCAGTTTCGCTGGCCACGGAACCCTGACATAATGCTTGTCTTAACACGCTCTTGGCTAGTTATTTCTTATTTCGCGTGCATTTGTATGTATACCTTGATTAAAATGCCATAAAATGGAACTACTCTATTTATCTGTTAAAATATCACAGTAAAATAAAATTATTTCTATATTCTTATTCTTATTGCAAATATACACTGTATTCTTCTAAAGCTAAGTTTATATACTATGCATAAAGGGTGCAGCAATGACTTACGTAGTGGCTGTTCACAAAACCAGACCACAGACATAAACATATAAATTTAAGTATAGTTAAATCTATTACATAAATATTATATATACTATTCAAACTTAACCTAGGGTGAAGTAATTTTACAAAACAAAAAAAAACATACTTAGTGTGATAGGTTACTTAACCCTTAACCACCTAACGGCGGTCACAGTGACTCCAGCGGTTTTTGTTTTTTGAATTATTCCATTATTACGCGAGCTATGCGTCTATGAGTTCATCTACTTTACCGCCCCGCTCCTCGGTACGCGCTGTGCGCTCGACTGCTCCACACGGCCGCGCGTTCAAAAGTTACAGGTAAATATATTTTGTTTGCGGTCATGGTGACCGACGTTAGGTGGTTATGTTTTTTTTACAAAATCAATTATTTTTGTTTTTTAGCTTTATAATGTCTGATGAACGACTAGACCGAAACATCTTGGGATGGTTAGAACAGATCGGAGATCAGATTTCTGATTCAGACACGGAAAATGAACGAAATGAGCCAGAATTGCCAAATGAAGACTGCAGTAACATCGAAGATGTTTCAGTGGATCATGTCATTGAAGGCGAGTGTCAGTCTGACTCAGAAATAGAAAATAATGAGAAATTATCATGTTTTATAACAGCACCAAAGGTGGCGTTGATATGTTATAAGGAATATGCTATCTACTCAACTTCCCGACGAACTCAACAATGGCCTATGGCGATATTTTATAGAATGCTGGACATTTCTGCTGTAAATGCATACATCGTAAATAACATGAACCAAGCTCAGACAAAGGTGCGTAGACTCAATTTCATGAAACAACTGGCTGAAAATCTTGTAAAACCTCATCTGGAACGACGTGTGAAGAAGCCCAGCCCAGCAACCAGAACTTCAAGGCGCTATTCGCTGCATACTGAAGATGGATCAAGAGCCTAGCACGTCTTCAACTATAACGTCGAAAAGTTTGAAATCAGGAAGACTTGATCAACCTGTGATGCTAAAAAAAACCGCAAAACATATCACATGTGCTTTCAATGTAAAAACCCATTTGCGTTGAGTGTTCGCAAAAGATGTGCTTAGACTGTTGTTAAAAATTGTAACTGTTTACCCATTGTGATTTTATAAAAAATGTGATTTGATTTTGCCATTAATAGTTTTATATAATAGACATAAGCACAATACCAAAAAATAAGTAGATTTTATTATGTTTCAATTATAGTTCCTTGTCAGATCTCAGATTTTTTATGATGCCTAGATTTTGTTCTAAAATTTTCAAGTTAATTATAAGTATTGATTAATAATATGTATAAGTGTTCTTTTTGAAAGTTTATTAATATCATTATAATAAAAAATAAATATAGATTACGATCTGTCTTTCATTTATGTCATTATTAATATTTTTTCATGTAAAAACAGAAAATATTGCAAGTGGTCACCATGACCGCCCTTAGGTGGTAGTGTAACTCAAAAACACGTTAGGTGGCTAAGGGTTAATTATATATGAGATGATACAAAACTTATGACGCTACTTTCTTAACTATTTATATATCGATATTTATTTTCTAATTATAATTTTCTAAAATTTATCGTCGAATAAATCTTTTATCTCGTAATCACATTTTTGGGTTAGAAACTTACGAAGTTGGTTCTGGAAAAATGTTATTATTTCTTTCTTTCTTTATTGCGTCCGGAATTTTGTTGTATAGGTTTATTTTCATGTACAAAGGGCCTTTTTTAATATTTCGATTCGCGGGACTGAATTAAAATAGGATGCGGTATATTTTGTGTTTTAAATGCTAACATAGAATAAAACCAAGAGAATGTAATACTCCTACTCCATGCACTGGAATTAATCACCAAAGAGGTTGTAAGGCCTATAACATGCTTGATCTACACGTTCATTCATCTAAGAAGGTTAAGGAACCTTCTTTAAATTTAAACTGATTAACCGAACACAGTGACAGTTGACAGTTTCAAAATTTTAATGGCTATGTCAATAACATTCTCTTTACTTTGGATCTCCTTGCTTGAGACTATGTGACGATCCTCATATTACGTTTCGAGTAACGAAGAAATAAATCATTGATTTTTATTTTCGTTTATGTAAAAATAAAGAATTAAAATAAATTATATAAGATAGCCTATGTTTTAATCTGGTAATTTCTAAGCATATTCGTGAAAACCGCATTAAAATCCGTCCAGTGGTTTAGGAGATGTGCGCGGACAAACAAACAAACAAACAAACAGACAAAAATTCTAAAAACTGTCCTATCGTGTTCAGCTGCTTATTTTAAGACGACCTGTGTGATTATTTTTTTGTTATCTCGCAATTACAGATTTTTTTATCTCTACGTTTTTATTATATGTATAGAGTATAGATATAGATTATAACCGCATTATTGTGTAAATCTTTTCGTTTAGCCCGAGTAAAGTAGTGTACTATTTGTTGAACAGATTTGAATGTGTCGCGTGTAAAAGGTACTATACTTTTATTTATCTGTTTATAAGGTATGTATGTATGTTACACAAGGACTCCGAAACGGCTGGAGCGATTTTGACGTGACTTTCACTGGCAGATAGCTGATGTTATTAGGAGTAATCCCTGCGGGTGAAACTGCAGGGCGCCGCTAGTCTATAATAAAATAGTACTAATTTAACCTTATACGCCTTATAACGCAGGAAAACACTGGATGCAGGCCGCTTACAACCGTTTTGGAAATTGATGGGGGAGGCCTATGTCCAACAGTGGACGTCCTATGGCTGAAATGATGATGACGATAACCTTGTAGATTAAAAGATTCGGTTATTATGATACGAGTCTTGAACAGCTAATCTAGAAGCGCGGGAGCGCGTCAGAGCCAAGCTCCATCTGTATCGTGTGTAATATTACACGAACCATTTGGAGCGACTTTTGTCCCTCTCATAACTCAAAAACTATTTCATATAAACATCTCAAATTTGGCATATGTATTGATACTTGCAAGATACATTTGTGCTCCAAATTTCATAAACCTACCTCAAACAGTTATTTGGATATTAACGTCAAAAAATCGTCATTTTCATAACTGACTGACCTATAGATCAAAACTATAACCCACTTCCAGATGACCTACGAGTAGAAAGTTCAAATTTGGCATCCAGATAGGTAGTTGAGTGAATAGCAAGGAATAAATCAGAAACTGGTAAATTTGTATTATTTTCCAATTTAATTGATTCTATCAGTAACACTTACTTACAGCGCCTATACAAAATTAACTAATTATTATGAATTAGCAATCAAAATTGATTTTAGCATGTCTTTATGTGGATTTTAAGGTCTTTACGTTAATATGTAATGAGTGAAATACAACCCTTAATTATTTTTTTAATCCAAACATCAATTGTAGTACTTATAACCAAGAATATAGTTGTACAGGCCCAGCCGGCTCGGTCGACTAACGCCTGACAGAATTGTAAAAGCACCTAAGCTGTACGCCTTTCACGTCGAGCAATGTGTGCAGGTTACCGTTTAACTCACGTTACGATCACAAAATGTGACGGTGCTAGTTGTTGGCCACAGCAAGTGGCCATTTGAGTGGGAACGTCTGGGGGCAGTGGTCTCCTGGTTGACCACCCACGTATGTAGTGGACGTGAACGTCCGTTGGGCGGTAGCTACGTACTTGGGCAAATAAAAAAGTATGTACGAGTATGAGCATTCACATATTCGAACTAGCCAAGTCAGATCTTAGGCTTCAATATATTATGCTAAGTTAGATCTCACTTCTTTTGTCGTTGAAGTCAACAACCAAAGCATATACCATAATATTCACTTGGCTCTCATTTCACATTTATGTTTTTGATGGGATTTACTTTAGTCTATACGATATTACGATACAAGTGGATCAAATTAAAAACCCGACTTCAAAATTAGTAAATACGCAATTTCGTTTACTTGGTAGACGTATGTTTTTCAGTTATTTTGATTTAAAAACCAAACTACTTAACCGATCTTGATGAAATTTCTATGGGACCTACTACAAAGTATGTCCTATAAAACAAAAATCATCAAAACAAAAGTATCATTAAAATCAATTCATAATTGGCGGAGAAATCGGTGAACATACATTAAAAAATATATATACTCAGTCTTTTATGAAGTCGGTAAAAAAAGTAAATCACTGAGAAAACCTAAAAGTGCAGCTAGTGTAGTTGTTATATTATACTATTTTAGAAAATGACTCCTACACCGCAAGAGTTCCAGCCATGCCTGGACCAGGACCCAGAGGTGGCTACTGCACTCAGCGGTGACAGTGTCGTCATCTCCGGAATGTCAGGTCTCTTTCCATCATCGAGGAGCGTCAAGGAATTTACAGAATTATTGTACTCTAAGGCAAGTAGTCCTCCTCATACTTATCAGCTTGGTCATGACGATGTCGCCTTGGTGATGAAAGTCAAACCAATACTTTTTTTTTATAGGCTTGCGTTTGACTGCCAACTCGCCTGATATTAAGCGATGATGCGGTCTACGATGAAGCACACTTGCCAAACTGATTCACTTGTTATTTGAAGACACCCAGATTGTAACCGGGGAAAACTCTTTCAGGCAGCACATTCCACAGTTTGCACAATAAAAGTGGAATCAAAGCGTTTCGTACAGGTTTTTGGAATATCAACCACAAAGCGGTGTCGATTTTGCGTGTCCGCAAGGTGTTGCGTGTTGCTCTGGCAGTCCGATAGAAAAACGGACAGAAAAAAATTAGATCATGCAGATCCGATGCACACTCTCCGAAATGTAATCTCCTATCCGATAAAAAACAAATAGCCTAGCAACTTTGCATCATAATATCTGACATTTGGCTAAGTCAACAGAAAGCTGAATTTTTCTATAACCTTCAATTTCTGAACTATGATTTAGTCTAAAATTATATTATTATGGCGTTGGTTATGGAATTATTTCTTTATTTAGGCAGGTGATGACTTGCCACCCACTAAATTATATAGGCTACCGCATATTAGCACTGAAGGGGCAACATTGGCGTGGGTGGCTTAGAGCGTCGAGAGGTGTGCTGCACTTTCAAAAATAACTACTCGCAGCGTTATACTCTTTAAAACTTCCACCATGGAGCTTAAGTTCTTAGCTTTTGCGGTTTCCACCCCCAGATGGCCGGTTTAGGCAAGGCCATGTTGGAGTCTCATTTAGCCCCATGGAATCGGGGTACACGGTGTCACCATTCACCAACGGCTAGCCATCAAACCACTCCTACCTTATTATTATTAATATTAATTACTGTAACTATTATCACTACTAATTTTTTGCTGTTCAATTACAGACTAATCCGGTGAACTGTGACGACGTACGGTGGACAATGAAACATCCCCAAGTTTCAGAGTATATAGGCAAGGTGCCGGAACTCGATCGGTTTGATTCACAATTCTTTATGGTACATAAATATCTTAGTGAAGCTATGGATCCGGTGGCGAGAAAATTTCTCGAACAATCGTACCATGCCATCTATGACGCTGGATTGAATCCAAAACATCTCAATGGAAAGAAAGTTGGGGTTTATATAGCGTCTGCTTTCACTGCTTCGGAAAACCTTGGCATTTATGGTTTGTCAGCTAAAGGGGGTTATGGAATTACCGGGTATGTTTACCCATAACACTAATATAATATAAGTAGTTTTCAAAAGCTTTCAAAATAAACCAATATCAAAAGCGAATCAATGAGGATCAGTAAAGTAATGGCAAATTTAATAGAATTAGTCACTTTATTCTTCATGACATAACAATAATATATCTTTTTGAATTATCCAAATCGGACCATTAATTACGAAAATATTAAGTAATAAACATTATGCCGTTCCTGCCGCTAAAAGTAATGGACGCAGGGCGTGTGACGTCACCAAGACGGTCGCCGCTTGTTAGCCGTTGGCAGCTATAAGGCGCGCAGTGTTTTGGGTGGTTAATTGTGACTTTGATACAAATTAAGTGCCCGATTTGTGTCTAATTCATCTTTTTAATTATGTAAAAATATTGTATAGTGCCGAAATGTACAAACACTTCTTTTAAAACGCCAGAAAAACTTTTTTTTTTACGTGCCGAGAGATCCAAAACTTCGTAAAAATGGTATTTCATTCTAAATAGAGATATAAAACTCCACCCTCTACCCAGGCTACTAGACATTGCTGTGAAGATCATTTCGATGTAAGTACCTACTTCTATAACTATACCTACCCATTATTTAGTTGATATGGAAATAAGTTGGTACCTACTATTACGTGTAGTGTATTTATGTATTCTCTTATTTTAAGCCTGCTGTCGTAATAAAAACATACCTACTGACTTTTTCTGAAATTTGTGGATAAACCTACGTACCTACCAATTCACCCGTTTTCATTTCTATGTAGGTAATATTTCAAGGTCAAAACAATAACACAGAGACGTACTCAGGTGAAAATCAAATAGTGAATGATAATTTAATTTAATCCTTTACATAACATCGGTGCGTTTATGTATCTGCCTCAGCTATGCCTTATAAGAAGCAAATAAATTAATATAAATATTTTTTATTTTATGTGGAAGAAGATATGGAAAATTACGTAAAGTTTAAGTTGGTTGGAAGAAAGCTTAAACTGAAGTTTTGCCTCATAAGTATGAATGTCAAAAGCCTCAAAAAACAACAAAAAAAAACATTCGACTCGTTATCACTAGCATTCTGTCGCAGAGCGACTAAAGTACCCACAGATTTACCAGATCATCAATATATTTCAGTGAAAGCAAGTGAAAGAGACAAATTGATATGGCTCAGCACAAGTACAAAAAGGACATAACTAGACTTTTTTGTCCTTATCGGCGTGGCCTGTTTTTTGGATCAGAAATGTCAAAATCTGACGGTTCTGTGCCAAACAAAACGGGTCTGAATATTGTTTATTGCATTTTTTTGGTGATTTTATGTGATAAATGCGTGTTTCGTCTGAGAAATAATTGTAAAACAAACATTTACAATGGTTGGTTGTATCATTTTGGGCTGCAAGTACCGCAGTGAGAGAAAAAACGATGAAATATCATTTCACACGTAAGTAAACATATAGAGCTTGTAATGATCACCTAAATTAATTCAGGATATCAATGCGTAAATATTTTATTCATAATTAGTCCATTTTTTGGTCGATTTGTGGTATTTTCTATGAGTTTTATCAAAATATTAACTGAGAAGAATAAAAATCAATGTTGTCAGTTTATAAATGAAATTACCCACCACAATTAACATAAATTATTCGTTCTGCAGGTTTCCAACTGATCCTGGCTTACGAATAAAATGGATCAGTGCTACTGGTTGTGAAAATTGGGTGCCAGGAAAACATAGTAGAATTTGTTCCAGTAATTTCAATGCCGAATCCAATATCAGAAAGGGAAAAATTATATTTTTGAGCAACTGCAGCTGCTCAGGGTCTAATAAACACACTTAAATGTACTTAAATCAAAGAAAATATATCATCATAAATCATCATCAGCGTGATTTTGTTCAAATAAAACAAAATAATCTTTTTTTTTGAAGTCTGATTTATCGTGTGTGATATGTGTACTGTAAATAATAAAGAGTTTTATCTAAGTATCTCATTAATGGATGTTATCCATAATTCCATCCATGAAAATAAATAAACTGGCCAAGTGTGAGTCGGGCTCGTGCACTGAGGGTTCTGTACCGTCACAAAATACAAAAAGTAGTGCAAATACAAAACATCACACCCAGGCTGTCATCCATCCAAGTATCAACCGCGCCCGACGTTGCTTAACTTGTGGGAAACAGAAATGTGTGACCGACTCGCAAGCGGCCAGTATTTATTATTTGTTGTTTTACTTTAGGGTGTGCACCATAATCCGCCAAGTTTGACGCTTGTACCGATTACCGTTACGTACCGTTTGGTTTTTACACCAGAGCAAATACAAAAATACCTTAACAAAAACGTTTGTTGTATGTGTGGATGTGTACCCTCTTTAGTTTTGACTTAATTATATTTCTTAGTTAATCCGTCGTAATTACATATTCAGTTACATGTAAGTTTCAACTGACGATATTACGGCGCGAAAGATACAGCCGTTTAAAGCTGCCTTACCTTTAAACGGATGGATTTGGATCTTAATATTAATTTATTTTGTTCATAAGTATTTTTCAGATATCCTTCCATCTCACAAGATTTTCCAAAGTTTCCAAAATTACTCCTTGAAGAGATTCACTACCCGTCTGGTATGTAAATTACCCTAACTTAAAGCAAATAATTTTAATGTGGCAACACACCTTGTTGAAGCGAGAGGCACTGAGCTAGCCACGCTCATTGAAAATCTATAGGTAGTAGGTCTGTGAAAGTACCAAATCAAATTTAGATAAAAAAATAAATACACCAATAGAACGAGTAATGTCACTTAAGTTTTAGTTGCTGATCGTAAAACAAACGTTTTGATCAAACCTTTTAGGTTTTTTTTTTACTTTTCGTTGCTTCCATTTGATTGGCGTATTATTATATTTAGTTTTTATTTTTGGTTTCATATTAACCTGCACTGCTTGTGTTATTTGACCCGTTTCATCGTTTTTTGATAATAACCATATTCATATACCATATATTATTATTTCATCAGGCATGTAAAGATTCAGATTTCAGTGAAAAAAAAAAGATTCTCACTCTCTACTACTTCAATGTGATACAACAGGTCTTCATGTCTAATATCCTTACTTAATACTCTTACAAAATTAATATTTTGAAAGAGTATTAAGTAAGTATTTCATATCAACCGGGTCTATCAAGTTCCTTTTTTTTCAGATTAAACTCTCCTCCAACCAACTTAAACTTTACGTAATTTTCCATATCTTCCTCCACCTGAAATATAAAATATTTGTATTTATTTATTTTATTTATTGTCATTAGTACGGCTTAAAACCAATTACACTAATTACACATTATCAAGGCTAAATAAGGATACAATTAATTAAAATTAAATTAAAAATTAACTAATACAAACAATTAATTAAATGTCAAAAAAAAAAAAAATATGAATATATAATAAGCAAATAAATAATAATAATGTCAACCTAATTCAAAAAGTCAAATTTGATAGTGTCATTCATGCATTCATCTCACAAAACTTCAAACATTCAGACAATATCACCTTCCATTCATCGGCAAACACATCACAGTTCGGGTTGGCGTTCAGAAGGGCATTGAGTGCGCTGAGGGTACGCGGAATGGGGGATCTCGCGCGAGCAACGGTTCGATTAACTGAGGTTGCAAACAGCTTGTGATGTCTACATCGGTTGTAGTTATCGGGAACATACAGACGACACAGTACTGTACTTAGATCAGGTGCATCAATATTGCCTCGCAAGATCTTGAACATTGTCACTAGCTGGTCGTATGATCTTCTAACCTCTAATGAGTTATACCCCAGGCTCCCTAAAAGAAAATTGGTCGGGTACTTAAATGGATAATATCCATATATGCGCTTATATAAGTACCTAAGGAAAGCTTTCTGGACCTTTTCTAGAAGAAGCGTATATGTGCTTTCATGCGGGTGCCACACACAAGCACTGGCCTCTAACTTAGTACGGACAAGGGTACTGTAAATTAGCTTAATAACTCCAATACTTTGAAAGTCACGAGAGTTGCGAAGAACAAAACCCAATCGTCGGAAGGACTCCTTAGCCAATGCCGTAAAATGGTCATGGAAGGTAAGCCTTTGGTCAATCATTGTTTTACCAAAAACAATGATGATAACGCAGAAGACATGCAATCAGGGTAGTAAAGACAAAGCTACCGGCCAGAAAAGAGATAATGAACGGGATTGGACTGAGGTAAAAAGGAATACAACACGGCGACACACGTCTATGTGTGGAACAGCAGGACCCGCCATAACGTCGCTTAAAGCTGTTGAGGCTAAAAAATATTTGCACTTGTGGAATATGGAGTCGGACGTTAAAGAAGTACGAGAATACTTGCAAGCACTGTGCTCCAACCAAAGTTGCACGGTCGAAGAACTATCTGCTAAGGGTGACTACAAGTCGTACAAGCTAGGCGTCCCATTGGCTTCTTACACTTTATGTTATTCGACGGATGTGTGGCCTATCAATGGCAAGATCAAACCATGGATCAACCTCAGAGCGGTAGCAAGAACAAACAAGAATATCGTGGACGCATCAGTTACCAACTCTCAGCCCTTTCGTGTGCCCTCTCAGGGGACAACAACACTCTAAAATGTCTACATTGGATATCTTTTATCAAAATGTTCGAGGTCTCAAAACCAAGCTGCCTGAGTGGCGAAACAACATGTTGTCACTAAACCACATTCTTGTGGCGGCAACCGAAACTTTTCTGGACAGTTCAGTCAAAGACTCTGAAGTTGTCTGTGGAGACTGGAGTGTCCTGCGTCGGGACAGAAGTACTCCATGCGGAGGCGTGCTGCTCGCAGCGCGCGCGCCTATCACGCTGCGTCGTCGGACTGAGCTAGAAACTGACTGCGGAGAGGACATCTGGGCTAGTTTCGAGTGGCATGGTCGTACTATTTATATTTGTGTTGTCTATATAACAGGTGGTACAGATGAAGAATATTTTTGTTGGTTTAGCAAAGTTGAGAGTTTTATTAACAACTTAAAAGGAATTGTTTTAGTATACGGTGACATTAATTTGAATAGTGCGTCACGAAATGTAAATAATTATTTTTGTTACTTTTTATCTTATTGCAATCTATCTGACAACAATACTGTGACAAACTATGTAAATGGTGGTATATTAGACGTGGTGTTAGTTCGGAAGGACAATGACGTGCGAGAGACCCAGGTCCAGGCTACAGAAGGTATTGTAAAAATTGACCCCTATCACCCCCCTCTAGATACTAATGTAAGCATTGTAGTATCTCGTCAATCAGATCGCGTTGAACCCAGCAACATTGATTCTACAAATGACTGGAATTTTAAAAAATGTGATTACGTAACACTTTTTGATATGCTATCCAAGATGTCGTGGGAGAGGCTTTATGAACTTGATGATGTCAGTTTAGATACTAATTACTTTTACGAAACCATCTACCGAATATTTGACGCTTGTATTCCCAAAAAATGCCGTAAAAGCTCTAAAGTTTCTCGATATCCTGTTTGGTTCACAAATGAAATTATTTGCGATATCAGACGAAAGCGTAAACTTCATGGTATCTGGAAAAAGGTGAAGTCGCAGGAAGCGTACCAATTATTTTCTGATCTTAGAGCCGATATAAAAACACGCATCTCTCTTGCTTACTACTCGCATATAGCCTGCATTGAAGATAACATTAAAACTAATCCGCGACAGTTCTGGCGCCACATATCGAGTCTGCGGGCAAAGGGAGGTTTTGAGTCAAGCGTAGACTATAAAGGTAGCACTTGGAGTGGTATAGATGCCTCTCAAGCTTTTGCAAATTTCTTCGCCAGTGTTTTCTTAGCGGATTTACCTTCCCTGGATGCAAATAATTTTACCACGGAGAACCATCTCACAGCCAACAATATTTTCATTCCTGAAATTACTCGTGCTGACGTTGTTTCGGGGATCAAGAACATTAAGTCGGAAAGCTCATTTGGGCCTGACTGCATTCCTCCTTGGTTCCTTAAACATGGTAAAGCCTACCTGATCGGTCCTATGTGCTACCTCTTTAACTTGGCTTTGGATACTGGAAAATATCCCTTACAATGGAAGACGTCAAGAGTGATTCCCATCCCTAAAGGCTCCAACAGAACATGCGTTGAAGAATATCGCCCAATAGCTATTCTTTCAACGCTTCCCAAAGTATTTGAGCATATTTTACACGCAAAAATCTATAAACAACTTGAGCCTTTTCTGTGTAATGAGCAACACGGGTTCAGGAAGAAAAGATCGGTCAACAGTAATCTCCTAACCATAACTGATTTCATTTCTTCTAGTCTTGATCGTGGGGAACAGGTGGACGTTCTTTACTTTGATTTCCGGAAGGCCTTTGATAGGGTCGATAACAACATACTGCTGGAAAAGCTAAGTGCTTTGGGTTTTTCACCTGGTTTGCTCTGTTTCATCGCTGACTATCTTCGTGATCGCCAGCAGTTTGTGCGACTCGGTTTGTACGATTCTTTACCCTATCTTACGCCTTCCGGGGTGAGTCAAGGATCAATTGTGGGTCCACTTCTGTTCATATCAATGATCAACGATCTTCCGACAGTCATCAAACACGCAAAATGCCTTCTGTACGCTGATGACTTGAAGTTATATATGGAGATCAAGACTCCGGGAGACTGTTTGCTTCTTCAGCGGGATATCGACGCGGTATACCAATGGAGTGTAAAAAATAGGATGGAGTTTAACGTCTCGAAATGTTCTGCTATGACTTTTATATATATATTTATATATTTTTTTGCGTCTTATGAGGCATAGCTGAGGCATATACGGATACATTTTGGAGAGTGTGTAATTGTGTATCTGCATGATTTAATTCCCTCCTGACCTTTTTTCTATCGGACTGCCAGAGCGGGCATGAAAAATCGACACTGCTTCTTGGTTGACATTCCGAAAACCCGTACGAAGCGCTTTGATTCCACTTTTATTATGCGAACTGCTAGTCTGTGGAATGCGCTACCTGAATGGGTGTTCCCCGATGGTTACAATCTGGGCGTCTTCAAGTCAAGAGTGAATCGGTTTCTTCTAGGCAAGCGTGATCCATCGTAGGCCGCATCATCGCTCAACATCAGGCGAGATGGCGGCCAAGTGCAAGCCAATTTAGCAATAAAAAAAAAATACGTACATAAAATGCACCGCTGTTGTGTAAAGGATTAAAATAAATTATCATTTAATATTTGCTTTTTACCCGAGTATGTCTCTGTGTTATTGTTTTGACCTTGAAATATAATATAGAAATGGAAACGGGCAAGTTGGTAGGTACGTAGGTTTTTCACAAAACTCAGAAAAAAGTAAGTAGGTATGTTTTTATTACGACAGCAGGCTTAAAATAAGAGAATACATAAATACACTACACGTAATAGGTATCAACTTATTTCCATATCAACTAAATAATGGGTTGGTAGGTATAGTTATGGAAGTAGGTACTTACATCGAAATGATCTTCACAGCAATGTCTAGTAACCTAGGTAGAGGGTGGAGTTTTATCATCTATTTTTACAACGGAATACAATTTTTTACGAAGTTTTGAGTCTTTCGGCACGTATAAAAATAGTTTTTCTGGCGTTTTAAAAGAAGTGTTTGTACATTTCGGCACTAAACAATATTTGTACATAGTTAAAAGATCAATTAGACACAAATCGAACACTTAATTTGTATCGAAAGTCACAACTATCCATCCACACAAAACACTGCGCACCTTATAGCTGCCTACGGGTATCTGGCGACGATCGACACTGTGACGTCACAAGCTATCATGCCGGCCAGCCAGTGAACTTCGCTAGTAATTTGGTCATAACTACGTTATTTTTTGTCGTAGAACAAAATATTTTGCACTGTATGTTAAGGAGTTTTTAGCTCTATAAATCTGCATTCTCAACTTAAAACGTTACTGATCCTCATCAACCCAATATTTCGTTTGTATTGCAGGACTAGTAAAACAATGTACGCAAACCGCATATCTTACTGGTTGAATACTAAAGGACCATCTATGACGATAGATGACGCTTGCTGTGGCTCCGTGGTAGCTCTGGAAGAGGCTTTCAATGCTATCAACAGTGGAATAATAGAGGCAGCCATAGTGGGAGGCAGTAATATCTGCATCGCTCCGCATGCTTTATTACACTTTAACAGGTAATTATACGGTTCTAGATATAGGCAACAAGCTTGACATTACAAGGTAGAATTTAATCCCATCAAAAACATAAATGTGAAATGAGAGCCAAGTGAATATTATGGTATATGCCTTGGTTGTTGATTTCAACGATAAAAGAAGTGAGATCTAACTTAGGGTAATATTTGAAGCCTAAGGACTGACTTGGCTACTCTCATTTCACATTTATGTTTTTGATGGGATATCATTACCTTTTGTACAGAAATTATTAGTAGGTACTTATTCATAATAAAATTAATACGCGCTTATGTAGACACTTACATCTTTCAGTAACGACATTTGTACATACTCTACTGTTTAGTCGACCCTGGGTCGACTAACGCCTGACAGAATTGTAAGAGCACCTAAGCTGTACGCCTCACTCACTTCATCAGCCAATTAACGTCCACTGTTGGACAGGGCCTCCCTCATAGAGAGGGGTGTTGCCATAATCCCCACGCTTGGCAGGCGGCTTGGGGATCGCAGTACGTTCATCGTGTACTATTAGGACGCTGCTGCCCATCCTCCGGTGGTTCTGGTCGCAGTTTTAGGACATACCCGGGTCCCGGCCGGGCTATACGCCTGCAGAGTCTTTATTAGTAGTGACGCCTTTACAACTATAATACTATTGGTACCAAAACTGTTTTAAACTATCACGGTTGTTCAGTACAGTTATATGATTATTTACAGGATATTTACCGTAGTAAGGTTGTGGAAGGAGCTCCCGATATATCGGCGCAGTTACATGCACCATGTTCCCGTGAACATGGTCCATGCAATTAGTAAAACTGATATGTTTGAATTAATAAAAAATCAAAGTGGTATTCCACTCGTTATATATTCACTTAATTATATATCCACGTGAAGATCTTAAAATCCTCATAAAGACCGGCTGGAATCAATTTTGATCGCTAATTCTTATATTACAGGCGCTATAAGTGTTACTCATAAAATCAATCAAATAGTTTTTTTTTTATAAAATAATACAAATTTACCAGGTTCTGATTTTTTCCTTTCTATTCACCCAACAGCACACCTATCTGGATGCCAAATTTGAGCTTTCTAGGTCATCTGGAAGTGGGTTATAGTTTTGATCTATAGATCAGTCAGTGATAAAAATGTCGATTTTTGGATTTTAATATCTTCCAAATGGTTCGTGTAATATTACACACGGTACCGCTCGAGCTTGGCTCTGACGCGCTCCCGCGCGTCTAGATAATCATATTTCACTTAGATTCATGATGGTTGGATCGATTTGAAAGAAATATAATGTGATGATATTTACGGATAGAATTAGCACAACATACTACTTTTGATCCCTGAAAATTTTAGGTAGTTGTAGGATTCCTATAATCAATTAGCACCATAATAGGCTAATAAATTTGAATAATTTTTAATGTAAAGATATTTTTTATTCTGGATTGGTACGCTAGTTATTGATTTCGGTAGGAATCCTATTTTCCGTAGTCTATTATTAGTGTATCATAAGTGTAGTCTTATTTTCATCGCAGTGCATGTTTTCTGATTTAGCTGAGCTTCACATTTTTATAATGAATTTCATATGAATATAGTGTTAAGGTAGTCCTAATAAAATTTGTCACAGCGGCTACTTTTTTGCCTAAAAAATAATTTTACATGTTCAGCAGATTTTTTTATATCTCTTAATTACAGACTTTTATTCTCTACGATAATAGATATGTCTTTTTCTTTTAGATGCATTAAGATCTCACCGGATGGTAAAACGAAGTCCTTTGATCAGAATGCGGATGGCTGCGCCATGTCAGAAGCCATAAGTATTATATTTCTTCAAAAAGCGAAGCATGCTGTGAGGTCAGTATCGAATTGACTTAATTTGTTATCAAATTGAAAGCCATTATTTATGAGTTTTTTAATACAGTAATGCTGCAATTATATAAACTTTTGAAGGAAATGCATTTGCACGTGGTTTCGCCAACGCTGTAAAATATTATACTTAACAGAAATTTACTATACTCCATTCCCGTCCTGCCCTTTTCACTCCAGTTCTGATTTTATTCCACTCACGTTCCACCCCTTTCCCGTTCATCTCACCCCGTCTCGTTCACTTTGATCTCCCATCTTGCCATTGTTTTGCTCTTATGCTGATTCATCTCAAGCCCGTCTGGATCCCGTTCCTACTGGAAAAAAAACATAGTACGTCCTGCCTCCATACTATCTATATACGATATGGTCAAGCGTCACCAGCTTAATTAACAACAGAAACATTAAGCAAACACGATAAGGTGAGAATAACTTGGCCACCAGCATCACTAAATAACCAGCCTTATAATAATTTATATTTTTATTTTTAGAGCTTATGCAGAGGTGGTTCATGTCAAGAACGAGTTTATATCAAATCTTGCTGGAGAAACTGGTCAGATTTTCGGATTTGTCCGTAATCCTGCTACAAGCGCAGAGTTTTTAAAGAAATTTTATTCGGATGCCCGTGTTTCACCAAAAAATATTGAATATATTGAAGCTTGTGGCTCAGGTATCTACTCAATTTTATTTAAACCACATGCAGCAACATTGTCTAAGACAAGTTTCAGATTTTACTTGTTATTAAAAATTTACAGCCACTCCACAAGCGGACAAGACTGAACTGCAATCGATTGAAAAAGTGTTCTGTGATAATAGATCTGATCCACTCTTTGTTGGTAGTGTCATGTCCAATATCGGGTTCTCTGATGCAGCATTTGGGGTCACAGCTATAACTAAGGTAGAGTACATAATATATTCACATCCTTCATCTACCACCCTAAATCCCACTAATATTGTAGTATTGTGAAAGTTTGGATAGATGGATGAATGGATGTTTGTTACTCAATCACGTCAGAATGGCTGAACGGATCTGGATGAGAATTGGCACAAAGATAGATTATAGTCTGTAATAGCACATAAGCTACTTTTAAAACAGCTAGACCGATTTGGATGAAATTTTGTGCTCCTGGAGTGGGTCATAGTAGCGAGGTCGAAGGCCGACCTAGACCCGTGCGATGCCGGGGTGGGTCGCTAGTGAATAATATTGCAAAATTATATATGTGAAAAAATCAGCAAAACGGGTTTGAAACAACTTTGGTATTAGGTAGCTTATATACCTTGGATTAGCGCAGTCTTTTTATGAATATACTGGAAAACACAACCAAAAACACACCCCAATATGAATGTTTACAGGTTCTACTGGCATATCACAATGGTTTGATAGCAAGCAACCTTCACTGCCAAACACCGCGGCAAGATATACCGGCAATCCAGGATGGTCGCATGCGCATACTGAGTGATCACCAACAGTTCCGCGGTACATATGCAGCTATCAATTGCCTGTCTTTTACTGGAGTCAACTCACATATTCTGTTGCGCGGATGTACCAAACCAAAGGTAACTTTTATAGTATAGTGTGTAGTGTAGTGTAGTGATAGGTCGCAGCAGTTATTGTTGTAACTTGTCATTTTTCTTCACGCGCTTGCAGAACCTTTCGAATGAATACTGATTTTGGCTAGCCTTGAAGATTCATAACACACCTACAATTATATTATAATGAAATTAATAAAGTGAAATTTGTTACTTGTATGGTTGTAAAATTAACCTTTGGAATTACTAATCAGATACCCATAAACTCTACTCAACTCTACTTCTTTCACAAATATAAAGCTACGCTTTCCCTGAAAAATATGCGAGACGGCTATGTTTTGTTCACAACGCGGATAAAGTCGCGGGCAAAAGCTTAATACGACTAAAGTACAAAAAAGTTGGTATTTTTTAATAATGTACATTATATTTTTTCTTTTAAGAACATGGCCAAGTACAAAACATCAATGCCTAGATTATTGACGGTGTCAGCAAGGCAAGAAGAAATTTTAAAAGATATATTCCAGGACTTGAAATCGCGACCTATAGATGCCGAAGAATTGGCACTATTTCAAAACATACACTCTTCTAACGTAACAGGCCATTTAGGGAGAGGATATATTATTTTGGGTAAGACGACATTTGTTTACTATAAAATAATAATCACATTAGAAAAAAAACACACAAACAAGTATATCTGATTTTTGTATGGTGACAGATACAAATGAAGCACAAGAAACAGTGGCTTTGTCGGAAAACATCCAGCACTTCGATGAAATGAGCCGTCCACTGTGGTTTGTGTACAGCGGAATGGGCTCACAGTGGGCTGGCATGGGCGCGCAACTCATGCGCATACCCATCTTCGCAGCTGCCATCGAAAAGTAAGATCAACAATACATTATATTGAAATATTATATTATATTAAATATAAATAAATGATTTGATTTGATTATTATAAACTACATAAAAAAACATCATAAAAATACCATTAGTAGCGTTTTTCTAATATTTGCTATATTTGCAGGTGTCGTAAAATTTTAGAACCAAAAGGAATTGATATAGTTCACATTATTACGTCGCCAGACAAAACGATATTTGATAATGTTCTTAACTCTTTCGTTGGGATCGCTGCTATCCAAATAGGCATTACCGATATATTAACAGCATTGGGATTGCGCCCTGACAATATTATTGGTAAGAATATTTTATATTTTCACTAAATTGTTTTATTATCAACGGACATCATCTAATTACTAATGCGTATCTAACCAAATATTTAATTTTTTCCGGTTTTCAGGTCATAGTGTTGGGGAACTGGGGTGTGCTTACGCTGACGGTTGTCTGACAGCAGAAGAAATGATTCTATCAGCATGTAGCCGCGGGAAAGCTTCTAATGATGCCACTTTAATACGAGGTGCCATGGCAGCAGTTGGTTTAGGATATGAAGAGGTACATTTATTACTTTTATGTCCATAATAAGTCTTCGACAGATAAAGTGATCTAACATGGCGCATTGTTTTAATTACAGCTTTCAAAACTATGCCCGCCGTCAATTGATATTGCGTGTCATAATAGTTCCACCTCTAGCACCATTTCTGGTCCTAAAGAGTCTATTCGTGAATTCGTGGGTTTGCTGACAGCTAATGGAATATTTGCAAAGGAAGTACCCAGCGCTAACATTGCATATCATTCGCGTTACATAGCCAATGCTGGTAAGGTGTTCTTTTTGAGTTATAATGTTGACTATTACGTTCCACTTTCAGTTAAGTTAGATTTTTACATTCACTGGATTTCGGTTCAGATTCTTTATTGGAAATTATAATATGTGCGTCAGATGAATTGAGACAAGTCAGTTTACACGAGTGCTTATTTCTAGTATTATTTGTGTAGGTAAAGTTAATATCTTCCTATAAATTAATGAAGTACGTGTTATAATTTATTTAATACTAGTTTTTTTGCCCGCGACTTCGACGCGTAGATTTTCATATAAACCTTCAATCCTTTTTTCTTCCCTTAATCCGGCCTTGCGCAAAATAACATAGCCTATACTTCTATCTGGTCATAGCTAAGCATATTCGTGAAAACCGCATTTAAATCATTCCAGTTGCTTAGGATAGGACAAACAATCAAACAAACAGACAAAAACTTATCCAACTTCGCTGCAATAACTCTAAAAACTGTCTTAACGTGTTCAGCTACTTATTTTAATACTCCCATTTTTTTTTTACTGTCATAATTACAGATTTTTTTATCTCTAAGTTTTTTTTTATTTATAGATAGATATAAATAATGGCATTGTGGTCTGATATCAATCCAGAACATGAACAACAACAATGAAGTTATACATTGAACTCGCGTATTGAATTCTAGTAAGCTAATTAATAGTTCTCCTAGAGTTAAAAATAAGAACTTTTTGAAATTTACGAATGTAAGGAATTAAAAATATTTGAATTGAAATCACCAGCTAGTATAATTGGTTTATTTTGATAGCCCCGTTGGCCCAGTTGGTAGTGAACATGCCTTCTGTGCTTGGGGGCATGGGTTCGATTCCCACCTAGAACAAACATTCATGTGATGAACATTTGTGTTTGTTCTATATTTGGGTGTTAATATCTATTTAAGTATGTATTTAAATATATATATTATTTATGCATTTTGATATATATATATATAATTATATATGTATGTTTATCAGTCTCTGGCAGCCATAGTACAAGCTTTGCTTAGATAGATAGATAAAAACTCTTTATTTTGTAAATCAGAAATAAAAATTACATACAGATAGAAAACACTTACGAGCTAGTTCCACAAGTGGCGGCCTTATCGCTAAAAGCGTAGCGCTAGGTTTTGCAAACATTTCCCAGATATAATTATATATAATAACGAGGGCGGAGGCCGTGCCTTGGTATCAGATGGGTCGGCCATGGCGGAGGAACCAAAGTAATACGTTGGACACTTAGTTCAATGATCTATTTGATTGCACTAAATAATACGTTTCTAAAAATAACACTCGATTGCACAGATCTATCCCGATTCCCAAACAGAAACGCGGTGAGTTCGATACCACGAGGTCATCCGCGTTCCCGATTACATTCTAAAGTTGAACCACCTTCTTTTTCATCCAAAATGAAAAGGAAGGTGGTGAAAGATGACTTCACCCAAGTATTAGCACTTGACGTTTCCCACAGATATATCGACGGGTAGCGCCACTATGCTAACGCTGTGATCACACATAATATATATTTACATATATATATATTTTACGTGTATGAACGTTTGAACGTACGTCTTCTCCCTATTACATTTAATAGGAGAACAAAGATGTTTATATCTATCTATCTGGGTCATTCTATCAGTTAGTGGTGACTATATATTTAGCAAAGAGCTGGAAAATTATATCTCACATTGACTCTTTTTTTAGGCCCTTATTTGTTGCAACTTCTATCCGACATAATAAAGGAACCGAAAGCTCGCAGTGAACGCTGGCTTTCTACTTCGGTGCCGCAAAACAGATGGAATGAGCCTGATGCTAAATATTGCTCGGCGGAATATCTCACCACTAACCTTCTGGTAATAAATCTTTATGCTGGCATAGGGACTATAACATACCTTACTTTTCAAATTGAAAAATTTATTCACTATTATAATGAAACCACGTTCCCACAGAGTCCAGTGCTTTTTGAAGAAACTTGCAGTCAGATTCCAAGCAATGCCGTGCTCATCGAGATAGCCCCGCACGGGCTGCTGCAAGCCATCCTCAAGCGCGCGCTGCCGGAGTCATGCAAGAACATACCGCTCACTCAAAGAGGGCACAAAGACAATGCACAATTCCTTCTCGATGCAATTGGCAAGTAAGTGGAGTATACCATCACTGACCACTATTAAAACCTCATAGCTCTGAAATGTGTTCATAAGGTGAGTCATGAGGGTAAAACGTTAAAATAAAATAAATGTGATATAAAAACTATAATTAAGGAAATTTCTTCTAGATTATACATCGAAGGCTACAATCCTCAAGTGCAAGCTATCTATCCAAAAGTTGAATTCCCAGTATCTGCAGGAACTCCTCATCTCGCACATCACGTTAAATGGAATCATGCTGAATCTTGGTAAATTATTAAGATATTACTATTATACACACGTACAATGTACCCATACAACCCGTATTCCCCCCTATTTCACCCGTGCATACTTAATTTATATTTAAAAAAATGTGTTTGTTGTGTTCCGTTGCATCAAATTACAGTTGTGGATTAAATATACTAATGAGCTTGAGATTATGATCAAGAAAAACTTGAGCGTAAACCATCAGAGCATGATGTTGTATAAAGCACCTTCTAGTGCTTGCTTTGGTATGCGGCGCGACGACAGTTTAATCTTTATGATTTTTTGCTGTCACTGCCACATTTGAGGATCCTTACGAATTTTACTTATTTACCAATAAACTGTAGAAAAGTACGTTTACTATTCGAAGGTCCTGCGAGATAGTTAGATTTAAGAAATAAAGAGACGCGTGGTTATACTGTGCGGAATGAGAAAGTGCGAGAGATGGAAAATGAGGCACACCTGATATCTCCTGGTCTGTTGTGCATCTGCGGAACTGATTTTGGTTTCTTCTTCTTCTCCACTTCACGGCCATAGAGCTTAAGGGTCATCGGAGGTGTTTTTTCTGTGAGGGCGTGGTCAAAAAGGGGAGTGGTTTTCGATGAGTGCCGTAAGGCGCCCGATTGGAAGGGTTGAATTCCCGATTGGAGGCATAAAGATTGGCGGGAATCGTGTCAGTTACTTGTTGAAAGAAGTTTGACAAATGAAAAAAATGCTAAGCACCTTGAGATGTAGGTTTGCATCGCGCACTATAGACCACAATATAATAGTAGATAGATGGCGCAGCATGCGGTGGTGACAGTATGTTACCCTAAAGTTGAAAACCGCTGGCCTTGCACTAATCAGTGGTTTTTGGCAATCACACTTGCGAGCCAGTGTCCAAGTTAAGCCAGGCTTGTTTCCCAACTTCGATATCGTGCCATCGTTAAATGCTTGGCCTGTGAACCATTAATAACCAAATATATTTTTATTCTATTTTAGGACAGTAAGATTATATGGTGACAAAAAAACTACATTAGCTGCAACTTGCAAGAGCCTGATTAGTATACATGACGAGGAACAAAGTTATCTAACCGGGAATGTCGTACAAGGTAAGTTAAAACGCTTTAGCCTGACGCATATAGATAATGAACGAAATAAAATAGCGAAAAACTTATACCACTAAAAAGCTGTGTAAACGATTTATTAAGGTTTTAGCGGTGACAGCGTGTTGTATAAAAGCGTTCGACAATACATTTTTGCTCCATAAACTTATAGAGCAAAAATGACCTATATGGAAACGATATAAACGTTTACTACGCCATTTTATACAACCGTTATAGTCAAATACTATAGCGAGTTCTAATATAACTAGTACAGAATGATATGGCTCTATAAAATTGTTGTTAGATGTCTTTATTCATCTGATTTGCGTAATAAGAGTTTTAAACGAACTGCCATACTCTAGTCGTTTTAGCAGTGATAAGCACTCAACTATAGGATGATATAGTATGGTATTGTGGATATTCAGATTGATGCTACTGTACTTAGTACGTTAGTAGCCACATAAACTCTACAATAGAATGATTAGTGATGTAGCTTAGTTTAGAATTACGCTTATGTATTGTAAATGTTCTATAATCGGTTTTAGGTGCCTATTATAATTTCACTGATAAGCATATTACTCATACACTTTTTAGAGCGGAATTGTTGTATAATGACTTTTTTAGTTCCTATAATTACATGTTAGTCTTATAACAGGGTTATTTATAACATTACTAATCCAAAATGCCACATATATTTAGATAAATATTGCTATTAAATGACAATTATATCCTAAAAATAATTTTTAACTCGTTTTTACAGCTATACTCAGACATTTTGATTAAGCGTGAATTCAGCGTGTATTCTTCCTTAAAATAACTCGAAGTCACTTTAATTGATAAATATTTTAGTAAAAGCTCAATATTTAATAATTCGAGGGGGGCACTTAAAATTCATGATAAACATAACCCTAGTTTATCGGTGAAACTACAGTCGCACATCATATCCACCGTATTAGACGAATATTATAATATAACAAAATAAAGTCTTCTCACCACAAATTGCTTGTATCGTTTTGTAAAATTTCATATTTTTTTAGTCACGGATGATACAATAATTAATGGTAAATGAATAGAGTGAGATAAAGGAAAAATAAACTCTTTATTTATTTTGAAAAAGTGCTATAAAAGGTTCTATAGTAGACAGTACATCACTATTTTGAGACCTGCGTCACTATTACATAGATTGTGTTTGACTAATTTACATCACACACAGCACACACTCACGTATGCACGCACTCTCGCACACACACACACACACACACACACACACACACACGCACACAAACACATTACTACACATACACAACACACACACTGAAACGACACATACTTAATCGATACATCGAATTATTGTTTGCTTAAAGAAATCTCTCATAGTCCAGTGCAATTACGGAAATTAATGGAAAAAATAAAACATAAAATTATGTAGTTTGGGGATTATGAAGGATCGAAAGTTTTTTCTACACCATTGATGTAAGAAAACAGTGGGAAGATACAGGACGAACTGGGGACGATCTCCTTGATGTGGACCGTACAAATTAGGCCCACGGCTAATCGACTTCAGTCACAATTGAACTGGCGTTTGTAATAAGCACCTGAAGTACTTGTAAAAATTTTGTTTGTACCGAGCCATATTTAATGGGTACAATATCTGGATGTCACGCGCCTTCCCCCTTTTTGTAACAGTCATTCGTCTACACAATTTATTTTGTACCTATCGACACTGCATCCAGTCACGGCGATAATATTTTTTACGCCAATAATAGAGACTAAAGCATTTTAACACCATATTTAATGGTTGTAAAACAAAAATCCGTTACAATCAATATTAGTAGGTACGATTTAAGTCCTTGAAATGCTGAAAGGATAGTATGAGTTTTATTTTTATTTTGATAAGGCTTGCGCTTGAGCCCTGTTTCGCATGGTGTAAATCAATGCTGCGGTCTACACTGGCACACGCTTGACTAGAAGAAACCGATTTACTCGCAAGACAACCAGACATTTTTTAAATGCATCTGTATACTATGTGCGTTTTTGGAAAACTATGGTTTAGATAAAAATAAAACATACAATTTTAAATATCTGGATAACCATAAACTTACGCTAAACCATTGGATTGCTTGTAGTATTGACCATAACCACTGTAGAGATACCCTTAATTGAATAAGCCTACAACACCATCAGCCTGTATAACTCCACAATAATATACGATTATCTACAGGTAACATTTTGTACCCATTTGCTGGTGCACTAGTGGCAGTATGGGATACTCTGGCGATGACTCTTGGTTTTCCCAAAAAGAAAGTTTCAGTGCAGTTCCATGATGTGCATTTTTACTCGCAACCGATTCTGCACGATCAGAAGCAACTCAACTTGAATGTATCTCTCCATAGAGGCAGCGGTCAGTTCGAGGTAAGGAAACGAAATGTAATAAAATATGAACGATTACCATCTCAAATGTTTGCATGTGATTATGTAAGACGTTACTGATCACGTTTTTAACTTAAGCAATTTACAGCATAATAATTATTCTAATATAAATGCTAAAAAGAATATCACGATTCTTACTATTATTATATCTACTGTAACATATAAACAATTAAATATGTTGACTGATACTAACTGATAGGAACTGATGGTGGTATAATCATGATGTAGCTAAAACACACAAAGTAGCTAAATTATAATGCTGGTGACTCCACTCACTCTCTCTGTATCTCTCTCCACAAAATGTATCGAACAACTCATATTTATTCCGTAATATGAAGATTGGTTCCATACTAAAAGTTGTTCATAATGATTAGCATAGCCCTTAGTTTAATCATGAGCTTAGTTCACCCTTTTTGCGTAACCCTGTATATGACAAATATACAGAGTTAATGGTAATCAGATAGCATCTTCTTAAGGGCGGCTTCAATAAGTCAAAACAAACAACTTTGTTTCTACGACTTATCAAAATTCTCGAAGAAAATATCTGCATTTTCTTACATTTTGTAGGGAGTGAATGATTTTTTTATATGGAACAGCTAATTCTGTTTTGCGTATTTCCAAAAGTCATAGTAGGCCATTGGAATTAGAAAACAAATCGGACTTAATTGCTACAAAAGGTTTCATTGCTTTAATGGCTTCATTTATAGCCAAATATGACTACCCTAAGTTTTCCTCCTCGACGGAGTTGTGCATATGTGGTGGGGGGTGAAAATGTACCCCTAAGAGGGGAATTTTTGAGATTTTACGATAATATCTGGCAAAGGACTCACAATATTGGCATATTGGGCTATAAATGGAGCCAATAAAACAATAAAACCTTTTATAGCAATTAAATCCGACTTGTCTAATTTTTTGGTTTAATTCTAATGGACTATAGGACAAAAGTTGTTTGGTTTGATGTACTGAGGCAGCCCTTAAAAGGATTCTACCTGCTTACTAGTAGCCTTGTGTATGATCACACTACTTATTTATTTATATGACTTACCTTGATATTTATTTAAAGGTTTTAGATGGAGACTCCAAAGTTGCAACAGGATACATCGTGATCTTGAATACAACCCTTGATCACGCTAAAGAATCAAACGTGAAATGTAATATTGATTCGAATGAAGTTTACGAACAACTCAGTAGTCGGGGCTATTCTTACAAGTAATTGCTTATTATTTACTCTGCTACTAATTTATTTATTTATCGACAAAAAAAAAGAAAAAATATATAAATAATGAAGAAATTAAAATGATCTGATAATAATAATATGGGCAATTTTCTGACAGCTCAAAGAAAAAACATTACTAAAAGATTGTAATGGATGGCGTTGACAAATAATGAAGTCAGTGTGACCCTGGTGACTTTGATGGCAGTAGGCTATTCGCTTTTTATCAGTGCATTGCTTGGAATGAAATGAAATAGTTTAATGTCCAGATTTGCATACATAGCTTATTAAAATTAAAATACGAAAATTATAATACACATTAAAAATAACTCTCACAATTTCGTCGGTCTATCTAGTGGGAGGCCTACCTACACTGCGTCTTCCGGTTCGTGGTTTCCACTGAAGAACCTTTCTTCCCCATCGGTCATCAGTTCTTCGAGCGATGTAGACTGCTCATTGCCGCTTCAATGCATGTTGAAGTGGCAATGAGCAGTTAATAGCAATGTCTGTGACTTTGGTTCGTTGGCAAATATCTACATTCGCGTACCTATTATTGCTGTTAGATTGTAAGAGGAATACCAGGATAATAGTGTTAGAGGGATAATGATGTTACCAATATTGTGACAGTACTCTCAGTACAACATATCATTGAATTTATAAAAAAAAATATTTCACAGAGATGGCTTCCGAAGTATCGAAAACATAGATCAATCAATGACCGCAGCTCAGATTGTTTGGAACGATAATTGGGTCACGTTTATCGATGGATTGTTCCAACTGAATGCCTTAAGATGTGCATACGAAGGGGTTTCACAGCTCTCACAGATCAGAGATCTTACCATTGATGTGGATAAGCATACATCATTTGATTTGCAAAGCTCAATAAGTGGTAAAGCAGTTGTGAACGCCAAAGTAGATGATATTTTTGACACTACGAGGTAGGTTTTTGGTTGTAATTAGTCAGTTCTTCAATAGTATAACACTCTCGATTGAAACGAGTAGGTAACATTAATTTGGTGTTTTCAGGTGTGGCGGTATTTTAGTGCAAAATCTAAAGTTTCGCAATTTGCCATTGTTAAATCAAGACATTTTTAAGCTTAAGGCATCTGGTACTTACGTAAGTAGCTTGTAACTCTATGCATGTGCCCGTCTATTGTATGTAATACGTTCAATTATGTAAAACTGCAATGATTAAAACAACAATTACAGGGCGACTTTGTATCAAAGGAAAAATTTACTGCAGATAAAAAAATTGTTCTACAAATTGGAAATGTTGGTAAACTCAATAGTTTACACTGGGAAGAAGCACCAGCTGTTTGTGAAAACGGAATTAAAGTTATGGTATAGTCTATAAATTTTGTTTATTGATATATTTTATTTATTATGGTAGATGATTAAGGAAAATAACTTTAATATCTTCTTCTATCCTTTTTCAGGTTGAATATGCTGGAGTCAATATTTCAGACGTTAAAAGAGCTACTGGAGCCATTTCGTGTGAAGAATCTGAAAAATATTATGGAATGGATTTTAGTGGATTAACGAAATGGTAAGTGTAGGAATTTCGTTGCATTAATATTAAATGAAACCATTTATTAAAGTGATACGAGAATCATACACGAGTATTTTTTCAATATGAACTTTATAATTTTTCAGTGGAGAGCGAGTGATGGGTCTGGTGAGGAATGGTGCGGCGAGCACAGTGGTGTCCGCGAGGCCTGACCTGCTGTGGCCAGTCCCAGCGCACTGGACTCTAGAAGAAGCTGCCACCGTGCCACTCGCATATTCTCAAGCTTTCTATTACCTCGTAAGTTAATAAGTGTGCACGTAGCTTTATAAATATACAATATTTTATGTATGTACTACTTATTGTATTTGACTTAGATGTAAATACAATGTTAAAGGTGCAAATCTTTTGGTGGATAGTAAATTATATATCTACGTATAAGTTTATAATGATTATTACAGTGCATCAAAAACGAGCTCCAACGTGGTTGGAAAGTGTTGATACACGGTGCTGCCGGTGCCTTGGGACAAGCAGCGATATCAATAGCTCTGGCGCACGGCTGCAAGGTGTTCGCGACCGTTTCAGACAGTGCTAAGAAAAAGTTCTTACTCAAACTCTTCCCAGAGCTCAATGGTAAATTTATAACTATTATCTTTTCTTTTTTTGACTGAAAAAAATCTGGTTCTACTTAATTTTAAATGGTTTCAGAGGATGCAATAGGCAATTCCCGTGATAATACTTTTGGAGATATGGTATTAAATGCAACGAACGGAGAAGGATGTCAGATAATATTAAGCTGCGTACGTGACGATCTCAAAAATGTAAGCGTATATTTGCATTAATTTCAAATTATGCTAATCCATTTCTTGTATTCATTCAACATGACCTTGGTTCTAGATTTCCCTTAAATGCGCTGCATTTTCCGGCGTCACTATTGATATGGTTCAGATTCAAAACAGGGATAAATTTGAGTACGGTATGTTCAACATGACGAAGCAAAGGTCGTACATTGCAGCTGATTTTTATTCTGTACTTGACTCGGGAAAGACCACATTATTCAAGGTACATATTTAGAATTTTCATTTTTATTATTCGGTCTAGCTCAGATATTTGGAAGGAATTGCTAACACCAAGAGGCCCTGATCAATATAAGATAGAATGATTGAATGTGTATAATGCAGTATGGGATTGAAATTTCTCGACTACTGTGGTGAGTTCTTGATGATGTTGAGCTGGTCTACATGATGGTGTTGAATTGGTCTAGTACATAAATTATTATAATTGAAACTGTGCCTCATTTTTTATTAACAACATAAGTAATATTTATAACGATTGATTTCAAATGATCTATGTTTTTTTATAGAATTTGCAGATGCTGATTAGTGATGGCATTGTACGGGGCTATGTCCGTCCACTGACGCTCGTGACGTTCGCGCCGGCCGAAGCAGCACGTGCATTCCGGCTGATAGCAGCCAGTCGACACCGCGGCCGCGTGCTGCTGTGCCTCAAAGACCCTTTGGCACCCGTGACACCTAGGTAAAATCGTAACATTAACTTTACATGCCATAGGTGACCAACAAGCAGACGAGCTGCTTGATGGTAAGCAGAATCGTCGCCTTTGGATACTTCCTTACTGATACTTACGTAAACACCAGAGGCATAAATACGTTGCTGACCCTAAGCTGTTAAGGCTCTATTAATGCTTGTTGAAGAACCCTATGTTGTAGCTTCTCGGAAACATCGCGGAGTTTATTCCACATTTATCAGGTGTGAAGCAAGAAAGATAGTTTGAATTGCACAATGCACAGTTTGCGATTTCCACTGATCTATGATATTATGCTCATGATCTTTTAAGTGATAGCAGCTCTTGCGATGGCTGTTGCAGTTTGTTTGTTTGACAGGTAATTTGTTCTCTCGATCAAATGTTCTTAGTTATGTTTTATAAAAATATGTTCAGCCGTTTGAAGATTATCAAGGGCTTAAAAATATCAATGTACACTTTTGAGATAAAATGTTCGTTCGTTTATTATTGCAGACACCAACTAGGTAAAGCTACTATTGATTGCAGACCATGCTGTTAAAACTATGTTGACGATGTTGTTGTTGCAGGTAAAATAATAGTTACTGATGACACATTGAATATTTCAGAATCGTTTGTTCATCCGACAACATTCAATTAATTATCTGGGATGGCAGCTCACTTGGACTCCAACTAGCGGACAGGCTCATATCACGTGGTGCAAAAAAATTGCGTATTTATTGTCTAAATCCGATCCCAAAACATCTACTTCGACTACAGTAAGAGTCAATTTGTTTCAAAAAGTAAAATAAACTAATATGAATATCAAAACTGAATGTATTTGTATGTAATGTGTATATTTATTTGCAGACTATGGAAAAAAAATGGCGTTGACGTGGAAATACTATCCAATAAAACAACTGATAGCAATGCTGCCAGCCTAATTAATGAGATGGTCTTAAGAGACTCCATTGAAGGAATTTATGTATCAGTCACAGATGTAGTAGATGATAAACGACATGGTATGGTGGAAAAGATCATTGGTGATTTAGATATTACTTCAAGAAAAATGCAGCCACTTCTGAAGTTAGTACATACCAATGGAAAGTCAATAATTTTCAACATTAACAAAAATAGTACTTATATTAAGTATCGTAATATATACTCGTATATATAATTCTGGATATTTACTGTGATATGAACTTGGTGGAGCTCCCGGTATTAAGCCCGGCCATATCGTACCATATCGTAAATATCCCGTAAATAATCATAATATAACTAAAGTGAACAACCGTGATAGTTTAAAATATAATAATACACAAAAAAAAAATGATGACCAGCATGATTCGAACCTGCATCATCGAGTATACACCTCGTGCACTTTTTCCGCTAAGCTACGGTTGCTATTATGATGTAATAAAAAAAAAGTTTACAACATTTTAATATTTTTACATTAAAATTTATATCATTGACATTTTGAAATATAAAATCTATAATTCTTTTTCAGATACTTTGCTGTAATATCCGTTGATAACAATATCGGGCAAAAAATATGTCTTTCTCGATCCAGAGATGGTCTTTCGGCAGTAACATTAAGTTTTCCTGCTTACAAAAAAGTACAGTAATAAATTTACTTTAGCATCACTAACAATATTTATTTAATTTTAATATTATAATTTTTAGTTTTACATACTTATTATTAATTTTAAATGCTTAATTGAGTATTTGTGTTTTATTGGACATTGCAAGAATAGTATTTATTCATACTGCTGCAATATTATGATTCATTTTTTTAATATTACGTGTTTAAATCTCTTTAATTTTTTAGGCAAACCATCGTTTTGGTGCTCTAATAGAAGAGTATGCCTGGAATCGATCTGCAATTGACGTAACAGAACTTGGCCTGCGTAGCAAACATCCTGTCCTGTTTGCTGACCTACAAGCTATAAAAAAACCATCATTGATTGAAATAATTTCAACTTTTGCTGGTAAATATATTTATAAATGCACTAAATTCAATAGGGTTTATGGACTGAAAATACATTAAGCAGAAAATAATATAAATTCTATATATCACCCAATGTTTCAGGGAGCATCAATGATAATACTACCTTAAAAGATCTGGATCTGGGTGAATCTTTGTCATCCATCCAGTTTATCTTGAGGAATGTTCATCATATCTCATTGGATGATAAAAAAGTGATGATGTTGACAAAAAAAAAGTAAGTAAATATTTGGTCACATCCAATTTGTCACTTTTATTATCTTACTAGCTAATGCCCGCGACTTCGTACGCGTAGCGCAAAGTAAGTATATGCGGACGATTATGTTAGACTGACATAACAAAATACAAATGTTACACTAACGAACACAACGTAACTTTTTACTTGAATGACATCCGTCATATCATAAATAAATAGACAATACCTACCTATGTAAAGGACTTGAACTAAGTAAAGAGTTTACACTACATTCACCCCTCCTTTTAAATTAAGTGGCGTTGTTATCGCAGACGTAATCACTTAGATGTGCAGGAGCTGCTAAGTGTCGATTTGATACGGTAGTTTCCGTCCCGTTTTGAAGCCTTATGTGGGAGTAGAGCGGATTTGCCTCAATTAGTTCCACTTCTTCCACTAGGGGGTCTGAATAAAGCCAATGTTTTGGTTTACCGAATTCTTTTATTATGTTACAATTTATTCAGCTTGAATCGCGTATAACACAATGAAATCATCTACTTCCAATGCACCGCCATCTTTAGTCTCCAAATACTTACGGCCAGAAAAGTTCGACGTTACGCCAGATTCTCCGCACTCTGAAAATAAATGGAAACATTGGAAGATCCTATTCACAAACTTTCTAAATGCTGAACTACAGGTTTCTACATCCGATACTGTGAAACTAATGCTATTATCTAACCATCTAGAAGCAAATGTGTACGTACAAATCCAAGAATGTCAAACTTATACAGCAGCTATTGAAACACTAGATAAAATATATCTCAAACCCAAAAACGTAGTGCACGCAAGATATGTGCTTGCAACAAGGCGCCAATTACCTGAAGAAACAATTTCTGAATACTTACAATCTTTGAAATTGCTTGCAATCAATTGTAGCTTCGAATCTGTCACTTCTGAACAACACAAAAATCTGTTTACACGAGATGCCTTCATAACAGGTCTACTGTCAAGTAATATTCGGCAAAGACTGCTTGAAAACATAGATATCACCCTAGACGAAGCTTTTAATCAAGCAATCACTTTTGAAACAGCTGAAAAAAATGCAAAATCCTACGTAAATTAAACAAAAATGACTCTTAATGCTTCTCAAAACCAAGACCTACAGCCAACGCTTGAACAAAAAATAGCTGCAGCAACGCCACCAACTCTGACGAGGAAACGTTGTTGGTTTTGTGGAGGAAGCATACACCAACGCATTTAATAGAAACTGCGAACAATGCGGAAAGAAAGGGCATTTTAGCAAGTGTGTCGCAGTTCCAAACCCTTTGCCAATTCAGCAAGTACAGATACAGATTTTTCCGCTGAAATGTGCGCTGCAGCACCATCAAGTCTAAAACAGGCAACAATTCCTGTAATAATAAACCAGACTCGCGCTGATGCTCTGATAGACACAGGCAGTTCGGTAAGTTTTATCAATAAAAGTGTTGCCCAAACATTGCATCTGAGACATAAAGCATATCGTCAAAGAATAACTCTAGCATCACTTAGTCATACTTTCGATGTAGATGGAGTGTGCTTTGCCACAATCGAGCTAGAAGGATATACACACAAGCATGTACCGCTTCTAATTATTGAAAATCTTTGCGCTGATATCATAATAGGCCATGATTTGTTGAAAAATGAATTTTGGAGGTAGTCAAAAGCCACTTAACATATGCAATGTTTTAGCTGCCGGCGTACCAGCAGCATCTATATTCCATCACTTATCACCGGCAATAAAACCGCCAATAAAATCGCCATAAAGTCAAGACGATACAGCACTGCTGATGAAGCTTTCATTAACGAGGAAATCGATAAACTTTTCAAAGATGGCGTCATAGAACCTAGTGAACCCGTGGAGAGCTCAAGTCTTAGTTACTAGTGGAGGACTACACCGCAAACGAATGGTCATAGACTATTCACTAACAATCATCAACAAATATACTCTATTGGATGCTTATCCTTTACTAAACATTGAATCAATCGTATCGAAGGTGGCCAAAAACAGATATTTTAGCCAAATTGATCTTAAAAGCGCTTACCATCAAGTGCCTGTTCTCGCAAGCGAAAAAATTTACACAGCTTTCGAAGCCTGTGGAAATCTATATCAATTTACACGTATACCATTCGGCGTTACTAACGGGGTAGCTGCTTTTCAGAGAACTTTACAATACATCATCCCGAAAGAGAATATAACTGGCACCTACGCTTATCTTGACAATGTCACTGTCTGTGGCTAAAATAAAGAGGATCATGATAAAAATCTAGAAAACTTTATGCAAGCCGTACAAAAATACAAACTAACTTTAAACAAAGACAATTGCAAATTTGGAAAAGAATCAATAAAGCTTCTAGGATACAAAATCGAAAATAACACAGTGAGACCAGATGAGGATCGCCTAGCCCCACTGATGAATCTCCCCGTACCCATAGATATGCCTTCTTTGAAAAGAGCGCTGGGCATGTTTGCGCACTACTCGAAATGGATAAATAATTTTTCAGGAAAAATTCATCCACTAATAGCTATTTTTAAATTGCCTATGAATAATGATGCCACCACATGTTTTCAAACTTTGAAGTCAGATATTGTTGAAGCAGTCCTTACATCAGTTCTACAGGATATTACCTTTACAGTTGAAACAGATGCTTTGGACCATGCCTTGGCTGCAACACTGTCACAAAATGGCAGACCTGTGGCATTTTTTACTCGAGCACTAACAGATCCGGAACGCCGACATCCTGCTATAGAAAAAGAGGCCTCTGCGATTGTAGAGGCTCTAAAGAAATGGCGTCACTTTTTGCTTGGGAGACACTTTATTCTCATTACTGATCAACAATCAGTATCATTCATGTTTAGTCAAAATCATACAAGCAAAATAAAAAATGAGAAAATCGAGAGATGGCGTTTGGAACTGTCATGCTACCATTACGATGTTTTATATAGACCTGGTCGAGAGAATACAGTAGCAGATGCTTTTTCTCGCGTATGTGCGCACGTGAACTCTCAAAGACTGCATGAATTGCATAATGCACTGGGTCATCCAGGGATAGTAAGAATGACCCATTGGATTCGAATGAAAAATCATCCTAATTTCGACTAATGATATAAAAATAATGACTGCAAACTGTAGAATATGTGCAGAAATCAAACCTCGCTATGCAAAAGGAATACAAAAGGCAATTTAATCAAAGCTACAGTGCCTTTTGAACGCCTGAATGAAGACTTTAAAGGATCCCTTCCATCGAATACGCAAAACAAATATATTCGATCATCGATGAATTCTCAAGATTCCCATTCGCGTTTCCTTGTAAGGACATGACTACTAATACAGTTATAAAACATTTTAAGGAAATCTTCATGATGTTCAGGACTCCACAATTTATTCATGCAGACAGAGGTTCATCATTCATGTCAATTGAACTCAGAAATTTCTTAGTTCCATTAGGCGTAGCATGCAGCAGAACAACGCCCTATAATCCGCAATGTAACGGACAAGTTGAACGACTAAATGGGACTCTGTGGAAAACAATACAACTTTTCTTGCATACAAAAGACATGACGGTCACCCAATGGGAACGGGTGCTACCTTTAGCACTACATTCTATTCGTTCTCTATTGTGTACGAGTATTAATGCAACCCCAGATGAACGAATGATCAATCATCCTCGACGCTTACCGGTTGGAGAGTCTGTGCCTTCTTGGCTTTTGTCCCCTGGACCAGTTCTATTAAAAAAGCATGTGAGGAATTCCAAGTTTGACCCCCTAGTGGAAGAAGCGGAACTAATTGAGGCAAATCCGCTCTACTCCCACATAAGGCTTCAAAACGGGACGGAAACTACCGTATCAAATCGACACTTAGCACCACTACCAGACGAAGACAATTTTGAAGACGCGGTCTATGAACCAAACTAAGAGTTAGTCAGACCAGAAGAACATACCTCAGAGCCAGATGAACCTGCAATTGCACCTGTACCGCAGGAAGTTACAGCACCACGCCGATCATCACGCGAAAGGCGAGCTCCTGCACATCTAAGTGATTATGCCTGCGATAACGACGCCACTTAATTTAAAAGGAGGGGTGAATGTAGTGTAAACTCATTACTTAGTTCAAGTCCTTTACATAGGTAGGTATTGTCTATTTGTTTATAATATGACGGATGTCATTCAAGCTGAATAAAGCCAATGTTTTGGTTTACCGAATTCTTTTATTATTTAACAATTATTTATACTGAATAGTTTATAGATAATACCTACACTTAAGTACATTTATAATATGTAGGGATTAAATCAATATTTTTATCATTTCCATTACAAAGTAGCTCGCTAGTTACAAAATCAATTATTATGTTTTAGGATAATGGAAATAGAGATGAACGCAGGTGAACGCAAGTTTGAAGAAGTAAAAGGACTTCGTACATTCTTTTCAGTAGAACATCATGATGAGCTTCGAGCGTCATCAGATTTGATACCTATGAATACATTAGTATTTAAAGCTGAAACGGTAAGCCACTGTCTATACAATCGGACACTGGATGATTCTATAGCAAATGAGCGATATATAATCACATAAATAATGTTCTTCAAAATCAATGCGTGTTTTTAATACTCGTAGACCACTCAAAATATCATGAATAACTTCGTATGCAACATCTTTCATTAATACATTGTGATACAAGTGCGGAAAGAAGGTTATTGTAAACGAGGGAAATGTTTTCCCGATCAGACGGTGAGGGCAAATGATAGTTCTGAGTTTACAATAATCTTCACGCACATGTGTCTCACGACGTTTTTCATTACGTTTCTATAAGTTTGTGAGAAAATTAAAAGTGAATAAATAAAGGGAAATAAAAGTTATTGGTAAAATAGGTAAAATAGGCTCAATCAAGACTTGATTGAGTGCTTGCTGCCTCTTTTGCCATGTCTGGCGGAGTCAGATCAATTTCCATTTCTGAGCTTGAACTCATTTTTAGTCACTAACACTGAACACACAATGATAATCACGAATCACGCGTAGAAGTTTTGGAATGTGAAAATCAGTACCAAGAAAATTTCTAAATGACATCTCTCGCTAAGTGCGTGCGTGGTTATCGCGCTCATACATACATATAAGGTCGGGGAAAAAGTATCTTCGTATTTTATAAACAAATTCAAGACATATTTTTTTCAAGTTTAATTACATTTAATTATAATATATATGTGCCATTTTGTTCGATAACTTGTTGCCATCTTGTAGGTAGTGACATGATCCCGTTGCTATAGAAATTTTGGGACTTCTAATCAAAAAAATGCAACAAGTAGTTTTGACAGCCCTCTCTTGATGTTAATCTAACACTAGCCAAAGAATTCTGAAGAGATCGAAACAGGTGGAAATCTGAGGGTGCAAGGTCAGGGCTATATGGTGGATGCATTAACACTTCCCAACCAAGCTCTAAAAATTTTTGCTGAGTGGCCAAAGATGTGTGCGGTCTGGCGTTATCATGGTGAAAGACCACACTCTTTCTGTTGATCAATTCCGGCCGTTTTTTCTTAATTTCTTGTTTGAGTCTCATATGCTGTTGGTAGTAGAGATCCGAATCGATGGTTTTGCCCGGCGGTAAAAGCTCATAATGAACGATGCCCTGCCAATCCCACCATACACACAGCATCACCTTATTACGTGTTAATCCGGGATTCGCTACAGTCTGTGGTGCTTCACTGCCCTTTGACCATGATCGTTTGCGCACATTCTTGTCGTAGGTGATCCGTTTTTCATCACCAGTGATCAATCTTTTCAAAAATGGTTCGGTTTCGTTACGTTTCAATAGAGAATCGCAAATGAGTACACGATTCATTTGGTTTCTTTCAGTGAGCTCGTGTGGCACCCAAATATCGAGTTTTTTGTATACCCAGTTTTTTTCAAATAGGTCAAAACTGTTTTGTGGTCAATGCCCAGTCCTTCAGCTACGTCGTAACTACTAATATGCCGATCTTGGTCCACTTTTTCAGAAATGGCATCGACTTTATCCGTAACAGGGCGACCAGAGCGAGCTGCATCTTTCACTTCAAAATTCCCGGACTGAAAACGCTTGAACCAACATTGTGCTACTCTTGATGACACTGCATTAGGTCCACTGAAGTGAGAATTTTTTTCGTTTAGATTAGAAGGGCTGTCAAGGCATTTTTGTAAGAATTCCGTTGTAGCCAGTTGAACACATGCAAACGATACGTCAAAATATAAATACGTAGGAAGGACTGCAGTAATTCGTCAAGATTAGTATTATTTCAAAAGGTTATGAACACCATTTTAATAAAGTTTAAAATTGACCTTCTCGTGGTGCAATACGGTTCAGTTCCCCTTGAATTTTGTGCAATTATTTTGGTAAATGTTGCTAGTGCAAAAAAACTGCACGATTATTGTGCGGTTTATAATACTAGTAGAGAAATATAGACCGTATCGTAAATTAACGTACCTCATTATTAAAACAGTTCTACCTTAAACTGCACGAAAAGTGGTTGGTAAAAAATTTGAGTTAAAGAGTTTTTCAACAATTTTGTTTATTTTAATTAACAAAAGTTGTGTATTAACGCATGTAATTGTGTTATACTAGTGAATTATTATCCTTTAAATACTATTAAGGTAAGTTCGTAGGTTTGCATGAGTGTGGGAAAACAATAGGAAGTAAAAAAAAATATTTTCGGTTTTGCCCCAAAACTCCGCACAAACTTAGCTAGATAAGTTTCCATGACCTTAATAGGTCATGCTTTGACCATGATATCGATTTAGGCTATGTTTAGAGCTCGTTTTATGTGACTTTAAATAGGTAGAAAAATAAATATTATTTGATAAGGTTAAATGCAATATCCATGCGAAGCCATTGAAAATAAAATGATATTATAAAATTTAGAATGTGGTATCACAGCTAGTGATGGGACAGTTTTGTGTGCAGTTTTGATTTTATCGATAACCTGTTATTGTATACCTTATAAAATATTTTATGGTAAAACTTGCCCTAGTCGTTTAAAAAAAATTACAAACTCTTATTTAACTTGCATCGTTGGTATGTCTGTCAGCTTCCCGATTCAAAATTTGTAATCCATTTTTCTAAGCACGTTTCAGTTGCACTAAGTAAATTTGATGTTTGTAAAATAATATGGTGGTACTTAACTGGCCTGATGATGGAGCCAGAAAAGTAGGCCATAGTAACCTCTCTACTATATACTTTTACTTATTACTCCGTCGTGTTTGGACTCGTTGAATTCATTTTGATAAGGACTATAAGACCAAAAAGACAAAAACAATATTTCACATCACATCATCAGCCAATTAACGTCCACTGTTGGACAAGGCCTCCCTCATAGAGAGGGGTGTTGCCATAATCCCCACGCTTGGCAGGCGGCTTGGGGATCGCAGTACGTTTACCGTGTACTATTAGGACGCTGCTGCCCATCCTCCGGTGGTTCTGGTCGCAGTTTTAGGACATACCCGGGTCCAAAACAATATTTATTGTCTGTCTAATAATTCATAGATATACTGACGACTTGCAGCGGCCCGTGGTTTCACCCGCTATCCTATAGGAACTGCTATTTTTTCAGGGTAAAAACTATGAGTCAATCCAGAATATAACCTACCTCCATACCAAATTTTATTTTAATCCATTCACTTATTACAGAATTCAGTGAAAACAAACATATTAATACGCAGACTTATCTACACTAATATTATAAAGAGGAAAGATTTGTACCTATTTTTGTATGTTTGTAATGAATAGGCTCCGAAACTACTGAACCGATTTGAAAAATTCTTTCACTGTTGGGAAGCTACACTATCCCCGGGTGACATAGGCTATATTATATTTTGTAGCGAGGCCGAAGGCCGAGCTTACACTCGTGCGAAGCCGGGGCGGACGGCTAGTTTATAATAATAGTGTGATAATGTTGTTGTCTACATCTACATAATAAGACAAATGAATAATAACACAATAAAGTTTAATCTTCAAAAAATACTCCTAAAGTAGGTATTGTAGGAAATGTTGTAAGAAAAATAAAAAATTATCGATATCGATAAAATTATGGTAACCACTATTATTGTCAACGGCTTGTCAAGGGCTTATAATTTAAACACGGTGAAATCACAAAATTATCAACAATTTAGACTATACCGGAGATAGGAAATTCCTCCTTTAAAAAAAATTAAAATCCATTCTAGCTCTACCACACGTAATTACAGCGCAAGACGGCATTGTGAATAAATCCGATGGAGCAGCATACGAATTCGAATTCAGTTAGCAACTGCGATGCGGAGTTTGACGCGTTGACGTGCATACTCATGTTCACTCGTATGCCTCGTAACAAATGTTCCATCTCTCTTCCGTTCTATACCCTTCTCTTTTCTGTGATTAGGTCCATAAACGTCACAAATTTTATTCGCGGCTTGTGTCGCATTTTTCCCTTTTTTGTAATAAAATTTCACAATATATCGAATTTCTTCGTTAGATTCACTCATTTTATCGAACAAAAAAACAATTGAAAAATGGCGGGAAATTGATTTTTACTTTTTGTATTCCTTTTTTAAAATGTCATATTTTTAATGGTATCAAAACCAGCCAGATACAAACAGTACAACCGATGAGATTTTTACTACAACTTTATACATACAAAATACGAAAAGACTTTTTCCCCGACCTATTATTATTATATAACGCATGCGCACCTAAATGAATGGACTAAAGAGTATCTGGTAAGGAGTCTATTCAAAAACGATCTTCATGATTTTTTATAAATAAATAATATAATAATGTAAATAAATATGATTTTCAATTATTTTTATAACTGGTATAATGACACACTACAATATACTACCATTTATAATTTTTGTACATAAATAAGTCGTCACCATGGCAAATCGTATAGTATCGTCGCGTCGTTTCGAACTCCTTGCACAAACCTCTTTTTAGTGAAACTAAATTAGTTGAACATGAGTTTAAAAAAAGTTAAGCACACTAGTGCGTTTTATTTTGTAATATCGCACTCATATAGAGTGGGCGATAGCTTACTTTTACATTATGTAAATAGAGCTACTAAGGACACTTTTCGAGCAATAAGTATTAAAAAACGAATTTAAATTATCAGGAGGAAGGAGCCATCGACATAAGCAGGCCACAATTATTCATAGTGCCGGGGCTAGAGGGGCTCCACACACGGTTCCACGTGCTGTGTGCGCGCCTCAAGCTGCCAGCTATAGTGTTGCAGCCAGGACTTGAGCACCCGCATGAAACGCCAACGGACCTCGCACGTAGATACTCTAAGGTATATTACGGTACAAGATACCAGTCCATTAAACCACACAGAAGAACTGAGTAGGTATTTAATTGTGCCGACGTTGATTTAATATATAAATACAAAATATTTATTTGCTCTTAATAATGGTTACACAAGTTTAGTGAATCACTGACTCTTATGCTAGGTAGATTTCCTGTATTATAGGAGTCTATAAATATGACATTAAACCTCTTTAATATAAATATTATTTATCTTCTACAATAATTATTAACTAATGAATAAATTTTATTACCAACAGATTCTACTAGAAGAGTTCAAACTAAAGACAAACTTTTATCTACTGGGCTACGAGTTTGGTAATGTCGTCGCTTTAGAACTAGCAGCCATTTTAGAAGATCATGGTGAGGCATATTACTAAGTTGTTAATTTTAGTTATCTTATCCAGTTTTAATTGGCTTATAATATATGTAATGTGTATGGTTTTGTAGGACTGACAGGGACGATATATTGTATCGGCAATGGTCCGGATGAAATGCAGGCGCTAATAGAATCAGAATTGAGCTCGTTCGAGACGGAAAAGGAACTCCAAGAAGGTGTCTGTCAACATATATATGCGCTGATGACACGTGATTCGGTAACGTCTCTAGAGAGTGCTCTACGAGATTGTTCATCATGGCGCGAACGTGTCGATGCATGTGTACGCTTGCTGCTCGGCCGCGTGCCGCAAACTGGGCAGTATATACGCTCTTTCTTGGAAGCAGTGTATGCACGCATCGGCGTGGCTAGACACGCGGAGATGGTGCCACGCACCCTGCGCTCGCGCCTCGTGCTGCTGCGCGCACGCTGCGACTACGACCGCGTGCGAGACACGTGCTCGCTGCAACGCTACTCGCGGCAAGCACTCCACGTGAGGGACCTCGCTGCACCCATGGCGCATGCCACCGCTGATCTACGAGTACCCGCCATCGTCAACCAATACCTTGATAATGACCTTCTAGAAAAGTACGAGAACAGCAATGTGTGTGATTCTTATATAGCTTGATCAATAATAAACGGAAAGCGGTATTATGTTCGCTTATGTACAATAAATTAATCGTTTTTCTTTTATTTCTGTATTCTTCATACATCCTCACCAAATAAAAAACTAATCAAAATATAGCCAAATCAAAATTAAAATTTATTATCCAAATGAGAGGTAAAAATATGCATTGACTGATAAAAGCATATTTATTGGTATTTAGTAGGTTCAGACTACGGGTTCAGGGAGTAAAAGATGTGTGGGTGAGACGAGAGTGTGGCGTACGAATTGTAATACAGGAAAGATGACACACTGCGCATGGATTGGGAACATGATGTTAGCGTGGCGTTTCAGTATATTACAACCCATACGTCATGCTTCCGTCCTACGGACGTGGTGAGCCTGTACCATTAATTAATTAATCTATATGCGAAACACTACCTAATAGACCAGGGTCGATAATTTTTGAAACCAAAAATAATAGTAGTAGGATGAAACCCATTAGAAAAGGAGGGGAATATGATAAAAATGAAAGGAAAAATAAATTACAGGCGATCTGAGTTCGGGAAGTGGGAGGGGGGGGGGGGTTTAAGGGTAAAAATGGTTTATCTCGATTTCCGGTAAAACTACAAGTCCTATGAAAAAAAGTTAAATGGCAAAGTTGTAGGTAATAAAAATATCTACAACTTTTACATAGACCCCTCCTTTTCTAATGGGTTTCATCCTACTACTATTTTTTTTCACTTTTTACCATTTTTGAAGGCTTCTATCCTGGTCTATAACTGACCCATCACAAAATCTCGAAAACTAAAATACCTACAATGCTGAAATTTGATAGATAGATTTCTTATAAGGTATAAAGGTTTACTAAGATAGCATTTGGCGAATGGGTTAAATTATTTGTCCCCCACAAATAGAGGTTAAAAGTCTATGAGGAGTGCGTACGAAGTCGCGGGAAAAGCTAGTGAAACATAATAATTTCGCAATATTTCAACTACGGGATTATTTTACTTATATAATACTAGCTCTAGCCCGCGGCTTCGCTCGCGTAGTAAAAAAAACTACTTTAGTCCCCGCCGTTTCAGTTTCAGTCCGTCCGTCCTGCAATCCACTCTACTCCCGTCTCATCTCTTTCTACTCCAGTCTTGCATTGCTCCGCAACATACTTTACTCATACAATCCCATTCTTTCCATTTTAATCCGTTCCCGTCTTTTCCCCGTAGCATGTCAATGCCCGCATCGTACCTATTGGACAGATTGGACCACACTGAATTCCAGTATCTGTATACTCCAGCATCTGTGGCTAGAGTACAGAAAAAATAATAGTACAACCACAGTTTAGTAGTAAGAATGAATTTGGCACTATCGGTCCAATCTGTTCGATGCTGATATGTGAATGGTAGGTATGCAGCGAATTGAATAACTATTCGCTGATGGTATGCCTAATTTTATAGTATTGTTTAGCAAAAAATCATAGTTTTTACAATCTTTTTTTGTCAAACTGAAAATATTAAATAGTAAAAATGACTGTGGCACCATTCCAACGCAGCATATAGTTATGTAGGCCCAGGTTTTAAAACGTCCTTGCGTTACACTTACTGATGTTAAAATGCTTTTAAAATACCACAATCATTACAAATTCCAAAGTAACATTTACGAGGCGTAATGTTACTAATGAGTTACCGAAAAAAGGTCCATTGTTTATAGAACCGACCCTTAATATGCTAATTTTGACTTTATAAAGTTGTATGGTAATGAGTACTGTGTAAATTCTAGGTGCATTGTATTAAAAAAACATCACATCCGGTTTGTTGTATAATGCACTCCCTTGCACTATTATTAAGTAGGTTTATGAATATTAACTATACAAAGATCACACCAGAAATTACATACAATAGGACAAACAGACAAAAAACTTGTGTGACAGCTTCTGGCCTTATCGCTAAGTGCATTTGTTTCGTGGTAAGGCAAGGGTAAGTACAGAAGAAATTTTGGTACAATCAACCGCCAAATTAGACACAAAAGATTATCTGTTAAACTAATGGGAATAGACATGGATGGGAATCACACTTATTATTATTAATTCATTTATTTTACTCACGGGTCTCTTGAGAGGACTTTTGAGAGTCATTGGCATTGCCGAAGCCAACACCAAGTGGCCCTAATGAATAAAAAGTACAATTATGGAAAGTGTGTGAAAGGAAATATGAAACCATATTTGGCGTTCTGCTGTTATAGGCAAGCGTGAAGAGCCATCAGGCGAGCGACTTCGCTCGTCTCGTCACCCAGTATCATAAAAATAAAATAAAAAATTGTACAGTATAGTATAGAAAAAATAGTCTATTAAATGTAAGTTGATTGAAATGAAGTATGTCAAAATATTCGATTAGTGCTGGGACAATTCGGACCAAATCGAGAATAATGTGTCTTTATTTATCGACTGGAAGTGTCTTGCACGAATAATATTTTTAAACCAATCTATATTTCTGTTGTAGTACTATTATGATGAGACTTTAGGATAATGAAATAAAACAGAAAAAGCAAGTATTTTTTTTGTAATATAAATAAATCTATTGTTTAATCTAATTGGTATACATTCCAAATCAGTGTCATCGTCATCATCAGCGTTAAAGTCACTTGAGAAATCCTGCAGATTAATAATAAATGCTATTCAATCAATAGTCAGTCTAGTATGCTATTCTAGTAGTCAGTCTTTGGATAAAGATGCTTCGTTCCGTAAAATTTACTAAGACAGTTGCTAGTAATTCGATATTATTATAATATACACAAAAGAAATCTAGGTTTACAAAAAAATTGTACATTATCTGTACGAGTTTTGTATTTCGATAGTACGCAGAGGAAATTCTGAAAAAACAAAAAAAAAAACTATTTAATTCACACAGCAAAATAAAACGATCGATTTTACGTTTATCGATTTACCACGTCCCTAAATTTTTTGTCAAGTTGACGTAACCTTGTTATGACAGAATGGAAAAATATGGCTATTGTATTGTGATAATCCACACTAAATGCAGTTCCATTTTAAAATTCAAATATACTTTTACTATTTATATATACAGCACTTGTAGTTCATAATAGTTTAAGACGCAGAAAACCAGTGATCTTTGTGTTACAAGTAAATGCAATTCGCCAGACGTTATTACAAAGACATGCCCTGAAATGTCGCCAGCTGTCGTTTCAATCAAGCTACATTTAAAGGACTTATAGTGTGGTGATTTCTTGATTTTGTTGAGGTGGTCTATGTATGCGGTACGGCACCCCGCCAAATATGTCTCATGTCAAAATGATTGAAAAGATTCAAGTTTTCCCTTTAAACTTTTACAACATTGTATCGGTACTAAATAACACACAGATTCAACTAGAACTAGCACGTTGGAGACCAACTTTTTCAACACCAATGACGTCAGCATTCACTGTTCGTACTGAATCGGATTTACCACTATTGATACACGCGCACAACAGCTGTCCTTCTCAAAATCGTTTTCTAGTTGTAACATCTTATCCACCTGTTGCCGGCCTTATTAGCTTAGTTAAGCAATGGAGGAGAAACTCTGCTTGCAATCGCATCCGCGTCATTATGGTTAATGAAAACTATCAAGAGAATATTCATTTTGATGAAGTTCTAGATGATAATTTGGCTTACAATGTGTTTGACAACGTAAGTGTAAACTGTCAAATTTACTATTTAATATTTTAAATGTCCCATGATCATAAGCCTATGGAACATGCGTTCACTAACTTGCTCGTGTATTTCAACATAATATCTGAAGATATGAAATGCCTGAACATACGAAAAGTCTAAGAAACATAAGACGAGGTCTTATTTTTCATAGACTTTTCGTAAGTATATTCAGTAATTTTATATGTTCAGAAATGTTGAAATGCGCTAACAAGATAGAGAACGCACGTTGAATAGGCCTTTAATTTCTTTTATATTCTAGGGGGTTTGGGGAGGCGAGTACTATGTGCCTTTGGAAGCAACTACGGAAGTTAGAGATAATATGACGCTGCGGAGAGAAGTGATCGGCGATCTTAATTCTTTGCAATGGGTGCAGGCACCCGTTCTGACGGGGCCGAGTATTTTAGTGGCGGTACGTATTATTACCACCCAAGTAACACCAAAATCGTGAGACGAGCTTCGCAATATTTTTGGTGGAAAATAACTGATTTTAAATAGTTAACAAAGATTAAATTAAAATATTATAATCAACAAAGTTTACAATCAATATTAATGAACTAATATTACAATGTTATTAAAAATGTATTAAATGCAATCCATCTCTGACACATACATGTTTTTGGTCTATCTTTACACTCGAGCCGAAAGAAGTCTGCCAAAAACTGAAGGGGCCAGGTAAACACGTATTGGTTACTGGCAAAGTTAAATTCCATAAAGGGCTACGGTGCCACAAACAGACACAACGTTAAACTTTAATATCCCTGTTTGCGTTGGAAGAAAGAATATTTGTTATTTTCTACTTTGAATGACTTCTCCTAATCCTTGTTTTTGATTGCCTATTCTTCCATTGAATTCACCCATCAGGATTACTTTTTCAACTACATTTTTCGAACATAAATTAGATAGTTTTTCATTATAAGAGGTGTTATTTGTAGTGGCATCGTATTCAGTTGGAGCATATACTTGTATAATCGGCCACTTTTTAGGGTTCCGTACCCAAAGGGTATAAAAAGGTGGTATGGAATCCTCAGTGTGCAAGTCGGGCTCGCACACTGAGGATCTTGCACACTTTGGGCGCTTTTGTTGTAGCTTGGAAGAATAATGTAAAAAGACCTTTACTTTCAGAGATTGAAATTGATTCCGCTAATGAACTCCTTGCAACAACTGAAATGGTGTTAATGCAGACTCTCACCAACAATAATAATGGAACAATGGTACGTATATCATGGTAATGATCACAGTCACTTATCACTTACACACAGGTGGTGTAGCAGTTTATGACAAAGCGTTATTATCTTCCAGAGGGAAGATGAGTCTTATGTGACTGAAACATACTTGTGCATAGTGCCGGGACTAGAAGGGCACCATGCGCGGTCCCGCACGCTGTGTGGGCGCCTCAAGCTACCCGCCGTCGTGCTGCAGTCAGGACTCGACCACCCAGATGAGACGCCAGCGGAACTTGCACTCAGATACGCGAAGGTAACAACAAGGGACCATAAAAATTTACTTTTTATATTATCTTGACGTCCTACTATGTTTATTTTTAATCCCTGACGCAAAAAGAGGGGTGTTATAAATTTAACGTGTGTATCTGTGTATCAGTTTCTATGTATCCGTGTGTCTGTCTGTGGGATCGAATCGCCCAAACGGCTGAAGCGATTTTGTTCACTCATTTAGTTTGTTTGAAATGTGACTCGATCGAGAGTGTTTCTAGCCAGAACTCACGAAAACCTGTTCAGCTCTTTGTATATTAGCAGCACATTTATAGAGAATTTAAAAAACTATTTATACATGTTTATCATTACATTAACATAAAATAATATATAGTTTTTTAAACACTGTTTTAAACTATCACGGTTGTTCACTAAAGTTAAATGATTATTTACGGGATATTTACCGTGGTAAATTCAGTCTTCCCGTGAACATGGTGCATGTAACTGCGCCGAAATATCGGGAGCTCCTTCCACAACCTTACCACGGTAAATATCCCGTAAATAATCATTTAACTTTATATAGTTTTTTGTTTTTAATTTATTTGATTTATTAATAGGCTTGCGTTTCAACGCTAACTCGCGTGATGTTTTATATAATCAACAGATTTTGCTGAAGAAAACGTGTTTGAAGAATACATTCTACATCTTGGGCTATGAGACTGGTGTTATAGTTGCTCTGGAGTTGGCTGCGATATTAGAAGAGCAGGGTAACATATAGCTTCGTATATACTTGCTATCGTAAAAGAATTCGTTCTTTGATTTTCAGTAAAATTTAAGCAAGTGTTTCTTATCTTTATTTTACCAACATAGTAAAAGTTGACGTAAAGGTTTATGACAAATTTGTAACAGTAACGCAAAATTTTAACCGACTTCCAAAAAAGAGGAGGTTATCAATTCGACTGTTATTTTATGTTTGTTAACTTTCGACTGAGTGAACCGCTTTTGATGGTTCTTTTTTTATTTGAAATATGGTGCTTCTCGTGTGGTCCAATTTCAATTTGGTCCAGTTTTGATTTTTTTTATGAAGTTTTTTATTGATAATTATGTATAACGATTTTTTGTTTACTGTGAAATGCTTTACACCAGCGTATTCAGTAGCATAGTTAAATTTACCAGGGTTGCAAGTCAATTGAGACCTTATTTACCCCAGATACAAAGCTGGAATTATATTTTATGCATCTGACAGATATTTAACATAAACAATAACATTAACGCTTGCTTGCACCACCCGGACCCGGGTATGTCCTAAAACTGCGACCAGAACCACCGGAGGATGGGCAGCAGCGTCCTAATAGTACACGGTGAACGTCCTGCGATCCCCAAGCCGCCTGTCAAGCGTGGGGATTATGGCAACACCCCTCTCTATGAGGGAGGCCTTGTCCAACAGTGGACGTTAATTGGCTGATGATGTGATGATGTTGCTTGCACCATAGTAGTAGTTATAGTAAATGTTTATGACAAATTTGATAATAACAGTAACGCTGACTTTAGCAGTTACTGTGAAATGCGTTGCACCAGCGTATTTACTAGAACAGTTAAAACTTTAATCAGGGTTGCAAGTCAAATGAGACCTTATTTAGCCCAGATGCATAACTGAAATTTTATTTTATTCACCTAAAAGATATTTAACATAAAAAATAACATTAACGAGCGAAGCGTGGGCAACTACTGTTAACAGTTAAAGTTATCATCATCAAAAGACGTCATTTAACAATTGTCTCATGATGCAACAACTTTTTTGCCTAATCAGTACTTTAACTGAAAAAATTACAATGTTTGTTATTGCTAAAGTAAGGTGTTGCAAACCGCGCTTAGTATATTCGCAAAGTTTCATCACCACAACATTCATAAAACCATCCTTACAACAACCACATTTACCCCCCTATATGGTTTGACTTGTGAAAAATCCTGACGCCGTACTTTATCTCTTATTACACTACTTTCATTCATTTATTTGCTCTGGCAGCTGCAATAATATTTAAAAAGCTGAACAAAAACAATTTCTTATAATATTGGAGTTGAGTATATCTAGTACCTACCTGCTACAGCCTTACGTTTAAAACCCCAGTAAACGAGATCTGAATTCGTTCAATATTTTTTTTATATATATTTTACAATATTATTGAAGCTGCTACGGCAAATAAATGCTTGGCCCGAGTTTAATACACAAACTGAGTTTAATCAGCGTAGCTATTTCTTTTTTATTCGCATACTGATACTGATTATTATATTACTGAACTATATACAATATTGCACGTCATATAGTTGGACGTACCGCAGCACAGTCTATCTGCTGTCTATGACAGCAGATGGACTGTGCTGCGCCTCAGCTCTACATTACAGAATACATGTCTGAATATCTTTACTTAGCCATGTGAACTTCCATCGGATTCGGTTTAACGACTTCCACGAGGGCATTGCCAGGTCATTGCCTGGGGAAAGTAAAATAACACTGCTGAAATGTTAATTTTGACCTTCTAAATTTGAGTAGGTTCTGTGTAAATTCTAAGTATATTGTAATCAACATTTGTCACATCCGGTTTGTTATCAAATACACGCACGCACTATTATTAAGTAGAAATATAAATTCTAACTATAAAAAGATCACACCAGAAATTACATACAATAGGACAAACTGGCTAAAAAATTAGTGTAACAGCTTCTGGCCTTATCGCTAAGTGCATTTTTTTTTCACTAATTCCTGACCACCAGACTCGTGGTGAGCAGACCTTCAACGGTCTATGGGCAGTCTTAACTGTTTTGTAGTGTTAGTGTTAGCTTGTGTTTTGTTTAGTTAATAAATGCACTTGACAAATAGTTGTTCACGTTAGAATTTTGAATTTATTTTCGTGCTAATGAATAAAAATGACTTTTGCGCGCAGATTTTAAACGAGTAAGACAGCCTTTCCGTACTGTTAATGTATTTTTTTTATCCAGCTATAAATTTGTGCCTTTTTAAAGATATACGGCTGAATTGATCTTAATGAAGTTCGATAAGAAAGTTGTGTGAAATATGGCGACAGAAATTATACATGTTTTTCTATCTATGTTTTTATTTTGACTGCCAGAGCGGGCACGAAAAATCGACACCGCTTCATGGTTGATATTCCGAAAACTCGTTCGAAGCGCTTTGATTCCACTTTTATTGTGCGAACTGCTAGTCCGTGGAATACGCTGCCGGAATGGGTGTTCCCAGATGGTTACAATCTGGGTGTCTTCAAATTTCGAGTGAATCGGTTTCTTCTGGGCAAGCGTGCTGCGTCGTAGACAGCATTGCGCTTAACATCAGGCGAGTTGGCGGTCAAACGCAACCCTATTTCTGAATAAAAAAAAAATGTTTTCCTGAATAATGATAACTCTAAAACTTTTCTTGGCTTCACACATTCCGCAACAGAAAACGCGGGACGCAGCTAGTGGTAGCAGTCATCAATAAATCATGAGACTAAAATTGTCGAATTTGTATTCAAACTAGCATAAAAAAGGTAATATTTAATTAGGCTGGAAAAGTATATAATGTTGATATCATTGTGATTTTACAACGAATCTAGTGGGAACATCCGTGTTGATAGCTGCGTCCCGTTTAAATATAGGTATGTCAAAATTTTGGATACTCAATCTCTGCATTCCCAATGGGTAACCTATCGCCAAGTTTTTTTTGTTCTGGGCCAGCATGATGGATTAGAGCCCTTAGAGGTTTGTATTCCCAGCAGTAAGAATATGATGATGGTGATAATGTTGAGGTATTTTATAATTTTTCGAGATACGCGAAATAGCTTTTATATACGAGAATTGCCCCTTTAAAATTATAATAATAATACAATATAGTTTCTACTCAAGTACCTTTTTATATATTTGATCTTTATAATACTATATACATCGCCTAGCATTATACACATATATTATTTGAAGCATATATTATTAGCTGAGCCAAAACGACTTGCTGAGCAATATTATCACAGTGTAAAAATGTAAGAATGTGTTGAATGGGTTATGTGGGTCATGTTATATTATTTTGTTCTACATGTTTTAAATGTCTAGTTAATAATCGAATTAGTTATTTTTGCGGCTATTAACTGTATAAATTTATTATTGGCGGTGTTCTCATGGAAGTAATTTAACATCGTATTTGAGAACAAATGTTTTTTAAACCTAGATATGTAAACATACTATTATGTTCGCCAAATGATGATTTTTTAAATATGATTGGTTTTTGTTTAACCACCAACTCACCTGATGTAGAACGATGCTGTGGCCGAAGATGAAGCAAGTAGATATAGAATGTACTTATTGTACCATATAGACTTCGCTCCGGCCATTAATAACATCTAATGAACAGTGCTAAATCATCTGCCTCAACACTCTGCGGAAACTAGGAAATATGTCTCATCTTCAATGTTGGCATGTTTCAAGATACTCTGGCTGCACCCACGTGTGATGCAGAATAGGTATGGTGCCAGACATACTGATTCGGCGTAGGGAATCCAGTTTTCTTTGATTCGATTGTAAAATAACAATGTAAAACGGGGCTGGCAAAATAAAACAAAATAAATAAATGTCTATCTTTAACAGATAAATTTAAAAGATGACTCCAAGACCAGAAGAGCAGTCAGCGCCGCACCAGGCAGGTGAGGGTAGACAAGCTGCTACAGATGGAGACAGGGTCGTCATCTCCGGCATGGCAGGTCTCTACCCCCAGGCGCGCTACGTCAAAGATTTGGAGAATATTCTGTATAATAAGGTAATCATACTTCATACCTGATTAATGCATTAAGCGTTGTCATTGTTACTACGAATTACTTCCAGTAGCATTATAATCCTTTGTGAGCCTCTTTTTTCTTTAAATAATATGCTCGCTCTCGTACTTACCATATTCCTTCAAGATTTAAACTTTTCTATAAATTAATAGCGTTATTGGTCTATTTATGGGTCAAAGTCAAAGTCATTTATTCATAAATATAAATTTACATGTCAATTCTGATTATAAGATATAAATTGTATAAAATAAAAAACAATACAACAGAAATTAACGAATCAATAAACATGTCAATTGTCCTTACTTAAAAATATATATTATAGGTACATCTATATTTATTTCTATATGTATTTAGTTTATTCAATCTTTTATCTTATTTTATTTGCGCCTAATTTCGTGAACTCATCGAAGTCGTAGAACGTTTGCTCAATAAGCCAGCGCTTGAGTCTGCTTTTAAAGCAGCTTACACTCGGAGCAGCTGTTACTAAATCCGGCAATATATTATATACCTCCGGGCCCATAACGTGGGTTGATATTGTTGTGAAGTCCAGCTGCAGAGAACAATTTTCACATCTCATCTGTCACCTATACCATACTCCCCAAACGAGCTGCTCATCTCACTCGAAATAAATTACGGTCTCATTTTAGAGTTTATTACTGGTATAGCCCAACTATTATTGAGTACTCAGGCTGTATTATATCATCAAAAATACAAAAACATTTATTCGTCTATATATAAACATAGATACAAGTTAAGCGAGTTTTCATCAACACTACCTTCACTGTTTGTAATCAGCTCACCTATATAGATGTATGATTGAACGACATCACAGTTCGCAATTCTCGTGACTTCTGGCGAATTACTATTAGCACGGTCAACAATCATAATTTTTGCCTTGCTGCTCAAAATTTTCAGGGTGAATTCCAGGCTGACGCGCTCTATTTTGCCTAGAAGCTCTTTTAAAAGGTTAATACTTGTCAAAAACAAAGTGGTATCATCTGCATATCGCAGATTTGAAATCTTTTGACCTACAACATTGATTCACTTCTGTGTAGATGTTGAACAAAAGCGGATTTGGTACACCCTTGTCATATTCCTGCACTGGGGTGAAAGTGGCGTAATAGTATGTCGTATTTTCTGATGGATGCACACGGATACAATTTAGTCCAATTATACGCGTTAAACACCAATCAATTAAAACTCCAAAAACCAAAATGCGTGGCAATAAGAGTTTTATTTTATTTCACATTGAATTTGTATCGCGTCATCTCGTACGCAATACAATGACAGCCAAAAAACTTCACGGGCAGACTAACAGACTCTTTTCCCTTCCGAATGGCTTACCACTTACCGCGCGTTTATATAAGCTTGACATTGCCCCAAGATGGAATTAGAATTCGCAATTAGTTGCGAACAAGCACTACTTAGATTCTAAACTATCTATCTGAAAATCGATTTGGCTTTAGAGCAGGCATATTCATTAAACATCATCATTACACATAGATGCAGTCATCACACTTACCTAGCAAGTAACACGCAAAAAAGAAAAAGAGTAGTAAAATAATAAGTGTTTTTCTTGATTTGGCAAAGGATTTCACCCGGTGTATATCCCATTACTTCTCAGTAAACTAGAAACAATCGTAATCCGAGAAGTGCCGCTTCAGTAGTTCACTAGTTACCATCACTACATGAATCAGATGATAAAAAAGACAATCTGAGTGATGAGACCAACACAGAGTTCGGTGTGCTATAAGGTTGGCCTTACTCTCATTCTGTTAAATATTAATGACCTGTGTGACTTAGACATTGAAGGAGGAAAAGATTATACTTACGCGGATAACACAGGCGCTAGTATTCATAAGTAAATCTTGAAATGATGCACAAGCTCTAGCCAACAAAAGTCTCCATATGGTAGCTGCCTGGGTCAAAAGTAACATAATAATCATAAACGTTTCAAAAACTAAGTACCATGTCTTACACCATGAACGCCTCCACTCAACCTAAATTTCTTGTCATATTAAAAATTTACGACCCAAATTGCAGCATTAACCAACAACGTCACTAGTCTCCGCTCGAAATCAACAAATATGTCAGATATTTAGAAATATATCTTGAAAAAAGTCGGAAAACTTATATAGGTACACCTTTAAAAAGTTAGGACAATTGTATCTGCAGACATCCTCCAGACAGTGTATTATTGTCTGGCACAATCAATTATCACGTATTACAATATGGAGTGAAACTGTCGCCACTCACCTGCTTTCTTTACAAATAACATAAAAGGCACGACATAAGTTCATGTATTTTGAAATGCGGCGCTATTCCACAGATGTTCTGTATCAGAATACGAAGGTATTTACTGTAAGACAGCTATTTATAAAACTTCTCTTATTAGGATAACCTTTAATAGAACTAGGCCCTGCTCTATACAACCACGTTAGCAAACTTAAACCTATCCCAAAACTAAATTGCAATGCTTTAGATAAAACCTTAACAAAATAATAGGTCGGGGAAAAAGTCTTTTCGTATTTTGTATGTATAAAGTTGTAGTAAAAATCTCATCGGTTGTACTGTTTGTATCTGGCTGGTTTTGATACCATTAAAAATATGACATTTTAAAAAAGGAATATAAAAAGTAAAAAGCAATTTCCCGCCATTTTTCAATTGTTTTTTTGTTCGATAAAATGAGTGAATCTAACGAAGAAATTCGATATATTGTGAAATTTTATTACAAAAAACTGAAAAATGCGACACAAGCCGCGAATATAATTTGTGACATTTATGGACCTAATGCAGTGTCATCAAGAGTAGCACAATGTTGGTTCAAGCATTTTCAGTCCAGGAATTTTGATGTCAAAGATGCAGCTCGCTCTGGTCGCCCTGTTACGGATAAAGTCGATGCCATTTCTGAAAAAGTGGACCAAGATCGGCATATTAATAGTTACGACGTAGCTGAAGACCTGGGGATTGACCACAAAACAGTTTTGACCCATTTGAAAATAACTGGGTATACAAAAAAACTCGATATTTGGGTGCCACACCAGCTCACTGAAAGAAACCAAATGAATCGTGTACTCATTTGCGATTCTCTATTGGAACGTAAAGAAACCGAACCGTTTTTTAAAAGATTGATCACTGGTGATGCAAAATGGATCACCTACGACAAGAATGTGCGCAAACGATCATGGTCAAAGGGCAGTGAAGCACCACAGACTGTAGCGAAACCCAGATTAACACGTAATAAGGTGATGCTGTGTGTATGATGGGATTGGAAGGGCATCGTTCATTATGAGCATTTACCGCTGGGCAAAACCATCGATTCGGATCTCTACTGCCAACAGCAGATGAGACTCAAACAAGAAATTGAGAAAAAACGGCCGGAATTGATCAACATAAAGAGTGTGGTCTTTCATCATGATAACGCCAGACCGCACACATCTTTGGCCACTCAGCAAAAATTTAGAGAGCTTGGTTAGGAAGTGTTAATGCATCCACCACATAGCCCTGACCTTGCACCCTCAGATTTCCACCTGTTTCGATCTCTTCAGAATTCTTTGGGTAGTGTTAGATTAACATCAAGAGAGGACTGTCAAAACTACTTGTTGCATTTTATTGATCAGAATTCCCAAAATTTCTACAGCAACGGGGTCATGTCACTACCTAAAAGATGGCAACAAGTTATCGAACAAAATGGTACATATATATTATAATTAAATGTAATTAAACTTGAAAAAAATATGTCTTGAATTTGTTTATAAAATACGAAGAAACTTTTTCCCCGACCTTATACATACAGATTAACTAGAAAACCACTGAGAATCTACTTAAAATTATGTTATGATAATGCTGTGCCAAAGCCATGCCCGTGTGTGTTATAAGATTTAAATTATTTTGTATGATATTTCATTGCAGCTGAATCCAGTGTCTACAAATGATCAGCGCTGGGAGTACAAACACCCTGAGGTGTCTCAATACACGGGTAATGTACCCGACTTGAACTGCTTCGACGCACAATTTTTTAAAGTACACCAGAAGCTCGGAAAAGCTATGGACCCCATGTCCCGCAAGATGTTAGAGCAAACATATGAGGCTATTTACGATGCTGGTATGATTTTTATTAATTACTAGTTTTACACGCGGGTTTAACTTAAGATTAATCTACTCCAGCCCCGCATCTATCGATACTCTGTCCACAAATCTAATGGCGGCTCCACATTAGTGCCGTGAATTCACGGCGTGAATTCTCGGCACAAGTCGTGCCCTCCACATTCACGGGATGTTCACAGTCGTTCGTGAAACCCGCCGCGAAATGGACGTAGAATCTGCTGCTGCAATAACTTTGTTTGCTGTGGCAACATATTACTATTTAGACGTCTAAAACAAGAAAGTTATTAAAAAGCGTTGGAAAAAAGAAGATGGTAGTAGGATGGTGGATGACGTCCGTACGCCTTTATAGTCCGGAGTAAACTGGCGCGGGGCCCTGAATGTGGATGTGTACGCGTGAACGCAGCGCGAAGGGGCCGCGAACCCTTTGTCGCGGGACAAAATACCGACTCTGATCGGGGAACAGGCGTGAACGCGCGTGAACCCCGCGAAAACCCTCCACATTCCAGTTCACACTTGTTCTCGGAGCTTCACGGCACTAATGTGGAGCCGCCATTAGAAATTTTATGTAAACAAAGGAGTTACCAGTGAAAATATATCTTTTAAAATGGTAGTTTACAATATTTGACCAAAAAAAATTCTATTAATTTTTTCTAGTCGTAATATAATCAATTATAAAATTAAAATCGTTTTGTACTATTTATTTTAATGTAATATCTGTTCTTTTCAATGTTATTATAAAGAAAAACAATATTTGACAGAAAATATTTTATTATACTGGTAAGACTGTAGTAAGGGTACTAAAAATTTCTGGCCAACGCAAAAAAACAACATGTCGGTTCGTTGTTTCTATCATAATATAGTCAACGCCTCTATAATCAACGCAATCTATTAATAATAATAATAATAATAAGCCCCCTAAAGGCCAACCACACGTCCTGATCGACCATCTGATCACGTGGGGGGCGGGCAACGCAATGAGAAATTACTGGTGCGGCTAACGTGGCTCTGGAACGTAGGACAGGAGAAGGGTAGGTTAGAACTGGAATGAGTAGGAGTAAGTAAGTAGGTACCTAAGGATAAGGAGTAAGTAAGTGGGTAAGGGCAGAAGTAAAGATGTAACAGCAGAGTAGCAGAGAAGCGGAGTAGAAGAGAATGAATTGAAGAGGAGGTAAAGCTACTTAGGGCTCTTAGACGTGTGTCTTATCGAGGTTTAAGTAGAACAACCAACATCAGCGCGGGATGTTGGTTCTGGATTGGCGGCGGAAGAGTGTCTTGTACACCAACGGCGGCAACCGCAGGCTTAGATAGGTAGCTTACTGCGCGCCCACTCGTTATGGACAAATGACGTGGGCTCACAATCGTCCAAAACAAAAATGATGGAAAGCGGAAAGAATAGGTACAATTTACGGTCGCTTCCCGGGGGCGATCGCCGGGGCGCATCTGGAGCCGGTGCTGGATGCCACAGCATGCGAACCATCGGTAGCGGAGAGTCGAGCAGGCGGGCCTCCGTTAGCTCTACACCCTGTGCGCGGGGTGTACGGGTAGATGCTACAGCCGACCAACGAATGCAACCAGAACTATTATCACCATCATCAACGCAAAGTTTGTTTCAGTCTCCCGTAAGTTCACCACTCTCATTCGAAATTCAGCTTAGATCCCGTGCTACATCTATTTCGACAAATCCAGAGGATGTTGTACAAGAGGCAAACGCCGAAAACCTTGTACCCACCACTGGAAAACCCCGTGCGAGAAAAAAGTGGACATCAGAAATGAACGAGTTCATAATACGCACATATTTAACAACTACGAAATTAGAAACAAAATCACGTGGATATTTAGACCCACTTCATAAACAGTTTACAGAGAAGTTTCCAGAAATGGAAGCTTCAAAGCAGCGAGTAGGAGACCAGCGACGTGCTATAATGAGGAATAAATTAATAGCTGATGACACTCTACAATTAATTAAAGCAGAGGTTGAGAACCATTTAAGAACCCAAATTTCAGATATAAATAACGCGCCAGAAACAACAGTTAGTACCGAAACACAAGTAAATGCTAGAATGCGGTGGAGCGATGATGTTAACGAAGCTATTATAAGACACTACTTTAGAATCACACAGCTAGAATCCAATAGAACGGCATACCGCAAACTTTTACATGCCAGTGTAATTGAACAATTTCCCAACATTGCACACGTTTCTGAACAACGTGTAGCAGATCAACGCAGAGTAATTATAAACAATAAACTCATCTCAGACCAAAGACTACAAGAAATAAGACAAGAAGTTACGTTAAATCTGGACACTCAAACACGCACACAAGAAGAACTTACACAATATGACACAAACACAACAGAAACGCTATCAAACACTATTCTTGATCCATTTTTAAATTCAGACTTCGAATTTACCCCACGCGATACTGCAGACACTATAGACAATTTATTGACCCAAGAGCAACACAATAAAGAACGATGGCCAGATGAACAGCTAAATAACAAAATTTCAGACACATTCAAAGAAACTTACAACGATTTCATAAATACTGAACCTACAAATAGACCATACATACCAAAACAAAAATCATCGAAAAGGTTATCATACATAGTTACATATTTAAATTCCCAGATACTACCAAGGTATAAATCAGATGACCACACCTTCATAACAACACAAACATTAATTTATTGCGCAGCATACACCACAGCTATATGTAACGGCTCTAAAATTAGGCAATCTGACAATGACACTCTACAACCTAAAAGAAAAGATAGAAAACCATCGTGGCAGGTCAGGCTAGAAAACAAGATACTGAAACTAAGGCAAAATATAGGAAGGATGTCGCAATATATAAAAGGAAATAGACACTATAGATTAGTAACACACATAGCCCAAATAAAGGAAAAATATAAGATACACTCTCGTCATGAGAACCCTAACGAAACAGACGAACAATTTATCGATAGTTTAAAACAAAATCTGAATGCAACTTGTAGTAGGCTCCGAAGGTATACTGACTGCACTAAGCGGAAAAATCAAAACGCAAAGTTCCACAATAACGAAAAACAATTTTACAGAGATCTCTCCAAAGAAACACTCCACATGAACACATCAGACAGTAGTAGAGATTCCCAAATGCCAACCCCAAATGCTTTGCATCAATTCTGGTCAAACATATGGGCTAAACCGATAGAACATAACCGCGAAGCTAAATGGATCCAAGAAGACGCACATAAATTAGAGTTCCTACCTCAGATGCAATTTCAGGTTGTTCCTATAGATACATTCATAAATACACTAAAAAAGACACATAATTGGAAAACACCAGGCACAGACCACATTCACAATTTTTTCTATAAGAAGCTTTCAATAATGCACCCGACCCTGCACAAGCATATAAACGAGTTCATACAATTCCCGGCAACACTCCCTCCATTCCTAACACACGGAATAACTTACATGATCCCTAAAGATAATGATTTAGAAAATCCTGCAAAATACAGACCTATTACATGCCTCCAAACCATTTATAAAATAATAACTGCCTGCATTTCCGAGCTCATTTACGAACATATAACAGAACACAATATCTTAGCTGAGGAGCAAAAGGGTTGTCGCAAAGGAAGCCAAGGGTGCAAAGAGCAACTAACTATAGATAGCATTGTAATGAAACACACCCTCAATAGTAAAAAAGAATTACACACCATGTACATAGATTATCGTAAAGCATTCGATTCCGTACCACACACTTGGCTTATATACATACTCCAACATTATAAAATACACCCAACTCTTGTTACCTTTTTGTCAAATTTAATGAACCAATGGCAGACAAAACTTAAGGTTAGGAACTCTGAAAATACAATAGAAACTGATTCAATCCCCATTAAACGAGGTATCTTCCAAGGAGATGCTTTCAGCCCACTTTGGTTTTGCCTAGCACTCAATCCACTCTCACATATTCTCAATAACTCTGACGACGGCCTTGAAATAACAAATACGCACACCAACATCTCAATAGTACATCTAATGTACATGGATGATATAAAATTATACAGCAACAGCACACAATCCTTATATCACCTAGCAGACATTACACAAGAATTTTCCAACGACATAAAAATGGAGTTTGGCATTGATAAATGCAAAACTTTTACACTTTGCGACGGACAAGTAGTACCTGAAACCTATGAGTTAAATACAGGAGAACAAGTAGATCCGTTAAACCAAAACGATACCTACAAATATTTAGGCTTCCAACAATCTCATCAAATACCCCAAAAAGAAACAAAAAACGAAATTCTCAGAAAATTTAAGCACAGGCTCAATATCTTAACAAGATCACAACTGTATTCACGTAACCTAACCCAAGCCATGAACACATTTGCCATTCCCATTCTTACATATTCGTTTGGAATCATTAACTGGACAAAAACAGACTTAAAAAGAACTCAAACTGCAATTAACACTACATTAACAACCCAACGCAAACATCACCCCCGATCCTGTGTACAAAGAATGACACTTCCAAGGAACGAAGGGGGGCGTGGAATCATCGACATTTTAAACCTACACAATAAACAGATAAACAGTTTGAGAAACTACTTTCATAACAAATCCGAACACTCCCAACTACATAAAGCAATAGTAGATGTAGACAGACGCATAACCCCACTTAACCTCCATAATCTAAACGTACAGCGTAACCAACACATCACATCAAACGAAGATAAAATAACAACCTGGAAGCAGAAGTCTCTACATGGGAGGCATCGTCACGATCTGGACCAACCACATGTTGATAAAAACGCGTCAAACGAATGGCTTAGACGTGGCGAACTCTTCCCAGAGACTGAAGGCTTCATGTTAGGGATACAAGACCAAGTCATTGATACAGGAAACTATCAACGCTATATTATACGCCGTCCAAATTATAATGACAAATGCAGACAGTGCCATATAGCTTCTGAAACGATTCAACACATTACAGGTGCATGTAAATCAATAGCTCAAACAGACTACAAACACAGACATGACCAGCTAGCCGCAGTAGTACACCAATCCTTAGCGTATAAATTTAAATTGGTAAAAGAAAAGGTACCCTATTACAAATATAAACCACAGACAATTCTTGAAAACCTAAATTATAAATTGTACTGGGATAGGACCATTGTTACTGATAAAACAATTCATTATAATAGACCAGACATAACAATATTAGATAAACAAAACAAATCAGTATTTCTAATTGATATTGCCGTTTGTAACACTCACAATCTCACTTCTACCCACACAGAAAAAATTGCGAAATATGTTGATCTTTCAATAGAAATCAGAACTCAATGGCGCGTAAATACTACCAGAACAGTTCCAATTGTTGTATCTACCACAGGCGTAATACCTAAAACACTCCACACAAGCTTACACACTCTAGGGATCCCTCCAACGACATATATCCTTCTACAAAAAGCTGCCATACTCAACACTTGCAGAATTGTGCGTAAGTTTTTAAACACATAATAACTGAAACAAGTATATAAGTATTGAACCTATTTTTAAAATTTTGCACTTGGCTTTGGCCCGTGCTAAGTAAACCTCCTATTGCAGGAGAGAAACGATTTTCGTAACTACACATAATAATAATATATCACTTTATTATACACCGAAATAAAAATACAAAAGTCACTTAAAAAATAATACAAGACCGGCAGTATAATAGGCGGCCTTATCGCCTTAAGCGATTTCTTCCAGGCAACCTTTTACAATCTTTTAATATTGTAAATTTTTAATTTTTTGAACTATCAGAAAATCCCCCATTGTACCGCACGAGAGCAAAGCCGGGGAACATAGAAAGTAAAATATTTTCTATAAGTGAAAAATGTTTTAGCAACTGGCATGTCACTTTGACAGTGACTTTTCGTGACATTTCTTTGTTTACATAAAATATCTAAGATTAGTAAACGGAGTATAGCTCCAGGTCTTCCACTGGCCCGTTTCCGTATTACTCCCGTCTCATTATTACCAACTGTTACTACACAAGCTGCATTTTTTTATATTCAAATGCGGAAATCTAGTAAATTTCATGGTTTAACCCAAAGATTTCATACTTATACTTCGTAAAGAAAAAAGTTAATACCTTAATTTTTTAACTTTTTTTCAATTCAGAGTAATTTTTTAATCATTCAACACATTTTAAATAACTCAAAAACTTATATTTTTACCGACCTTGGTTAACACTATACAAACCAATACAAGCCCAAGACTTGTATATGCACTAACTAAAAGACAATCTGCAAATCAGTCACCCTGTAGAGATAATGAAGATAGATATTAATTATATAGATATTTATGTCGAGGGTATGTGGATTCAGTTACTATCCCCTCAATTTACCAACAAAATTTTAAATATTTCATTCATATTTTAGGTGTGAATCCAGGATCATTGTCAGGAAAAAAAATTGGTGTTTTCATTGGGAGTTGCTTTTCTGAGACAGAGAAGATTAGGTCCTATGATCGCCACAGTTTATCTGGTTTTGGCGTAGCCGGGTAAGTTTAACGCATAAACAATAATTTACCGATCATAGCTCTTCCGATAAGTTGACACCCATTGTTTTTTTTAAATATTCTGAACATTGCAGATGCAACAAGTCCATGTACGCAAACCGTATTTCATACTGGTTAAACGCCAAGGGTCCTTCCTTGTCAATAGACCAGTCTTGCTGCAGCTCAATAACTGCTCTAGAGGCGGCTTATGACGCCATTTCTCGCGGAGAGTGCGAGGCTGCCATAGCTGGTGGCGCTAACTTGTGCTTGCACCCACAATCAACGGTGCACTATGGACGGTAAAATTTTATTTACTCTGCATTTTGTAAAAAAAAATGTTTGCTCGCACGGCTTCGCTCTAATAGTATAGAAATCCACTCTACTGCCGTCTCACTTTTTCTGCTCCAGTACCGAATGTGTCCTGTAAAGCACTCCTTATTGTGCAAGCCTGATTCGCACTTGGTCGGTTAATTTGAAGAATCGACGAAAATCGGACTTTGAGATCCCGACTTTTGTTGAAATAATTGTTTTTTTTTCTTTTCTAATTATCATAAACGTGAGTAAGTATAATAATTCAAGTATATATTTTTCTGCAAACAGAATAATGAATATTAGTATGGACGGCAAGACGAAATCGTTCGCCGAGGACGCAGAAGGCTGTGTCAAATCGGAAGCAATCAATTGTTTATTTCTGCAGAAAGCTAAAAACGCAAAACGGTAAGATGGTTCGTAATTTCAATCTGCAAATTTATTGGTACATGAATAAATTGGGTGCACAAATATGACTTCAACTACATCGGATGAGCACCATAGATGCCCGAGCTACCTGTAAGAGAAACGCGCTCAAAGCCATAACGCTATTATCATACAATTTATAATGCCTTTAAAAGCTCCATCATCCTTCTCAGCATGGATTCCTCAGAGGGTGATCCACTGTCTCCAATTTGGTATTGCTGAATGAACATTTGACTAAGGCTATATGGACAATCGCAACCAGGTGGATGTTGTGTATACTGATTACAAAGCAAAGCGTACGATCTAATTGACTATAATATCCTCCTAACTAAGCTTAAGGTATTGGCATAGCTAGATACCTATATCGTTGGTTTTCATCTTATATTGACTGAAGGACTCAAGCTGTCATGGCAAGCAACTATATTTCTAGCTGGGTTAATATTTCCAGTGGTGTGCCGCAAGGCTCGTTGCTCGGTCCCCTACAATTTAAGATATTTATTAATTATAAATCTAATTGTATCTTAAATTCTCACCTACTTTGCTTTGCTGAAGATATGAATATATTTAGGTCAATTAATTCAGTCGAAGATATCGAGAGTCTTTAGTTGACTTAAATCGGCACGATAATTACTGCTCTGTTAATAAGCTTAAACTGAATCCTTTGAAATGCTCTGTAGTTACTTTTACACGTAAATTTAATTTTTAAATTAACCTTAAATCTAATTGTGCTTTTTTGTATGACTAAGCTTAATTATCAATGTTTCTAAAATTAATCCCAATTATAGTCAAAATTCTTACTTGTGTCGAGTAAGCATTAGCTTTAATTCTATTGGTAAGCGAATAGGCTTAGAACTCTTCTTAGTGAACATGGCATTGGCTTGGTGTTTGTTAACCAGTGAATTCTTTAAAAAATTTAGTTTGATATGACTGTTTTATCGGTTTTATGTTTACTATATTTCTATCCGTGATGACCCGAAATTAGCCTTGTATCTATATCTATTAATGTATAATCTATGAGACATTTCTAACGAAGCTGTTGGTCATCCAGTATAATAAAATATATAGAAACTCTTTGTTATTCACACCAGATAAAAAAAAAAACTTAAATCTTCCCTTAAAGGTCAAGGTGTGATTATGTGAAACGTGTACACCAAAATAATTTACCTATACACGATTAGTTTGAATCTCTTGCGTACTGGCCTTGTATAGAGCGTAGTCTACAGTTAAATACTCTAGGTAGTAATTTTTTTGTATCTTTTAATGCTAGTAAATTACATTTTTTATCTAAGGAAGTACAATTAAATTGTATATATGTTTTCAGAATTTACGCAGATGTGTTGCATGTCAAAACTGAGTTTTTGTCTATTTTAAATGGTAAAACTGGCCCAAGGTACGGTTTTTACCGTGACCCAGCCGTCACAGCCAAGTTTCTGAAGACATTCTATGACAAAGCGGGCGTGCCGCCGGCGCTGGTAGAATATGTCGAGGCTTTTGGTTCAGGTACACTTATTTAATAAATGTATTAATTATTATCTAGTACCCTTATTTAATTTGGCCCTTGTTGTAATTGTAGCGGTACCAGAGGTAGACAAATCTGAATTGGAAGCTATTGACATTGTCTTCTGCGGCGAGAGAGAAGAACCTCTGCTTGTGGGTAGTGTCATGTCCAACATTGGGTACGCCGAAGCTGCTTCAGGTATATCTGCCGTGACAAAGGTCAGTATATTTCCTGTAACTAGATGTATATCACTAAGTATATGTGTAAGCTGTGATTAAGAAAATAATTGTCGCGCAGGTGCTACTAGGGTTCCATAAAGGCTTGCTGGCAGGGAACATGCATTGCTCGGAGCCACGGCGTGACGTAGCGGCACTGCGTGAGGGGCGCATGCGCGTGCTCACGGACCACCAGAGCTTCCGGCGTACGTACGCTGCCGTCAACAGCATGTCCGTCACTGGCGTCAACGCGCACGTGTTGCTCCACGGGCACTATAAGCACAAGGTACATTATCCTAAATATATACAAATACATCTTAGACTCGATCTAGCTGTTTTAGAGTCAAATCATAGCAGACATACACACACTACCTCTTAACAGAAACGCAAATACCATCCCGTTGGGTTAATGCCACGGTGATTCTCACTGCAAAATGTCCTTGTTACCAAACGACCGCAATTCAAATAATCACGGTAGGAAAACTCGTCGTCAGCATTTTAAAAAACAATTCGAAGTGGTCCTAACCTGTAGAAATGAGGAAAATTTCAAATATCTTATGATGTGAAACATCTGGATAACCACTAACTTTCTCAGAACGAAGGCATCGCTTAATTAAGGTACCCGAAGCTTCTATAGACACGTTCCTTGAGCAATAAGCATGTAAAACCATAACACTGTATATAAATATCGCATATCACACACGCTATCTGCACCACAAAAAGGCATTTTTTAAACGATTGAGCGCTTCTATCGTAATTAAAAGAGTACTCCTACACATCTACAAAGTATTACGTTTCCAGGATCTAGATCGTTACAAGGTCAACATTCCGCGGCTCGTGACCATATCCGGTAGACAAGACTCTGCCGTGGAGAGGGTTCTCGGTCTTTTGAAGTCTCACCCGGTCGACCCTGAGGAGCTAGCGCTGCTGCACAATATACACGAGACTAACATAGCGGGCCACTTGGGGAAGGGTTACATTATCCTCGGTGAGTATAATAATGAATAAGCCGACCAAGTACGAGTCGAGCTCGCGCACTGAGGGCTCCTAACCACCACAAAATAAACAAGTGGATCACATTAAAAACCGACTTCAAAAATATATGAAAAACGTAATAAGTGCCTAGAAAATTTGAGAGTTGACCTCGATTTCCCTGGGATTACGAGTATACCCTTCCGAACAAAATATTTTTTTGGAAATCGGTCAACAGTTGGCGTAGAAATCGGTGAACATAGATAAAAAAAATATACAGTGAAACATAGAACCTTATTTTGAAGTCGGTTAAAAATATATATTATCTTCAAAACTGTTTTAATGATGAATTTCTAGTGTAATTCCGCTTCTACGTCGCTTCAAGTACAATAAGGAATTTGTGATAAATATTTGTTGATAATGTTAATTTTATTGAGTTTAATTTTGCCTAACCTGATATGAAATATTAATTACTTAAATTGAAAATTAACGTAACCTGAAACAAAAATTAATTAATTCTGTCACATGAAATATGATAATATTAAATCTGAAAACAAAAATGTATTAATTCTGAAACATAAAATATATATTAATTGGAATTACATGTATTTTAATTGAATTTATACTATAAATTGAAAATTGAAATTATAATACATGTAATTCCAATTAATATATATTTTATGTTTCAGAATTAATACATTTTTGTTTTCAGATTTAATATTATCATATTTCATGTGACAGAATTAATTAATTTTTGTTTCAGGTTACGTTAATTTTCAATTTAAGTAATTAATATTTCATATCAGGTTAGGCAAAATTAAACTCAATAAAATTAACATTATCAACAAATATTTATCACAAATTCCTTATTGTACTTGAAGCGACGTAGAAGCGGAATTACACTAGAAATTCATCATTAAAACAGTTTTGAAAATGGACTTCCGCAAAGTAACGCCTGATTCAATCAACTATATATTATTTTATTTTATTGAAATCGTAATTTTACATCTCACCAAATTTTATATAGGAATGGGACAATGTAAAGCTTTGTTCTCACTTTTCGAAGATTTATCGAATTTAGTTTCGACCGAGTATGGTAAAATCGTTTTTTTTTTAATGATACTGAGTAACGAGACGAGCGAAGTCGCTCGACTAATGACAGTGTTTAAGCCTAGTGTTTGCACACTACTGCTTGGTGGTAGAATAACTGGCAAAGGTGTGGTAATTCCCCAGGCGGACCCTGGGGAATTACCACACCCTGCAAAAGAGTCCTACCACTACAAAAATTGTTATGCAAGAATGCATAACAATTTTTGTAGTGGTTGGTTTTTGTCATCGTGCTAGTCAGTGCTATTATTTTAAAAATGAGGTTGGCGCACTGATGTGAAATAAGTATTAATGCATTTTCATTAGACTGGAAGTGTAGAAAATTATTGAAAAGAAAGGTTCGATTTTTTAAATTTTCTCCACGCTTGCGGATAAAATGCACTTTTGAACTCAGATTTCATATGATAAACAGAATCTTTCCGAGGTCGTGAGGGGAAAAATAGATTACATTACTTATTTTCAATTGCTCAATGATATCCCATGCAGATACTAACGCTAATGGCGAAACAGTAAGCCTGACACAGTGCGCGGAGTACTACGACGGTACGCAGCGTCCTCTGTGGTTCGTGTACAGCGGGATGGGCTCGCAGTGGACCGGCATGGGCACGCAACTCATGCGCATACCCATCTTCGCAGCCGCCATCGAACGGTAAATTGTAAACAGTGACAAATAGGACGTCACTAAGAAACATTATTAGGACAATTTATTTCATTGTTATAAATAATTATTGCAATGATTATTATTTTCAGCTGTCGAAAAGTTTTGGAACCGAAAGGAATTGACATTGTTGATATAATAACGTCTACAGATAAGACTATTTTTAACAACATCCTGCACTCGTTTGTGGGCATTGCTGCTGTACAAATTGGTCTTACTGATATTCTGCTAGAGCTGGGTCTAGTCCCAGATAAGATAATAGGTAAGAATTATAATTGTTTATCTATATATACGAGTATATATAAATAAATATATAAAACAAAGTCGGGTTTGTTCGAACACTTATAACTCGAGAACGCCTGGACCGATTTTCATGGTTTTCGATTTGTTGTATTTTTCTCAGTCCCAAATAGCAGAATAACGAATAAAAACAGCTAGACCGATTTTGATGAAATTTTTATTCCTGGAGCGGGTCGCTAGTATATAATTATATATAATATAAAAAAACTGTTTTACTGATGAATTTCTAGTGTAATTCCGCTTCTACGTCGCTTCAAGTACAATAAGGAATTTGTGATAAATTTACCTGGTAAATATTTGTTGATAATGTTAATTTTATTGAGTTTAATTTTGCCTAACCTGATATAAAATATTACTTACATAAATTTAAAATTAATTAATATTTTATATCAGGTTAGGCAAAATTAAACTCAATAAAATTAACATTATCTACAAATATTTACCAGGTAAATTTATCACAAATTCCTTATTGTACTTGAAGCGACGTAGAAGCGGAATTACACTAGAAATTCATCAGTAAAACAGTTTTGAAAATGGACTTCCGCAAAGTAACACCTGATTCAATCAACAATATAAAAAAATAAATTGATGTTGTTTACCTCGCTAAAACTCGAGGATGGCTGGACCGATTTGGCTAATTTTGATCTTGAAATAGTTGTGGAAGTTCAGGGAAGGTTTAAACGGTGAGTAAACGGCTGGACCACTTTGGTTCAAATTTTGTGATCCTGGAACGGGTCATGGTAGCGAGGCCGGAGGCCGAGCTCTACGCATACAAATTAGCGGGTATCAACTAGTATATATATATAGAAGAATAGAAGATATAACACACACAGCATATATATATATATGGTGTGTGTGTTATATCTTATTTATATTATGTATATTTATAGTCTAGTTACATTTTATTAAACTTTGAATAACGCGCATGGGTGGTCCACAGGTCACAGCGTTGGCGAGCTCGGGTGCGCGTACGCCGACGGCTGCCTCACAGCAGAGGAGATGATCCTGTCTGCGTACAGCCGCGGCCGCGTCTCGCTCGAGACCCCGTTCGTCCGCGGCTCCATGGCCGCCATCGGCCTCGGCGCTCAACAAGTTAATATCTATTTCACTTGCTTTCTATTGATTATTTATTATATTTAGGTATGGAACATTTATAATATGAATTAACTCATCCTTTGCCCAGATGTCGTCAATGTGTCCCCCCGAGATCGAGATTGCGTGCCACAACAGTGCCGAGTCGTGCACCATCTCGGGCCCCGCAGAGGTGATGCGTTCCTTTGTCGCTGATCTCACTGCTCGAAGCATCTTTGCCAAGGAAGTGCCGTGCTCAAACATTGCATACCACTCGCGGTATATCGCGGAAGCCGGTTAGTGTGAAACTATTCGGAAATGAGGAATATTTATGTATTCTTTGTATATTCTTATAAATACTAGCTGCGTCCCTTGGTTTCACCTGCGTGATAATGAAAAATTGTGATGATGGTGATGAAAACTAGCCTATGTGTTAATTCAAGACATAAGCTATTCCAATTCTGAATTTCATCCTATCTGTTCAGCAGTTTTAGCGTGAAAGAGTAACAAACATACACACACACTCACAAACTTTCGCATTTATATTATTGTGATTGATTCGCTTCAGGTCCTGGTCTATTGAAGTATCTGAAAGAAGTTATCCAAACACCGAGAGCCAGGAGTGAGCGCTGGGTATCTTCGTCGGTGCCGCAGGACAAATGGGACGAGCCAGCGGCGAAATACTCTTCGGCAGAGTACCACACCAACAATCTACTGGTAAGTTTTCGGTTCGTGGCGAGATGGTGTCGTATTGCTGGTTTCGTGCGGTAACGTGTCCCGACTTCGTCTGCAGAGCCCCGTGCTATTCGAGGAAGCGAGCGCGCTGATCCCCGCAGACGCGGTGCTGGTTGAGATCGCGCCGCACGGTCTGCTGCAGGCTATCTTGAAGCGCGCGCTGCCCGACTCCACCTCCAATATCCCACTTACGCGCCGCGGACACACTGACAATGTGGTCATGCTGCTTGACGCTATTGGCAAGTGAGTATTGAAAGGCACAGAATGAATCCTTTAAAAGTTTTTCTGTGACATTATTATTCTATAATTACATGGTTGTCTGCACAGAAAAGAGAAGAGTAAAATTCTCATTTCAGTGGTTGTCTGTGACATTATTAATCTATATAAGTGGTTTTTCTTAGTAGTGTTGCTAAGAAAAGCGCAGAGATAACCACTTCTATGCCAAATCTTTCTTTATCATAATATACTAATAATATTTTAGAGGGAATAGGAATAATAATTACGGGTCCGGGACGGGGGACCCAGGTCCTAAAACTGTGACCAGAACCACCAGCCAATGATAATTACAGACAAACGAATGCTACGGCCTTCCGTTCCCGGCAGATCCTCTATCCCTGGCCAAGGCAGTGCGCCAGGTAACGGTGGAGCAGGAGGTGCGAAAAATTACTGGCAGTTGCCTCGCTACCACCCCCAACAAATTTTGGCCCTGGTTACGCACAATATTCACACGCTGAGGACCGACGACAAGATTGTCAAGCTGGAGGAAGAATTGAATAAAATACGATGGGACATCGTAGGACTATCTGAAATCTGACGAGAGGAACAGGATACGATAGTTCTGAATTCCGGTCACATGCTTTTCTTCCGAAAAGGAACGAAAGTCCCAGGGTGGTGTAGGGTTTATCGTCCACAGGTCACTCATCAACAACGTGATTAAGGTCGATAGTGTGTCGAGCAGGGTAGCATACCTTATACTCAGAATAACCGATCGATATTTGCTGAAGGTCACACAAGTATGGGAGGCGTTGTATAAGGAGATATCCGAGGATATACATACTTCCGAAACATACTTCACCGTTGTTATGGGTGACTTTAACGCAAAGGTGAGCACACGAAATGTCAATGAGATAAAAGTCATAAGTCAGTCATCATATGGGTATGGACAGCGGAATCCGGGGGGCCAGCGATTGGTTGACTTCACGAAGAAGACGGAATACCATTTGATGAACTCTTTCTTTCAGAAGCGACCATCCAGAAAGTGAACGTGGATGAACCTCGATGGTTCGATCAAAAATGATATGGATTTCATCATGGCAACGAAGAAGCGAATATTTAATTATGTCTCCGTGATCAACAAGGTGAAAACCGGTAGCGATCACCGTATTGTCAGAGATACATTAAATATCAACATTAAGCTTGAGTGGTCGCGTCTGGTGAAGTCCACGCTCCGTCCTGGTCATGCTCAAATCCAAAACCCCAAAGACTTCCAACTCAAACTGCATAATCGCTTCCAGGGCCTAACTGAAAGCGGAACTGTGGACGAATTAAACAATGGGTTGGTGGAAACTGTCCAAGCAGTGGGGTTCAAGTTTTTTATATAATAATAATATACTTATGGTCATTGTTTCAGGCTATATCTTCACGGCTATAATCCCAAAGTGCAAGCCTTGTATCCAAAAGTGGAATTTCCAGTATCGACAGGCACGCCGTTTTTGTCCAATTACGTGGAGTGGGCTCATCAAGAGAAGTGGTTAGTAGCTTGTCATATTCATTTCATAGTCTAATAAATCAAGAAAGTCGCAAGGCAATAATAGTAAGGGCGTGAAGTGCGAGACTTGAGTAGCGTGGTTCCAAACTAAATTCACCTTAAACCTGTTTATTTTACACATTATTAACCATGGTGCATGTGCTGGGAAAGATTGCAAATTTTCATCTCACATAAATGCAGTATGTTGATATCATCAATTTCCGGACACGGTGAATTTTTATAGTGCAGTAGCTGATGCCTTTGACTTTGTACGTATATTTAGGAGTAAGTAGCGGGTGGGATGGTTAGGCAGACAACAAATCTATAAAGGTTACGCTACGGAACCATAAATATGAATCATCAATCTGTCCATCGGATTTATATTATCTACACTAATATTATAAAGAGGAAAGATTTGTACCTATTTTTGTATGTTTGTATGTTTGTAATGAATAGGCTCCGAAACTACTGAACCGATTTGAAAAATTCTTTCACTGTTGGGAAGCTACACTATCCCCGGGTGACATAGGCTATATTATATTTTGTAGCGAGGCCGAAGGCCGAGCTTACACTAGTACTGAATAAATTAGTAGTTTTACTGTATGTTTGCGCTCTTTTTTAATGCAAACTGTACCTAATAGTGTCTTTATAGTAAGGTTTAAGTCTGCTTTTGGTACAGACATTTTAGGGCGCTGATATAGGTATTCAGAGATATCTATAGTTTACATAATCTTTCATGTGATACCTTACATAACATCATAATTATGTGTTATCATCTCATACGGCTCAACAACATCTTCTTTTCATCTCGCCGAGTTGTTCAATGAGGATACGCTGTTTCTCCATGAGTGACATCCTGCAGTATTGTTGACGAATGGCAGCATTCTCAGTGTCAATAGAATGCGTTTTAAGAGACGTACGTTCTAGTCCAAGTTTTTAATAGGAAATTTCGTGGAACTGTAGTATTGTGTTATCTGCCACTGACTTTTAGTTTTATAATAAATGATCAATGGAACACAGAAGTGTAGGTTTACTGTCTTCGACTCCTGTAGTAAAAACCTCTGATTATTTAATGATAGCAATACGATTAAGGTTTTTGGGAAGCACTCCAAATAATCGCCAAAAGTCCATACCTAATATTAAGTTATATTTTACATTAGGAACCACATAAACTTGCAGTGTATATGTTTGGTTATCAAATGTTACTGGTAGATAAATTATTCTAGCTGAAACTAGTTTTTCACCACTAGCAGCAAGGATTCAAGTGAAGTAGTTGTTTCCATTTGGAATTCCGCTTTTAAAAGTTTATTGTTAATTCCATAGAAAAAAAAATCTTACTTTTTTTTCTGTGGCCATTACCTAGAATGGTAGCTGAAGAACCGGTGTTGAATTTGATACTTCAGATTTGGGTAGAAATAATCTGAGAGTGAATCTCTACTGGGATACCCGTATTTACTTTCATCATGATCATCATACTCAGCCTATATTAAGGTTCGTTAGCTAATAAGGTTATTATTGGGTGGTTTTTACATAGTGAATTTCCCAAGCGCTCTTTACGGCGTTATGTTTCAAATATAAATTTATTTCGAGTTACTAAAATCAGTCGAGTCAGTCAGCTTTGGTTTATGTACATTTTATAGCTAGTTACTTGCAGGTACATTATAAATGGCATGACCAACGCTTAGATTGGTTGCAAGAAAAAGCTGAAGAATTTGGAGGCCGAAAGGGAACGCGATCGTAGCTTAGCATTTAGAGTGCAAGGGGCGTATACCAAATGGCGCAGTTTCAAATACTGTCGATCGTAAAATTTTTGAATTATATAATTTAAAGGTTTTTGTTTTTTTATAGGAGCTTGGCAAAATATCAGCCCGCTCACAGAACACGGACTGCTTCGTGCACATTTGTGGCATCTATTCACGACAACTGCTATCTACAAGGTCATGTGATTGGAAGTAAGTCAGATACATTACATTGGAACGTAGCTTTTTATTGCATACCAAATAATTCACACGATATAGTTACTGATTTACAATCGGTATTAGATAGACACGATATTTGAATGGCAGAAGGCAGTCATCATGGAAACGGTGCGCATTGTCAATTACCGTACGTTCGTGTATAGTATGCGTATTTGTAATACCTCTGGTGTTACAGTACCTATAGACGACGGTGACCTTCCAGTCAGCCCGTCTGCTTATATACCACCCATGGCTGTGGCATAAAAAACTGTAGTAAACAACCACGATAGTTTAAAACTTATGTAGCCTACATCTGAAATATTTATTTGCAGATAAAAGATTATTACCTTTCTCATACGCGCTGGTAGCTGCGTGGGATACACTCGCCATGTCACTTGAAGTCCCGAAAAAGTCGTTGAATGTCGAGTTCCTCGACGTAAAGATGTACACCCAGCCGATACTGCACGAACAAAAAAACGTCAGGCTTAGTGTCGCACTACATAGGGGCAGTGGACTGTTTGAGGTACTTACGATTAGAAGTATTTTATAAACATGTTATGTTAGTACTAAGACGCAAGAAATAGTCTTAAATTTTAGTAATGGTTGCTGAAAACTTACAAAATATCGGGGACAATCAGCGAATTAAAAATTCGCTGGGGACAATGAATTGTTAGCAGTCGTTGCAAAGTCAATATAATAATATCTTATGGGCTGATTTCGTTTGGCAATTATTTACAATAGTAGCTCTTGATAGTAAAGTTAGGAACTAAAATGCAATAAAAATATATTCCCTTCTAAGTTGACTATGGTCAGGATTTGTCCATTTTCATAATTAAATGTTCATGGATAATTTTATTTTAAGGCACAATAATACGTAGTTTTATCTATATGTTGCTTTTGGATACATTTTGTAGAGTGTGACCTAGTTCTTGCCTTGCCCTTTTTACTGTCGGATGGCCAGAGCAGGCACGAAAAATAATATCGATTGATGGTTGACTTTCCAAAAGCTCTAACGAAGCGCTTTGATTCCACTTTCATTGTCCGAACTACACTAGACTTTGAATGTGGAATGCGCCGCCTGAGTTCCCCGAAAGTTACAATCTGGTGTATTCAACTCGCGAGTGAATCGGTGTTTTCTGGACAAGCCGGCCATATGAAGGACGATGCGTAAACGATTGTTAACAAATAAAATTTAACTATTCAGTGTTTTTATCTAGGTATGTCAATGTTAATGACGTCTTCCATGTTATTTTATACAAGTAGTACATTCAATTATTATAAGGCAATGATGTATTAAATACATTTAATAAATGTGTGATTAACATTGGTGTTTGTTCTATATCTGGGTGTTAATATATATATAAGCATGTGTTTAAAAATATTTACCTACACTAATATTATAAAGAGGAAAGATTTGTATTTTTAGATGTTTGTAACGAACTAACTCAAAAACTAGTGGGAGAATTAAAAAAAACACCATTAGGATGCTACATTATCCCTGAGTAACATGATAGGCTATATGTTTTGTTACTAGAATGTTTCATAAATAAATATCCACCCGTGCAAAGCCGGGTAGGGTGGCTAGTGTATGTATAGAAAACTAGTTTTGTTTGTTTTGGTTTTGGGGTGAGATGACCATGTTGATGTTGACTATCTCGGTGGCTCAGTTGGTACTGAACCTACCTTCTGCGCATGGGGGCGTGGGTTCGATTCCCACCTAGGACAAACATTCATGTGATAAACATTTGTGTTGTTCTATGTCTGGGTGTGCATATCTATTAAGTGTTAAAATTATGTATGAAAATATATACCTATGTACATTGTATGTATATCAGTATCTGGCAGTCATATTACAAGCTTTGCTTAGTTTGGAGTCAGAAGACCGTGCGTGCAAAAATGTCCCAGATATTTATTTTTTATTTATGTGTGCAAAAATGCCCGAATATTTATTTAAGAGTAAGAGTAAGCTACTGGAGACATATATACATTGAATTGATACATTGAAAATAACCCTGTAATTTTTCGTTCTCAGATTATGGACGAGGACTCAAAAGTAGCTACAGGCTACATAAACATCATGAAACAAACAAAGATGAAAGTCAATTCTGATTCTCAAACCGCTTCAATACTTGAAAGCAATGACCTCAGTGCTAAAGACGTTTATCGGATTTTGTATGAGAGAGGATATGCCTACAGGTAATATTAATACGAGTAAATTGTGAATTTGTCGTCTGTAAATAAGTAATATAACTTAGTAGATTATTCTCTCGGTTCTTTAATTTTCTCTTTAATATATTAAAATTTCAACCTAGCATGTTCCCACCACTGGAATACAGGTCTTCTCTCAGAAATTGAGGATGGGCCCTAATCCGCCATGCTGACCTAGTGTACGATGGTGAATGCCATGTCTTTGAACATTAGAGATTTCATTTCATTTATTCAATAAACATACAAAACAGAATGCAATAATTAATAAAATAATAATATTGAAGTTGATTAATTAATGATCTGTATCACATTCTAAAACTATGTATACCTAGGTGCATTATAATAAAATTATTGTGGGTAAATAATTAATAAAATGTTGAACCAATAAATTTCAAACTTATACTAACATGCAATCTATGAATTAAGAAATAATATAAATATTAATTAATACTTTTTTTTTTTTTTTTTTATTAAACTGCAAAATCTTTTTTAATTGCCTTTGAAACGGATATAACTTTGAATGAAATATATCAATGTCTCTGCTAGAGACCAGAATTTCGTTGTATTGGCGGCTCATTCTGACAATAGGGTTGTAATAAGACGTGTTATTGGAGAAGACCTGTAAGCTGAAGATATTATAATTGCGGTTACGAGACCTGAAACGGGTGTTAAAGTTTAATAACGAAAGAAGGGTAGGGGAGTCAATAACAGAGTGGATGATTTTATGAAGCACACTAAGGTCGATGTATTCACGACGAGTGTTCAGAGGAGTTACGTGAAAATATTGTAAACGTTTTTGATAAGATGAGAGTTTACGGCCCATGCCACACCTATAGCTCATAATGTTTAAACACCGTTTTTGAATGCGCTCAATCCCTTCACTATGAACGTTATTGAAAGGAGACCAGACTGTTGAATTATACTACAGTACACTACGCATGAGAGCATAATAAAGATATAGAAAGCTCTCAGGTCGACGAATTTTTTTATTAGATCTTGATATAAAACCAAGTAAATTTTAACTGCGTTCAACAACATAATCATAGTGATGGTGGAATGTAAGTTTTTCATCGAAGTAAACTCCAAGATCTTTAACAACGGATTTCCTATTAAGAATGGTTCCGTTAAGTGAATGACAATGAGCTTATTCGTCTTCCTGGTAAAGCTGATGACTAGGCATTTACCAACATTGAGCTGCATATAGTTCCTTTTGCACCAGTCTGAGATGGTGTTAACACCAGCCTGAATTGGTGATTTTGACAACTCTATTGGTAAAACCTCATTGCTAGCAGGTAGGTACATAAAACACATGTAATGTAACTTACATAATGCACCGTTCAATTTTAGGTAACTTAAATAACAGTCCATCTTCTTAATATAGAGAAAAAAACGACAAATTAATACGTTACTACTAAACTAATCTATTAAACCGCCATCAGTGGGAATTGTCCCCAAAATGCTGGCCCCATTACCACATTGTATGGCAATGCTCACTCTTTGAGTAAAGTAGAGGCCGGCATTCTGGTCACGAGTTGCTAAGTAGTCTAAGAGTCAGAGATTCTTAGGCATACCTACTGGTTTCCTTACGATGTTTACTTTGACCGTATTTGAGCGTTGGCATCGAACGAAACTTTACATAATTTAGGTACTAAATAAGTCATTGATGCAGGGCCAAGGATCAAACCAAGGATTGTAAAGGGGGCATGCTAATGCTTGGGCGACATTTCCTCTCTCTCTTTAATCTATTAATAAATAATCATTGTTACTATACACAGTTTTCTGTTAGTCGTGTCCGACTTGCGAGAGGCATAAATATGTGCCAGTAAGCATTCAAACAAAATTACAAAAAAACTATAATTATATAGTTTTTTTTTTATTGGACATATTGTTGTTACCCGTACTTTCATAATACATTATTATAATAAATATTAATAAGCATAAAAGTCGATGAAGATGTTGATAGTTTTGTATTACTACATGTTATTTGTGATGTAAAATATGTTATTTAAGATCTGCATGTATTATGTCACAATAAATATATCGAGTATTGAAAGTTAGTGTGATTCTAATTAAAAAAAAATGCTTATATTGCATTGTATGTGCATCAGTTGCACTATTTTGTATATACCAAAAAAAATATTAATGAAGTTACCCTTTGTTTTAGTGGAATGTTTCAAAGTATCCATAGCACAAACAGTTCTGTATCGGAAGCTAACATTTTGTGGAATGATAACTGGGTGACGTTCATCGATGGTTTGTTCCAATTGAACACTCTTAAATATACGCAAAGTGGTGTCTCACAACCTGATCGAATCAGAAGAATGGTAATCAATCTTAGAGAGCACGACGTCAGCATAAAGGCAAATAATGACACTGAAATGAATATTCCATCTTTATTAGATGTTCAATTATCTGAAGTACAAGAGCGGACCAGGTATTTAAAGTTCTTATATTATTTCGAAATCATTTATTTTCCTAAAACTTTAAGTTTTGCTCGCTCCGTTAGGTTCATCATCATTTTGTGATCGTACAATTATTGTCGTTTGGGCCCTGATAAAAAACTGCTTTTATATAAAATATGTTGCAAACAACCTTCCTTCTTATGGTAACAAGGGTTGATATTGTAACGGTAAAAAAATATAGACAGAGTAAATGGTAAGTAAGTTAATAAGTGATAAAAAAATATATGGTTTTGACAAAATTAGTTTTTAGTGGTAACAAAAACCTTTTGCAGGCAGCTTCTCTGCATCATTTAAATTATTTTAATAGTCAGTTATGTTTTCTTTTATACAAACACAAAAATATTTGAATAGCAATAACTTTTCATCGTATTAAATGTTATCTACATCCCTGCCAACAACAGTTTCAACTTCATAGGTCAAGTAGTTTTTGTGATTTCGTGTTTATTGAGTCAGTGAGTGTCAGTGGTATTTGCTTTTATATATATAGAATGTAATTTTTATACGGATACGGAGCTTTTATATACGAATTGAGACCCTCCATCACCCAGTTCCCGCTGATCCATCGCACAGTTTACAACCTGTATAGATTAGAATAGGAACCTAAATTTTGTTTTCAGTTGCGGTGGTGTAATTATAGAAGATATATGGTTCCGTAATGTCCTTCAAAAAAACGACAATCAGATTACTTTACAAACGCTTAAATTTGTTCCAAGGTTCGATTCGAAGTTTGATGTAAGTATTTTTTCATTGCATTTTCTAAATTATATTTTGTTGTTCCAAATTCAGTAAGTAATATAAATTATGTATATATCCGCCCATCTATGCATTATTTCGTTTTAACAGATATCCAAATCTCTCTACGTTTTACTACAAATCGCAGCTGAAAACTTAAATAAGGACAATATAAAGGTTATTGGGCTAAATATAAATCAACATACTAAACTATTCAAAGTAATGGAAAATATTGCTGAAAAAGGAATTCCTGGAATGAAAGTTCAATACCAGCTGTTGTCTATTGATGCAGCAATGAATGGAAATGAATATGTAGACGCAGATATCATTTTGGCACAAAAGCTATCCAGAAATGAAAATGTAAGAGATTTTTATACTCTACTGATTTACGTGGAAAGGGTGTACTAAGCTGAAAAGGGTCCATAGTGTCTATCATTATGAACAAATTTTACTACGGGAGCAACCCTTATATCGCAAAAAAAAACAGCTTTTCCATAGAAAACGGTCATTCACACTCGACAAAATTAATGGAACAGCTAATATTTTTTTTTGAGATTCAGGATTGGTCCGATGGTAACAGTTTTCAACTACAGAGTTTGTTATGTAAGTTGTTCATAATGATGTGTACTTAGAACCTCTTTCGGCTTACTACAACCCTTTCTGCAAATCCTTGTATACAATAATGCAAATTTTATTAAATACTTTCTATATCTATAGAATTACTCTCTATTTGCAGATGAGTGAAAAACTATACCGCATTTTGCCACGCAACACTTTTATTTTGAATGAAGAAGATGTAGTCACCGAAAAGATTCATGTTTTCCCTTTAAACTTTTATAAAATTTTATCGGTACTGAAAAACACACAGACTCAACTAGAATTAGCACGTTGGAGACCAACTTGTACAACACCAATGACGTCAGCATTCACTGTTCGTACTGAATCGGATTTACCACTCTTGATACACGCGCACAACGGCTGTTCTTCTCAAAATCGTTTTCTAGTTGTAACATCTTATCCACCTGTTGCCGGCCTTATTAGCCTAATTAACCAATGGAGGAGAAACTCTGCTTGCAATCGTATTCACGTCATTATGATTGATGAAAACTATCAAGAAAATATTCATTTTGATGAAGTTCTAGATGATAATTTGGCTTTCAATGTGTTTGACAACGTAAGTGTAAACTGTCAAATTTACTATTTAATATTTTAAATGTCTCATGATCATAAGCCTATGGAACATGCGTTCACTAACTCGCTCGTGCATTTCAACATAATGTCTGAAGATATGAAATGCCTGAATATAGGTACTAACGAAAAGTTTAAGAAGCATAAGACCTTCGAGTATAACATTTAAATGTTCAAAATAAATGTAAAGTTTACAAAAAATCACATTAATCCAAACAAGGTTTCTTATAAACGGAATTATTTATATGTTAACAGATTTTTCAGTAAGTACGTAATGCAAAGATTCGTGTTAGGAAAAGTATGATTTTTATGTAATATTATTCTATTGTGTTTCATAGAGTTTTCGTAAGTACATTCAATAATTTTATTTATGTTCAGTAATGTTGAAATGCGCGAACAAGATAGAGAACGCACGTTAGATAAGCCTATAATTTCTTTTATATTCTAGGGGGTTTGGGGAGGCGAGTACTATGTGCCTTTGGAAGCAACTTCGGAAGTTAGAGATAATATGACGCTGCGGAGTGAAGTGATCGGTGATCTTAATTCTTTGCAATGGGTGCAGGCACCCGTTCTGACGGGGCCGGGTACTTTAGTGGCGGTATGTATTATTACCACCCAATTAACACCAAAATCGTGAGACGAGATTTGCAATATTTTTGGTGGAAAATAAGTTATTTTAAATACTTAACAAAGATTAAATTAAAATATTATACAAGTAATTAAAATATTATGTAAAATATTATCAACAAAGTTCACAATCAATATTAATTAACTAATATTACAATGTTATCAGATGTGTATCAAATGCAATCCATCTGCGATACATACATGTTTTTTGTCTACCTTTATACTTGAGCTAGTACCGAAAAAAGTCTGCCAAAAACTGAAGGGGGCAAGGTAAACACGTATTGCACACACTGACTTACTGCATATGTGGAATGAGCTCCCTCCTACGGCATTTCCGAGTAGCTTTAATATGGGGTTCTTCAAAAGGGCTGTTAATAGAGTCTTTAAAGGTCGGCAACGTATCTGTGATGCCCCTGGTATTGCAGGTATCCATAGGCGACGGTGATCGCTTACCATCAGACGACCCGTTTGCTTGTTTGCCACCTATGGCATAAAAAAATGCCGGGGCGTGCGGCTATTGTGATATGATTTTCTTATGTAAATGAACTAATGTCAAGTCTAATTACGGAATTTAATTTTTTTATTCATCTCTATTAGTGCCCCTAAAATTATATGGGTACTGGCTAAGTTACGATGCCACAGACAGACACTTAAAACATACAAGTTAAACTTTTAATATCTCTGTTTGCGTGAATGAAAGAATAGTTGTTTATTTTCTACTTTGAACGACTTCTCCTAATACTTGGTTTTGATTGCCTATTCTTCCATTGAACTCACCCATCAAGATTATATTTTTAAGAGTTTTTTCGAGCACAAATTAGATAGTTTTTCATTTTAAAATGTGTTATTTGTTGTGACATGGTATTCAGTTGGATCATATACTTGTATAATCGGCCACTTTTTAGGGTTCCGTATACAAAAGGTATAAAAAGGTGGTGCGGAACTCTCAGTGTGCGAGCCCGACTTGCACTTGGCGGGTTTTTTATAGGAAGATTAATGTACAAAGACTTTTACTATCAGATATTGAAATAACTCTTCGGCTTCGCTCGCGTAGTATAGCATTCAACTTTTGTCCCTTCCCTTTAAGTTTCATTCTGTCCGTCCGTCCTGCAATCTACGCTACTCCGGTCCTGCTAATTTCAACCCTGACTCAAATCCATCCTGTAATCTATTCTTCTTGCATCCCCCCTTTACCACACCAATCCCGCATCCCTCCCGTAATCCAATATACTTCAGTCCTACACTTTCCGATCCACATATTCCCGCATCCGTCCAGTCCACTCCCATTCCGTAATCCATTCTATTTGAATCCTACCCTTTCTTTTTCAGTCCCGCATCCGTTCCGTAATTCTTTTACTCCTGTCTTGCCTTTCCGCTCTTGTTTTGCATTTGTTCCGAAATTCACTCTATGTTTACTCTATGTCTATCCCAGCGTTTCTGTTCCAGTTACGCATTCGTCCTGCAATCCACTCTATTCTCGTGTCATCTTTTTCTACTCCAGTCTCGCATTGCACCGTAATCTACTTTACTCAATTCCATTCTTTCCATTTTAGTTCAACAACCGCTCAGATTTTCCCTCAGCCCGTTCTCGTCTCCTCCCCGACGCATGTCAATGCCCGCATCGTAAAGATAATTCGAGGCCTAAATAAGGATAATGCGAGGCCGGAGGCTAAGCTCTGAATATTGAATGAATTGAAAAATAAACTGTTCCTATATCAATCAAGGTTTCCAAATGTTTTGCGGTTGGATAAATATCAAAATATTTTACTGAACATTTTACAATGTTATTTTTTTAATTCTTTTTGCTTAGATTTCACATAAATACATTCAATAATTTTGTATCTGAATAAAATATTAAAATGCTCGACCGAGATAGAGACGCATGAAGTATAGACTAATAATAGCGGAGCAATTGGTTTTTAGGTCCATTATACAGCTATAAATGTTGGCGACGTAAAACAGGCACTCGGATTAATTTCGAAAAACAATAATAAATGCTACGGTTATGGAATGGATTTTAGCGGAATAACAGAAAGGTAAGAATAACACGTACAAGTATCACACATCTGAGCGTACAAAAAAGAACGTGTCAACGTTCGCGTGATACAAAGTATTTATTTGCCTAGCATCAGTGCTATGTACACATTATTGTCTTTGTTTCTCAGAGGTGAGAGAGTAATGGGTCTGGTGCCGAGTGGTGCTGCCAGTACCTACGTAATGGCTCAGCCTGAGCTGACGTGGCCCGTGCCTGAACACTGGACTCTGGAGGATGCAGCCACAGTGCCGTTTGCTTACGTCTACGCATACTACTGCTTATTTATGAATACAGTAAGGATTTACCTATAAACATATTATTGAGATCAAATTTCAATTAATTTGTTTCATAATTTCAACCTATCATGTTCCCCCTGCTGGGACACAGGCCCTCTCTGAGATAGATATAGGGAGAATGGGAGTTAATTCATCATGCTTGCTCAGTGCAAGTTGTTAAATAACATATAAAAGATTTAGTGACACTGATTCATGGTTGATATTCCAAAAACCCGTAGAAAGCGCTTTGATTCTACTTCCATTGTAGGAATTACTAGTCTGTGGAATGTACTGCCTGAATGGGTATTCCTTGATGGTTATAATCTGGGTGTCTTCGAATCGCGAGTGAATCAGTTTCTTCTAGACAAGCGTATTCTATCGTAGAGCGCATCTGCGTATCCAGGGTTCCCCACTACCGAATAGTAGTCATGGGAAATATGGAGGCAGCAAAGTGGGAGTGGAACGAGAACGCGATAGAAGAGTAGCCATGGACGGAATTGAAATAGGAACTGGAACTGAGATATGTTTTTTATTTATTTTAGGTGGTATGGTTTTTTAGGATTGAATCTTTAAGTATCCAGAAAGTGAGAAATCGGAAAAATTCTTAAGATGTACACAGTTTTGAATTCATTGAACCAAATTTTTTTAAACAGTTAATATTTTCTTGAAAAATTGGGTAATAAAGTACCTATCCAATACTTCGATAAAAAATCCACGTATAAGTTTTCGTAGATCTATTATAATTACATAAGTAGATAATTATGTTGTGATTAAACATCCTTAAAATTTGACTAGATTCTCAGATGAGACAAACAAGGTCTGTTGTCTGATCTGAGGCTAGATCTAATGAGTTTCATTCAAGCATTTTGAAACATAACCCACGAAATCCTCTAATATCATAATTATAGAAACGCTACTGAAATCTTATATGCTGTGTTCTTTTAGAGACCTCTTACAAAAAATGTGAAGAAGTATAGCGTGTTGGTGCATGGAGGCGCGGGCGCGCTGGGACAGGCCGCAATCAGTATTTCACTAGCGCGCGGCTGGCGCGTGTTCACCACCGTCAGCGACTCCAATAAGAAGCGGTTCCTCATGAAGCTGTTCCCTCAACTAAATGGTAAGTAATATAACAAATATTGTAAAAAAGTATAGGGTGTTGGTGCACGGCAGCGCGTGTTCACCACCGTCGGCGACTCCAATAAGAAGCAGTTCCTCATAAAGTAATATAACAGATGATATAAAGAAGGATAGCGTGGTGGTGCACGGTTGCGCGGGCGCACTGTGGCAAACCACGATCAGCATCGCGATTCCACGCGGCTGGCACGTTAACCAAGAATGTAAAAATACAAAAAGAAGCGGTTCCTCACGGGGCTATTTTCTGAATTGAACGATCCGCAGTCCCTGTTCCTGAATACCTAATATGTAAGTAGGTACCTGTAGTGTTATTGACCATGATATATTATGTCATGTCATTCCTTGTTTATCTTTTTGTGCATCCTAGTGCTACCCAAAAATAATATTGATTCTACTTGTTGAACTAACGGCGCCAAAACGGGATCAAGCCATATTATTTTAGAGTCGTTCAATATGAAAGACCTATAAGATAGCGTTTTTTTTATGAGATCGTATCTGGAACAAAGTTAATTGATAGAAAAACAAAAGAATACACATAATTCAATTACGTATCAGCGTTGCTAGCAGCTGCCAGCGGCACATGGTCATGTACACAGACCATTTTTTTAGATCTATGGTAATATAATTATATTATATATACTAGTTTTTTTGCCCGCGACTTCGTACGCGTAGATTTTCATATAAACCTTCAATCCTTTTTTCTTCCCTTAATCCGGCCTTGTGCAAAATAACATAGCCTATACTTCTATCTGGTCATAGCTAAGCATATTCGAGAAAACCGCATTTAAATCCGTCCGCATTTTCTTCCAGGGGTGTAGGAGATGTGCGTGAACAAACAAACAAAAATTCTAAAAACTGCATCTGCTTATTTTAAGTCGCCCTGTGTGAAGTATTGATAGAAGCATAAAATTAATAAATAACACCGTCAACAGTTTTCAAATCAAAAAGATAATGTGACCACAGTGCAGAGCATGTTTTGAAATTTTCTTTTTGTCTAAACCATTAAAAGTATATCATGTCATGTCGGGATGATATACATCTCTGAAATTTGACTGTCCAGTTCCGCTGGCCACGGAACCCTGACATAATGCTTGTCTTAACACGCTCTTGGCTAGTTATTTCTTAATTCGCGTGCATTTGTATGTATACCTTGATTAAAAAGCCCTGAAATGGAACTACTCTATTTATCTGTTAAAATATCACAGTAAAATAAAATTATTTCTATATTCTTGTTCTTATTGCAAATATACACTGTATTCTTCTAAAAGCTAGGTTTATATACCCTGCATAAAGGGTGCAGCAATGACTTATGTAGTGGCTGTTCACAAAACCAGACCACAGACATAAACATATAAATTTAAGTATAGTTAAATCTATTACATAAATATTATATATACTATTCAAACTTAACCTAGGGTGAAGTAATTTTACAAAACAAAAAAAAACATACTTAGTGTGATAGGTTACTTAATTATATATGAGATCATACAAAACTTATGACGCTACTTTCTTAACTATTTATATATCGATATTTATTTTCTAATTAGTATAATTTTCTAAATTTTATAGTCGAAAAAATCTTTTATCTCGTAATAACATTTTTGGGTTAGAAACTTATGAAGTTGGTTCTGGAAAAGTGTTATTATTTATTTCTTTCTTTATTGCGTCCGGAATTTTGTTGTATAGGTTTATTGTCATGTACAAAGGGCCTTTTTTGAATATTTCTATTTACGGGACTGAATTAAAATAGGATGCGGAATATTTTGTGTTATAAATGCTAACATAGAATAAAACCAAGAGAATGTAATACCTACTCCATGCATTGGAATGAATCACCAAAGAGGTTGTAAGGCCTATAACATGCTTGATCTACACGTTCATTTATCTAAGAAGGTTAAGGAACCTTCTTTAAATTTAAACTGATTATCTGAATGACAGTGGACAGTTTCAAAATTTTAATATGTCAATAACATTCTCTTTACTTTAGATCTCCTTGCTTGAGGCTATGTGACGATCCTCATATTACGTTTCGGGTAACGAAGAAATAAATCATTGATTTTTATTTTCGTTTATGTAAGAATAAAGAATTAAAATAAATGATATAAGATAGCCTATGTTTTAATCTGGTATTTTCTAAGCATATTCGTGAAAACCGCATTTAAATCCGTCCAGTGGTTTAGGAGATGTGCGCGGACAAACAAACAAACAAACAAACAGACAAAAATTCTAAAAACTGTCCTATCGTGTTCAGCTGCTTATTTTAAGACGCCCTGTGTGTTTTTTTTTTGTTATCTCGCAATTACAGATTTTTTTATCTCTACGTTTTTATTATATGTATAGATTACTAGCAGCGAAACCCGGCGTTGCTCGGGTAAAAATTCATCGAATATTTTATTTATATTACACGGGAATAAAAAGATAATAAGATTAGGCTGGTTACTACGACTATAGTTTCAACCGCATTCGGTGGTCTTTATCAAGGTGAATGCGCACGCGCGGCTGCGTCTCGCTTTGCACTACGGGCCGCCGAGTGCGTGGAGAAAGATGTGCTGCCCAGAGAGGAAAATATAAAAACATAGCGTAGGACAGCCTGAGTATCGATGGAATGACGAAATACATAAACCATAGATGGCAGTGATTGGAAGTAAAAGGCCGAAAAAAATAAAAGTTTTGGCTTCAGTATCGATTAGGTATTAAATGCCGTCAAAAAAATTTATCTTCAATGTACTGAATTGGAACTGTTACAGTTTTATTATAAGTATAGATAGCGAATGGCGCAGTTGATTGTCCGGAGCTATTGGAGCGAATAGGGCTGAAGGTGTCGGCTGATCCGTTTAGAAGACCATGTTCTCTATTTATCCCTAAAGTGAGCACTAATTACAGAAGCAATAGTTACCAGTTAAAAGCAAGCCGCAGTTTCAATGCTGTAGCTACTCTAAATTACTACATTGATTTATTTACCACATCTGTCAAGCAGCTTAAGAGAATATTAGCAAGCAATGCGCTTGCTAATATTCATATTTTTTTTCACTTTGACATATTTAGTTAATTAAAATTGTCTTCTAGTTTTTTAGCTTCTTCATTGATATTTACGTGTGGAATCTTTTAAATGGCCTTCTGTATCATATATTTCAAGCTTTATACCTGGCTGTAAGATTTTCTAAAATAAATAAAATTACAATAATGTGAATAGATAGTTGAATAAAATACGGTAGAAATATAAAAGGTTAGAGAAAGATAACCTATTTGTTTGCCCTACTTCCAGACAAAATCCAAACTCAGATAAGTCAGCTAATCTATCCACATTTTACTATACCTATATTTGATTCATATTTCAGAGGGCGACATTGGCAACTCACGGGACACTAGTTTTGAAGAAATGGTTCTGGGCGCGACAAATGGAATAGGTTGTAACGTGGTCATATGCTGCCTAAAAGGAGAATTGAAAGATGTAATTACGTAACTATGTAACAAAAAATTGTCTACGGAATTTATCATTAGTCCTATATTACATCGTTTTTGTTTTCAGGCGGCTCTAAGATGTTGTGCAGAGACCAGTATTGTAATAGATACAACACAAATTCTAAGTAATGAAAATTATTCCTTTGGAATGTACAACTTAACGAAGGAAAGATCCTATCTTGTAATTGATCTAAAAAATAAAATCGACAATCCCAAATCAGAGGATATGAAAGTAAGTAAAGCTGAGCAAATATATTTATGGTCTCGCACAAAATTTATATGAATTGTTCATAGATGGTACATCTCAATAGAATTACAGAAGAAAAATGCTTTTTTGCTAATATTTTTACATTTCTTCACAGAAGTTACACGCGCTGTTGAGCGAAGGCATAGCACGGGGGGAAGTGCGACCACTTTCACGAGTAAAGTTTGCACCTGACGAAGCAGCGCGTGCCATCCGGCTGTTGGAGGCCAGCCGCCACCGAGGTCGCACGCTGCTGCACCTCAAGGATGAGCGTGCACCACCACAACACAGGTTTTGTTGCAATATATCTTTGAGTTTTTTTTTAACTTATATTATTTTACCAATTAAATAGAGATGAGTTGTTTTTAAATAAAATTTGACACATAAAATTAAGCAATCTAAAGCACTGACTCGAAACTAGTTTTATAAAACTGTTTGGCAATGTATCCAAACCGCTGTGAAACACGCCATCCCTAATGAGAAGGACCGCACAGGAGGGCGTCGCCATTGAAACAGGGCCCTAAGGGCCCCATCGGCGGTATTATTTTGTGGGATGCGAGTCATGCATGTCTGCAAGCACCGACAAGTTAGGCAGCTGCAGGACGCCTTCCTGTATTATCCTAGCGGTTTATATCTTTTCTGCCTCTTTATTAAGAAATTCTAACCGTTTTCCGGTGTTTTTTGGCTCCGATTTTATTTGGTATGGCGGCGCTGGGCCCATAGGGTTTTCACCGCCTTGTCCGATACCTGATATGCCCACAACAGTGCCAGAAGAGGTCTATTGGTCGCGCCTGCTCTGCCTCTTGGTTGAATGAGAGCGTTTCCTGCGCGCGTCGCTCTTCTGGGCTGGTCCATTAGCTACCACTGTCGTCCCCGTCGCCACCATCGCAGCCCCAGTAGCAGCAGTGGCTGGCAAGGCCTAGGATTTCACCCCGCCATCACCTTTGGTCACAAACTTCACACTCTCTGGGCCGGATACTAAAAGACACGAGGCACTAGCTAGGTCGCTCGGCACAACAAATAGATTATTCTCCTCACATTTTTTTTATAATAAATTTCTCGTTCTGTGGATACAAGAAGTTGGTTAGTGGGCGCAAACTCATGGGTAAAAGTAGGTTCCCTGCCTATTTTCCCCCTGATGTTTCGCATGCTGATGATGTGCGGGTCGACCTGAGAAACACAAGGTATCCCTAACTCCCCACCAAACACGCCGGAGACGGCTGCTGCGAGGGAGGTGTGGTGCTCGGTATACCAATGAATGATTTGAAATACTGTTCATACCATCCAACCTAGTACCCTTATTCTTTGTCTGGGCTCGAGACCGGCACTATGCTTAAGTTATTCAATGGAATAAAATAAAAATAAAACAATGAGAATAATGTGTGTGTTTATCGACTGGAAATATTTTTCACGAATAATATTTTCTAAAATCGTATAAGTACCTGTACTAACTGTAACCTAATAATTATGCTTGATTTTTTATGGATTAAAAGCAAACCCATCTATATTTATGTTGTAGTACTAGTATATTGAGATTTTAGTATAATGAAATAAAACAGAAGAAGCAAGTACTTACAAAATTTTCTATTATAAATAAATCTATTGTTTAGTCTAGTAGTATACATCCCAAAACGGTGTCATCAACATCATTAGTGTCAGAGTCATTTGAGCAATCTTTCAGATTAATAATAAATGCTATTCAATCAATAGTCAGTCTAGTATGCTATTCTATTAGTTAGTCTTTAAATAAAGATGTTTCGTTACCTAAAATTTACAAAGACAGTTGCTGGTACTTAGATATTATTATATTTTAAACAAAAGAAATGTAAGTTTACAAAAAAGTTGTAGGTACGTTATATGTACTAGTTTTGTATTTTCATAGTATGGAAAGGAATATATATTATATTTTGTATATTTTGAAAAAAATATACAAAATATAAGTACTATTAAAATCACACAGCAAAATAAAAGAATCGATTTTACGTTTATCGATTTACCACGTCCCTAAAATTTTAGTCAAGTTGACGTAACCTTGATAAGACAGAATGAAAAAATATTGTCATTGTTTGTGATAATCCACGCTAAATGTAGTTTAGTTTTATAGTTCAAATATACTGTTACTATTTGTAATATATATAACATGTACAACAATTGTAGTTCATAGTAGTTTTACACGTAGAAAACCAGTGATCTTTGAGTTACAAGTAAATGTAATTTGCCAGACGTTATCACAAAGACATGTCGTGAAATGCCGTCAGATGTCATTTCAATCAAGCTACATTTAAATGATCATGGTATACATATAAACATATAGTATTTCAGTAGGTCGATATATCAAATGCTGGTAAAGATTATAAATAATATACGTACCAACTATGATGAATATCAAATAAGATTCGATCAACTGTCCTATATAAGATATGATAAGATAATTTATTTTCCGAAAACACTATATATGGCAAAAGGCATTTTATCCTCAGTGAACGGTATTAAAATAAAAACATGTAAAATGAATTTCGACCAAATTAGACGCACTCCATTATTTTTTGTTAAAAAATAATAATAATTGTGTTTCAAATATATTGAAAACATTGTTTCCAATTGCAGAGTTACTTCTGAAGAAGCACTCCCCGTACATATGATTTTTTGTGGCTCAAGTCATCTAGGAGTACAACTAGCGGATACAATAATAGATATTGGAATTAAAAATCTGCATCTGCACTTCAAAACACCATCATCAGGACATTTTCAATATAAGATACGGTAATTCCTACTATTTAGTAATAATTCTTGATTACTATATAATAGTAATAATCCTATATGTAATAATCCATTTAATTCACTTTGTGATAAATCACTAGATATCGTTTTTGGGTGTATTTTTCAGAGCGTGGGAAAAAAGGAACATCAAAGTAGCAGTGACTTATGGAAATTTGGATGAGATAAATGACATATCTAATTTGTTGCAAGAAGCTGTGAATTTAGGGCCCGTAGTAGGTCTACATATTGTAGCAGACAGTATTCAGCAAGAAGTTGTTACTAAAAAAATTGATTTGGCAACGAGAACTCTATGTCCTTCTTTAAAGTGAGTTGCTTATCTAGAAATGCTTTCTGTTGAGATTTGTTGCATATTAATTCAAGCAGAATATTCTTATCGATACAGCAAATTATATTTACAGATATTTTTTGGTGCTAAGTAACGATGGTTGCAGCGGACACTACACATGTGTTCAGAGAGCTAAGAGTGGTTTGCCCGCAACGCTATTGGATTTGTCTATGCTGGAAAAAGTAAGTGGTCTTTTTGATTATCTGCACAGTCTGCACTATTTCATCGTCTTTTTACCATTGAATAATAAGCTAGCGCTTGTCCACCACCTTGTCTGATGTTAAACGGTGGTGCTGTTTACGATGTAACATGTTTGCTTACTAGAAACCGATTTACCTGCAACTTGCGAGACCCAGATTTTAATTATTGAGGAACACCCATTTCAGTCTAGCAGTTCACAAATCTGAAACTTACCAGATAACAATTGATAGATTATATTATAGCTTTATATAGCAACTTTGTAGCGATGTTCAAAATTGAGAAGATGACTTTAGCTTATCGTATATTTCTTTGGGTTACCTCTTAATTTTTAATAATTTGTTCAGGTTCAAGACGCGGATGGCGGCACATTGTACCGCGGCGCCGCTGTTGCAGTGGAGCGTGCATTACAGAGTACGGACCCGGTTTTGCTCGCTCTACCCCAACGCATTCCACGTCGGTCCTTGGTTCAGCAAATTGCTGTTTTGGCTGGTATAGTTATCATTTAAATTGTAATCATTACCAGTAGCGAACGACAAAATATCATGATATTAGAAATAAAATTGGTAAACGTTGCATGCACTTATAATTATGCAATAAATGAGCATAATTATCTCATAAAATAATTACGTTTATCAAAATTGCAGATTTGAATATCTGCAACGAAACTTTAAGCAGTGCTTCACTAGAACAGCTAAGGATGTCAAAAGAAAAATCATCACTAGTTTGCACTTTCCTTAGAGATGTCTATAACACATCTTTTAATGAAGAAAATATCCCTCTATTAACACTGGACAAGTAAGTTAAATAATTTATATAGTTACCTTGGACCTCTCACACGTAGACTTTCACCTAAACTTTCAACCCCCTTTTGGTTAATTCGGCACTTTCGCAAAATAATGTTAGTAGATATCTACATCCACCCATTAGGAAACTACTTGCCAAATTACAGGTTCGTTGTTTGCCTAAATTTGAAAGTTATGCAACTACGAACCATTAATTCTGCAAATTTTCCAAAGTGCAATTCCACCTCCTTACTCCATCTGTTTAGTAAAAATATTACAACAGTATTTATTTATTTAAAACTATTGACCTCAATATATTTATTTAAAACTGAATATCAAATTGTATATCAGTAACATGGAATTTTCAAATAGATTTTTAACGTACTATGACAACGGCTCACACTTTCGATTACGTTTATTGGTCGAGACGATCAACCGGTTTCAGAGGTCTTTCATAGGGAATACGCGCGTATTACCTGATCCCAAAACCAGTCTATTGTCTTGACCGACAAGCATAATCGTGAGTGTAGGCCATTGTTATTGTAATTTATAATGAATCCTCACGCGAACTTTTATGAAGTAGATTTTAACCTCAATTTACCAACTATAATTTGGCACTTTCACAAAAAAAATCTTTCTCTAAGCCTCAAAAGGAATCTACCTGGCAAATTCAGCTTCGTATGTGAAATAGTTTTCGAGATTTTGTGATGAGTTAGTGAGTAAATGAGTGTATTTCGCTTTTATATACATAGAGTTGTCGGCCAAGTGCAAGCCTATTGTATTTAATAAATAAAAATATAAAATAATAAGAAAACATTATGTTATCATAACAATTGCAATAATATTGATAATATATCATATTCAGATTAAACCAAATAGAGGACAAGTCTAACGAGACACAGTTTAAGGAATCGAAGGGACTGGAAATTTTCTATTCATTCGTGGATTCAGACGAACTCCTTGCAACAACTGAAATGGTGTTTATGCCGACTCTCACCAACAATAATAATGGAACAATGGTACGTACATCACGGCAATGATCACAGGCACTTAGTGAAGTAGCAGTTTATGACAAATAATTATTTTCTTCCAGAGGGAAGATGAGTCTTATGTGACTGAAACATACTTATGCATAGTGCCGGGACTAGAAGGGCACCATGCACGGTTCCGCACGCTGTGTGAGCGCCTCAAGCTACCCGCCGTCGTGCTGCAGCCAGGACTCGACCACCCTGATGAGACGCCAGCAGAACTTGCACTCAGATACGCAAAGGTAACAACAAGGGAGCGTAAAAGTAAACGTTCAGTTTTAATCCCTGTTGCAAAAAGAGGTTATAAATTTTACGTGTGTATCTGTGTAACAGTTTCTGTGTATCCGTGTGTCTGTCTGTGGCATCGTAGCTCCCAAACGGCTGAACAGATTTTGATCACTGATTTATTTTGTTTGAAAAGTGACTTGATTGAGAGTGTTTCTAGCTAGAACTCACGAAAATCTGTTTAGCTGTTAAGATATTATAAGCACATTTATAGAGGGTTTATAAAACAATTTATACTTGTTTGTCATTACATTAATATAATTATAATGTAGTTTTTTGTTTTTCATTTATTTATTAATAGGCTTGCGTTTGACCGCTAACTGGCTTGATATTTTATGTAATCAACAGATTTTGCTGAAGAAGACGTGTTTGAAGAATACATTCTACATCTTGGGCTATGAGACTGGTGTTATAGTTGCTCTGGAATTGGCTGCGATATTAGAAGAACAGGGTAACACATATTATATTCATTAACAAACAGCGCGACGCGATTTCACTAGCTATCGTAAAAGGAAACTTGTTTTTTGATTTTCAGAAGAAATGAAAACAAGTGTTTATTATTTTTATTTTACCAACATAGTAGTAGTTTATGACAAATTTTTAACAGTGACCCTGATTTTTGGTTACTGTGAAATGTTTTATACCAGCGTATTGTAGTGTGCATAAGCTCACTAAGACAGTCAGGTAGAACATAAGCTCAACCGCTTTAAAAATGTTTATATGTCTATCGCGGGGAGAGCCACCGTGGTTTGCACCTACCCTCGGAAACCAGTACTGGTTTATGCGAATGAACACGCTCATCTGGAAGACCAGTAGATATCAATGGTACTGTTAATATTCCCAGTTCAGTCAAGTATATCTTTGCTAATAGGTACGTCTCATAGCATCTGTACAAACTTTGGGAATAATTTTATCCTTCCATAAATGGAATTTCGCAAAATCCTTTTTTTTGTCCACCAATAGTATAGTCTAGGCTATTTGTGAAATATTAGGTTTAAATATCACGTCTTTATTATTAGCGGTTTGGTGTTAACTTTGTTTCTTTTAGGTCTAACGGGGACGGTGTTCTGTTTGGGCGACGGTCCTGTGGAGACCGTGGCACTGTTGGAGCACGCGCTGAGCCCGTACCCTGATGCGGCGGCACTCCAAGAAGCCGTGGCACGGCACATGTTCACACTGATGGCGCGCGGCACGGGCGCAGATGTGGAACGCGCACTGCACGGCTGCTCCTCGTGGAGTGGGCGCGTGGACGCGTGCGTGCGCTCGCTCCTTGGTCACGTGTCGCACTCGGCGCAGTACGCGCGCACGCTGCTGGAGGCGGCGTACGCGCGCATCGGTCCGGCCCGGCACGCAGTGGTGGCGCCACGCGCACTACGCTCGCAGCTCGTGCTGTTGCGCGCGTGCAGCGAGCGCGGCCGCAAGCTAGACACATGCTCGCTACAGTGCTACTCACGTCAAGCACTTCACGTGAAGGAACTCACTGTGCCCATAGCGCACGCCACCGCTGACCTGAGAGCCTCCACCATCATCAACTCCTATCTAGATGAAGATATATTACTGGCTTTCGAGAAGAAAAACCTGTGTGATACTTATCTTACTAATGCTGACGCTCTTATGGCGGAAACCTTTTAAATTGTAGTGATATTTATTGTCATAGTTCTTAATTTGTCTGGACTTCAAGATATTTTTTACCTACCATATTAAGCTTAGCCAAGTTTGTGGCCTTTTACCCTTTTTTATCGTTTCCAAATGAAATCTTGTTGAAATAAAAAAAATTGTTTCGTATTTTTGTATTTTTTTAATATCATCAATACATATTAAAGACTTGGTATTGAATGACTGACTGGCTGACAATGTATCGCTCAAACTACCGAATGTAGAGAGTTTATACTTGGTTTGAAGGAGTGTTTAGAGAGGGGTGAAAACGTACACCAAGAATTGATTTTAGAAAACTAGGTGCTAGCTAGCTGCCCGCTAGGCAGCTGAGCGACGCACAACATAGGTTTCAGGCATGTTGGTCTACCGCTACTAATCACATTAATTTTATGGACTGCGCTACTGCAGTAATTTATGTCATAACTCCCATTATAGCTAATAACAGGAGAAAATAATTTTCATAAAATTTTTAAACTATGAAAATCCTAGAGGTTAACTTACATACCAGATCCTTTGCAAAAGAATTATACTTCGGTTTAGCGACTTCTACAAAGGCCACGCTAGGTTATTGCCTCCGGATAGTGAACCTAGACTGCTAAAATGGCTATTTTGACCTTCTCAATTTGTATGGTAATCAATACTGTGTAAATGCTAGGTAAAATGCATTCAAATTTTTTCACATCCGCTCTGTAGTCCAATGCACTGTCTGGCATCATTATTAGGTACATACAATGTATATATTAAATCTATTGTTTAAACCAGGAATAAAAAAAAATAGAGAGACTAACTTAGAAAAACAGTGCAAAATTGGCCGGCATTATCGCTAAGAACATTTTTTCCAGCCCATGCAAAGGCATGGCAGGTTTTGGATACTTCATTAACATGGCGCTATTAAATTTATTCCTCTGGAGTATATTGTTTTGTTTTAATTGATTAGGAAATTTGAGTTCTCATGAAAGTAGGTGTATTAAGTAAGGCACAATTTTTTTATAATATTTTGAACCCAGAAAAAAAAATGCCAGATAAATAAGAATTAGAAGAAGAAGAAACACATTTTATTTTGCGCACAAAACACTACAACATCAACATTACAAAACAGAATAAAAATAATAATAAAATAACAATAATACCTACATGTTCAGTGTTCCAGTTAGGATGTTGGGCTAGTGCCTTTATTAACCAAACAAAATACAAGCTAACATTAACACAACATAAACAGTTAGACTGACCATAGACCGTTGAAAAAATAAAATTAAAATCTAAGGAATAGTGCTAAAAAAATTGCACAAAAACAAAAACCAATTCACTCGTGATTTAAAGACATAGATTGTAACTACCGGGGAGTACCCATTCAGGCTCACTTGCGTTTTGCAGACGATATCGTCATAATGGCTGAATCGCTGGAGGACCTACAAAGGATGCTTGACGGCCTAGCCAATTCTACCCAACGCATCGGTCTCCGGATGAACTTGGATAAAACCAAAGTCATGTTCAACGAACACGTTGCTCTGGGACCGGTTGCCATAAATGGCTTCACTCTAGAGATCGTTTAACAATATGTTTACCTAGGGCAGACGCTCGAACTAGGCAAACAGAATTTTGAGAGTGTGTAGTATGTCTTTTCTCATCATCATCCTCATATCTCATTCCACCTTATTTTAAATTACATTTAAACCTTTTTTAACTTTTACAGACCACTAACTACTACTTGCTTTTATTTCCATAATTTTAAAATTTTAAAGAAACAATAAAAGGAACACGAGATAGACGAAATTATTTTTATGTCTAGAGATTGCGATGCTACCAATTTGGGTTTGCTCTCTAATTTCTTCGACAAGGTCCAAGTCGCCTTACATGTTGCTCATGCAAAAAAAATGCAGCTAGAAGATCAAAACGGCGCCAGGGAGAGTGGCACGTTGAAGATTTCTAAATTTAATCTAAATTACTTTACTTGTTTCTTCTTTTGTCTCCTTTTGGTCTACTTACCTACCCTAAAATAAATTTTGTATTTCTTTTACTTATATGTAACGTTTTGTGTATGTGTTACTTTTATACTTTTTTAGGAACACTCACGTACGTAGAAAGATATGAAATGTAAAAGGATAAAAAACACTTCCCACTTCCAAATATTTGCGTACAAGCAAACTGTGCAGATGCGAGTTGGAGGAAGAAGAACCTCTTCAAGATGGACCCCGCAGGGAGTCAATGGGCGTAGAAGAAGACTCGTTCCTGGAGCAAGACTTCTTCAAGTACAAGTGCCGACTTCTTCAAGTATTCAAGTGCCGACTTCTTCAAGTCTAAAGATTTAAGAAGAACCTTTCAAGGTTTTTTATTAAGTTCTCACACGACCGCTCCGTTCGAGAGCCTCCAATCTCATCCTCGTCTAGGTGTTCTTTTTTTTGTTTCTTTCAAATTTTAAAATTATGGAAATAAAATCAAGTAGTAGTTAGTGGTCTGTAAAAGTTAAAAAAGGTTTAAATGTAAATTAAAATAAGGTGGAATGAGAGATGAGGATGATGATGAGAAAAGACATACTACAAGTGAGGCCAAGAGAAGAATACAGTTGGGCTGGGCAGCGTTCAAGAAATTGCATAGAGTCTTCTCGTCACCTATCCCACAAAGTCTTAAGACGAAATTCTATAACCAGCGCGTTCTACCTGTCATAACTTACGATGCCGAAACGTGGACACGTAGAGTTGGAGCAGTCCATAAGTTCAAGGTCACTCAGCGAGCTATGGAGAGAGCTATGCTTGGGGTTTCTCTGAGGGATCGTATCCGGAACGAAGTTATTCGCCAGAGAACCAAAGTCACCGACATAGCTCAGCGTATTAGGAAGCTGAAGTGGCAGTGGGCCGGTCATATCTGTCGCAGAACCAATAACCGTTGGGGTAGACGTGTTCTGGAGTGGAGACCACGAATCGGCAAACGTAGTGTAGGACGCCCTGAGACTCGTTGAAGTGACGATATAAGTAAGACAGCTGGCAGTGGCTGGAAGAGAAAAGCCGAAGATCGGGCTTAGTGACGTACCTTGGGAGAGGCCTATGTTCAGCAGTGGACTAGTATAGGCTGATTATGATGATGACCCATTCAGATAGCGCATTCCACAGATCAGCAGTTCACACAATAAAAGTGAAATCAAAGCGCTTCTTACGGGTTTTCGGAATATCAACCATAAAGCGGTGTATAAATATATATCAGAATAGAAATTACTTGTTAACCCGATAACTCAAACTTTTTCGAAAATTCACGCATTCCGCAAATAAAAACGCGGGTTGCAGCTAGTAGTAAAGTCATCAATAAATCATGAGACTGAAACACCGAATTAGTATTCAAACTAGCATAAAAATCGGTAATGATTTATGAGCCTGGAACAGTATATATTTTGATACCCACTGTTATTTTACAACCACTCTAGTGGGAACATCCGTGTTGTAAGCAGCGTCCTTCCTATTTAGGTAAGTAAAAATTGAGCATACTTTATTTCGATATTACTATTCGTAGTATTGATATTTTAGTAGTTGCTTTCTATACATCGTGACTTAGTTCGTAAAACAGGCATATCAAAAATTATAGTGCTTGATTTAAATTTTCAAGGGCATTTTAATATGCACTTCCAAAATGATACTGCTAACTTTATAAAAATTTGCTCCGCTTCCACATTCCATGTAAAGGAACGGGAGTAGGAAAAAAAAACCTGCTATTTTATGTCACTATCAAGTCCTACACCTGCTATTTTGTCTCAAATTCGTTTGCGATTAGCTGGAGTTGGCTTTAGATATCATCAATCTTATTTGATAATGATGATCTGGGGAAAGTAGAGATAGGGCAGGTGGGAGGTATCTCGGGTTTAGATATATTGATGGAAAACTCTTTATTGTTAGCACCAAAAATGGCGTACAAAGAACAAAAACAGACTTAAAACTACCTTGGGGACCCTTCACTCAGCATTCAGCCAGCCATTCTTAACAGAGTCAGATTCGACACGGATAAGTAAAGGAGGTTCAAAATAGTCAGTGATGAAATTTTCACCATCTATTATAAGATAATTACTCACGTAAGATTAAGCTCGTTACTCCAACCATATCATTATAATTATACATAAATATTTGAAAGCTGAGCCAAAACGACTTGTGAGCATGTTATCACAGCGTAAAAATGTAAGGATCTGTGATGGACGGGTTATCATGTTATATTATTTTGTTCTACAAGTTGTAAATGTCTAGGTAATAATCGAATTAGTTAATATGGCGGATTTTAAGAACTGTATAAATTTACTATTGGCAATTTTCTCATTGAAGTGATTTAACATCTTATTTGAAAATAAATATTTTTAAACCTAGATATGTAAACATATTATTATGTTCGCAAAATTATGATTTTTTAATATAAAAGATTGGTTTACGTTTGACCACCTACTCACCCAGATTGAGAGCGTTGCCAAAGATGAAGCACGTAGATTTATACAATGTACTTATTGTACCACTATAGACTTCGCTCCGGCCATGCTTAATAACACCTAATGAGCAGTGCTTAATCACTTGCCTAATCACTCTGCGGAAACTAGAAATTACGTCTCATCTTCAATGTTGGCATGTTTCAAGGTACACTGGCTGCACCTACGTATGATGAAGGAAAGGTATGGTGCCAGACATACCTATTAGTTCAGCGTTGGAAATCCAGTCTTTTTTGATTTAATTGTAAAATAGCAATGTAAAACGAGGGTATTTTTTATTTAAACTTAAATGTCTATCATTAACAGATAAACTTTAAAGATGACTCCAAGACCAGAAGAGCAATCAGTGCCGCAGCAGGCAGGTGACGCTGCTACAGATGGAGACAGGGTCGTCATCTCCGGCATGGCAGGTCTCTACCCGCAGGCGCGCTACGTCAAAGACTTGGAGAATATTCTCTATAATAAGGTAATCATACTTTATACCTGATTAATGCATTAAATGTTGTCATTGTTGGTACTAATTACTTATAGCATTACAATTTTTTACGGGCCTCGACCTGTTTTTTTAAAGTAATATTATGCTCGCTCTTGTACTTACTAAGTATATTCCTCCAAGATTTAAACCTTTCTATCAATGAATAGCGTTGTTGGTCTATTTCTGGGTTACTTTTGTTGTGGAGTCCAGTTGCAGAGAACTACTTTCACATCTCTGCTGTCACCCATACTATACTCCCCAAGCAAGCTGCTCATCTCATTCGAATTTAATTAGTCTCATTTTAGAGTTTATTTTCACTAGTATAACCCAACTATAATTTGATTATTCAGGCTATATTATCTCGTCAAAAATGCAAAAATATTTATTTGTCTAAACATATATAAATAAAGATACAAGTTAAGCAAGTTTTCATCAAAACTCTCTCCACTGTTTGTAATCAGCACATCTAAATAGATGTATGATTGAATGACATCACAGTTCGCAATTCTCGTTACTTCGGGCGAATTACTGTTAGCACGGTCAACAATTGAATAAAAAACTTGCTACTGTAAATTTTCAGGCCGTATTAAAGACGCTTCATTTTGCCTAGAAAGTCTTCGAATTGGTTGATACTTTTCGAGAACAAAGTGGTATCATCTGCATAGACTGCATATTACAGATTTGTAATCGTCTGACTGATCTGATTTGAATCGTCGTCGTCAAGTTACTGCTATGTCAAGTTACTGCTATGCTTTATCAATAGTGAGTAGCATTGCATCAAAAGCCGTTGCAATAAGTGCATATTATGGTTATGTTTACCCACAATTAAATTATGGTATAATTTTTTGGGGAAACTCTGTGGAATTAGAGTCAATTTTTTTACTGCAGAAAAGATGCCTACGAAATATATATAGAATGAATAGTACGGATACCTTCCGAAACGTTTTCAGATGCAATAAGTTTCTCACTCTAGTCAGTATTTATATATTAGAATTATGCATGTTTGTGAAAAATAATAAAGAATTATATTTCAACCATACATCTAGTCGTGCTAATACCTTTCGTATTAAACAGAAATTCAATCTTTGTGTCCACCAGATAAATAATACCATGTATGCAAAAAGTTCATTTATAAATGCTATAAAAATATATAATCACCTACCTGTAGAAATAAAAACATTAAGTGGCAACCAATTTAAGCGCAACCTGAAAAATTTGTTAATTTCTAAAGCATATTATAATCTGAAAGAATATTTTGATGCAGATATTAATAGTTAGGTACACTTACGTTAGTAGTAATATTATTATTAGTAGTACTTTCATTCGTTGTAAAATTCTAATTGTCAAATATTTATTAGTTATAAGAATAATATTGTATGTTCGTGATGAACAAAGCTGTTGAAACTACTTAATTACTCCATCTATATAAGTATGTATATAAAAATATATATGTATGTATATCAGTCTCTGGCAACCATATTACAAGCTTTGCTTAGTTTAGGGTCAGATGACCATGTGTGCAATAATGTCCCAGATATTTATTTATTTATTTATCTATGTACACAGTTTATACAATAAATATTTTCTGATTCTGATTCTGACCTACGACATTGATTCAGTCTGTCCAGTTCTCGAAGGTTATTCTAAATTCCGTGTAGATGTTCAACAAAAGCGGTGACATGATACACTCTTCAAAACAAAGACAAAACCACAGGACAAAACGAATCTGCTGACCTGACACTGACATTTTCAATTTTACATAGATTAATAATAGATAGAACTGGGAGTGAATTTTGAGGCCGAGTTGCCAGTACTCGTTGGTTACCACAAAAACTTTAGTTAGTTTAGTTGCTCGTTGTTAGTTTTGTATTGTATATACAACTTTTTTGTTGTTGTTCATTTTGGTTTTTCAATTTATTATTTTCATGTTTCGTATTGGTATCATTGTTCTGTTTATTTAAACAGAACAATGATACCAATCTTTCGTTCTTTCGTTGTTATTATGCTGATTTTATTTAACTGCTTATGTATGTGTGTATGCGCACACGTATCGAGCGTGACGTCACTTGCCGGGCCCAACAGAATACCAGCGCTGGTTGTGTACAAACAGCAACATGCTGAGTTGGGGTCGGTTTTTGTGACAATGTACCTGTTTACCTACTTCTATATTAATATTTCTTGTTTTATTGTTTTTTCCTTGTCACAAAATAAACTTTTCTGATTTCTAATTTCTTGACAAATTCTTGCACTGGGGTGAAAGTGGCGGAATAGTATGTCGTCTGTTCTAACGGATCCACAAAGACACAATTTAGTCGAATTATACGCGTTATACACCAGTTTACCCACTGAAGTGAGAATTTTTTCGTTACCAATCAATTATAGCTCCAAAAACCAAAATGCGTGGCAATAAGAGATTTTTTTGTTTCACATTGAATTTCTATCGCGTCATCTCGAACGCAATACAATGACAGCCAACAACTTTCACGGGCAGACTAACAGATTCTGTTCCCTTCCGAATGGCTTCCCACGGCCGCGCGTTTATACAAGGTTGACACAGCCCCAAGTTGTAATTCGAATTCGTAATTGGTCGCGATCAGACACTACTTAGATTCTAAACTATTTCTATCTATAAATCAGTTTGGCTTTAGAATGATGCACTCATCCCGCTTACCTAGCAAGTAACACGCCAAAATGGAAAAGAGTAGTAAATAATTGGCCAAGAGCGTGTCGAGACACGCATATGGTAGGGTCCCGTAATCAAAGCCATATAATTGTAGTAATAGTTCAGAAAATAATGGTTATAGAAAAATTCGAACGAACGAAGCTCTGTGGACTTAGCCAAATTTCAGAGATGTACCATCCCGACATAGCATATACTTTTTATGATTTGAACATAGAGAAAACTGATTGAGAAACATTATTTGTTAAGACCATTTTACAAAAAGGTCAATGACCTTTGAGCTAGAACGCTTTGTATTTATTACAGTTTTATCGCTGTTACTCAAAAAGTCATCATCAGATAATGTTCAAAATAATTTTGAATGAAGGTTTTAAATATGACATATCTGTATTGTAAGATTCAAGTTCCTATGTCTTATAGTTTAGAAATGCAGGGGGGGGACCAACTTTTTGCCACTTTGGCGGGCCATATTTCGCAAAGTAAAGACTTTATAAAAAAATGATGTATGAAACTTTACCTTCATTTTAAAATACCTTTTGAACGATACCCCACACGTGTAGTTGGAGTGGAAATTTTTTTTACCCCCATTTTACATGTACCAGAGCCACCCCTAAAATGCAATATAATATATTTTTTATACTTTTAAAATTGAGATCTATATTACAACTGTCATTATGCAAAGTTTCATTTACTTATCTTAATATTTTAGAAGTTAGAAAATTTTAAAAAAATCGGACGGACAGACAGACAGACAGACGGACGGACAGAACGAATTTATAAGGGTTCCTTGTCGGGCTGCGGAACCCTAAAAAGTGAGTGTTTTCTTGATTTGGCGAAGACACGGTGTATATCCCAATCCTTCTGGCTAAACTAGAAAGAATCGGAATTCGAGAAGACCCGTTTCAGTGGTTCGCTAGATACCATCTCGACAGGAACTAGATGATAAAAACAAAAGGCGATCCAGGAGTGATGAGACCAACATCAAGCTCGGTGTGCTACAGGGTTGGCCTTACTCTCATCCTGTTAAGTATTAATGACGAATATTAATACTGATTGAAGTAGGGAAAGTTTATGCTTACGCGGATGACACAGCGCTAGTCTTCGAGGACAAATCTTGGAATGATGCATAAGCTCTAGCCAAAAAAGTTTCCAAAAGATGGCTGCCTGGCTCAAAAGTAACATAATAACCATAAACGTTTCAAAAACTAAGTGCATGTCTTCTCCACTCAACCAAAATTTCCTGTCATATTAAAAATTCATGACCCAAATTGCAGCAATCACCAACAATGCCACTGATCTCCACTTAAACTAACCGAATCTATCGGATATTTAGGAATCTATCTTGATAAACACCCAAAATGAGACGCTTACTAACCCACTAGTAGGAAGAGCCAGAAAACTTATATACACCTTTAAAAAGTTAGAACACGTTCTATCTGCAGACATCGTCCAGACAGTGTATTATAGTCTATCACAGTCAATCATCACCTGTTGTATTACAATTTAGAGTGTAACTGTTACCACCCACCTTCTTGCTTTCTGTAGAAATGGCATAAAGACCATGATACGATATGAAATTAAAGAATAACCATAATGTAGGCTTCAATTCAATAAATTGTTTTGTATAAATGACGGCATCACATTACAAACAATAAACATATTTCATACTACAAAGTTAGACTTTTTTTTATAAACTTGTTATGAAAGAGTTCGTAAAACTACAGAGCACTACTCAAAATGATGTATTTTAAAATGCGGCGCTATTCCACAAATGCTCTGTTTCAATATAAGAAGGTATTCACTGTAAGATAGCTTTTTATAAAACTTCTCTTATTGCGATAACCTTTGTAGGACTAGGTCCTGTTCTATAAAACTACATTAGCAAACTTAAACCTATCCCTAAACTAAAACGAAATGCTTTAGATAAAACCTTAATGAACTACTCAATACAGCTTAGCTATAATAAAACCACTGAGAATCTACTCAAAATTATGCTATGTTAATGCTGTTTCAAGGCGAGGCCCATGTGTATGTTTTTAAAAGATTTATATTATTTTGTTATCACTATGATATTTGATTGCAGCTGAATCCAGTGTCTACAAATGATCAGCGCTGGGAGTACAAACACCCTGAGGTGTCTCAATACACGGGTAACGTACCCGACTTGAACTGCTTCGACGCACAATTTTTCAAAGTACACCAGAAGCTCGGAAAGGCTATGGACCCCATGTCACGCAAGATGTTAGAGCAAACATATGAGGCTATTTACGATGCTGGTATGATTTTTATGATAGAATAACTTTTACCAGCGGGTTTAACTTTAGATTAATCTATTCCAATCTCGGATCCGTCTCGCTCAAGGTCTTCCACTGGCCCGTTTCAGTGTCATTCTTGCTATCTTGCCCCGATTCGCTCCTATGCCGTTTTTGTCTCAAGCCTGCCTAGCACCCGTTATGACTGCGTAATGCTCCCATCCCATTTGGTTTTGGCTGTGTCCTACTATACTCCCATCCCATCCCATCTATGAAAGGTCGACCACAACACATGCTTTTGTGGACAAAGTTGTCACTTGCCTAGATACAAAGCTAAAAGTTGCTGGTATCTTTATCGACTTATTGAAAGCTTTTGACTCGTTGAACAATTAACTGTCACTACACAAGCTGCATGTTTATGGATTCAAATGCGAAAATCTAGAAAAATCATTTTTGACAGATCGACACCAAGTACCTAGTTGAAATAAAGTCAAGAAAACGGAAAGTCACGACTACGATCTACTCTACAAAAACCAGGAATTAGCATACCTATCACTAAGTTCATAAACTTTATTTGGAAATACAATGTTCAATATTTTTAAATAACGAAATATTTATCAAAAGTAATGGAGTAGCTGATTCAATACGAACATGATACCACAGCTATTTGTTTCCATTAAAAATATTAACAAATTGAAACAGAGCATTTCCCAATATATATAAATCCTTCGTGACTGGTTTGAAATGTCCTTAAGTTAAATGCTGATAAAACTAATGTTGATGCAATCATTCCAAAACAGCCACTATTAACATACTAATGCCTGCCAAACTAAAAGAAAAACCCTTGAAAATCACAAATTTGGTGAAACTATTGGAATTTGAACTTGATTCAGTTCTTACTTCGAAAACGCATACTAATTTAACCAAAGACTTTCTACGTAGGAGCTGTACCTAGTCTGTGAATTCAATATTCAATAAAATGTTCAGAGGAATATTTGCATTAATACAACGGGTAGTTTTCTGACAGCTTAAGAAACATAGTTCAGCAATTTAATTCATCGCAAAAAAATATATGTGATTATTAAAAAACCAGAAGTAAATTCTATAAATGTAGCAAATTACCTATTCTATGACATTATCCCTATTCAGATGTTTTAAAACTTACACCTGTGCAAAGCCAGGGCGGGTCGCTAGTAATATATTTATGTAAAATAAAACTTACACCCGTACAAAGCCGGAACGGTTCGCTAGTAATATATTTATATTAAACAATACTTACACCCTTTCAAAGCCGGAACGGTTCGCTAGTAATATATTGATATAAAATAAAACTTACACCCGTGCAAAGCCGGGGCAGGTCGCTAGTAATATGTTTATATAATATAAAACTTACACCCGTGCAATACAATTAAAATTTACCCTCGTGCATAGCCAGGGCGGGTCGATAGTAATATATTTATATAAAATAAAACTTACACCCGTGCAAAGCCAGGGCGGGTTGCTAGTAATATATTTATAAAAAATAAAACTTACACTCGTGCAGAGCCGGGACAGGTCACTAGTAATATATTTATATAAAATAAAACTTACACCCGTGCAAAGCCGGAATGGTTCGCTAGTAATATATTTATATAAAATAATACTTACACCCGTTCAAAGCCGGAACGGTTCGCTAGTAATATATTTATATAAAATAAAACTTACACCAGTGCAAAACCGGGGCGGGTCACTAGTAATATCTATACATATAATAAAAACGTAGAGATAAAAAAATCTGTAATTGCGAGATAACAAAAAAAAAACACACAGGTCGTCTTAAAATAAGCAGCTGAACACGATAGGACAGTTTTTAGAATTTTTGTCTGTTTGTTTGTTTGTTTCTTTGTTTGTCCGCGCACATCTCCTAAACCACTGGACGGATTTAAATGCGGTTTTCACGAATATGCTTAGAAATTACCAGATTAAAACATAGGCTATCTTATATCATTTATTTTAATTCTTTATTTTTACATAAACGAAAATAAAATCAATAATTTATTTCTTCGTTACCCGAAACGTAATATGAGGATCGTCACATAGCCTCAAGCAAGGAGATCCAAAGTAAAGAGAATGTTATTGACATAGCCATTAAAATTTTGAAACTGTCAACTGTCACTGTGTTCGGTTAGTCAGTTTAAATTTAAAGAAGGTTCCTTAACCTTCTTAGATGAATGAATGTGTAGATCAAGCATGTTATAGGCCTTACAACCTCTTTGGTGATTCATTCCAGTGCATGGAGTAGGAGTATTACATTCTCTTGGTTTTATTCTATGTTAGCATTTAAAACACAAAATATACCGCATCCTATTTTAATTCAGTCCCGCGAATAGAAATATTCAAAAAAGGCCCTTTGTACATGAAAATAAACCTATACAACAAAATTCCGGACGCAATAAAGAAAGAAAGGAATAATAAAAAAAAACCAGAACCAACTTCGTAAGTTTCTAACCCAAAAATGTTATTACGAGATAAAAGATTTATTCAACGATAAATTTTAGAAAATTATAATTAGAAAATAAATATCGATATATAAATAGTTAAGAAAGTAGCGTCATAAGTTTTGTATCATCTCATATATAATTAAGTAACCTATCACAGTAAGTATGTTTTTTTTTTGTTTTGTAAAATTACTTCACCCTAGGTTAAGTTTGAATAGTATATATAATATTTATGTAATAGATTTAACTATACTTAAATTTATATGTTTATGTCTTTGGTCTGGTTTTGTGAACAGCCACTACATAAGTCATTGCTGCACCCTTTATGCAGGGTATATAAACTTAGCTTTTAGAAGAATACAGTGTATATTTGCAATAAGAATAAGAATATAGAAATAATTTAATTTATTGTGATATTTTAACAGATAAATAGAGTAGTTCCATTTCATGGCTTTTTAATCAAGGTATAAATACAAATGCACGCGAAATAAGAAATAACTAGCCAAGAGCGTGTTAAGACAAGCATTATGTCAGGGTTCCGTGGCCAGCGAAACTGGACAGCCAAATTTCAGAGATGTATATCATACCGACATGACATGATATACCTACTTTTAATGGTTTAGACAAAAAGAAAATTTCAAAACATGTTCTGCACTGTGGTCACATTATCTTTTTGATTTGAAAACTGTTGACGGTGTTATTTATTACTTTTATGCTTCTATCAATACTTCACACAGGGCTACTTAAAATAAGCAGCTGAACATGTTAAGGCAGTTTTTAGAATTTTTGTTTGTTTGTTCACGCACATCTCCTACACCCCTGGAAGAAAATGCGGACGGATTTAAATGCGGTTTTCACGAATATGCTTAGCTATGACCAGATTGAAGTATATGCTATGTTATTTTGCGCAAGGCCAGATTAAGGAAAGAAAAAAGGATTGAAGGTTTATATGAAAATCTACGCGTACGAAGTCGCGGGCAAAAAAGCTAGTATTTATATAAAACAATACTTACACCCGTGCAAAGCCGGAACGGTTCGCTAGTAATATATTTATATTTAATAAAACTTACACCAGTGCAAAGCCGGGGTGGGTCGCTCATAAAATATTTATATAAAATGAAACTTACACCCGTGCAAAGCCGGAACGGTTCGCTAGTAATATATTTATATCAAATAAAACTTACACTCGTGCAAAGCCGGGGCGGGTCACTAGTACTATATTTATATAAAATAAAACTTACAGTCGTGCGAAGCCGGAACAGTTCGCTACTACATAATATTATTATGTCAGTAAAGTAACTTTTTTCTTTGAAATAAACGTAAAAACCTGTGGTTAATACCTTTATTTTCAATAATTAAATAGATCAGAGTATATACTTATTTCAATTCAGGGTAATTTTTTAATCATTCAACACATTTTAAATAACTCAAAAACTTTTATTTTTACCGACCTTAGTTAACACTATACAAACCAATACAAGCCCAAGACTTGTATAAATACGAACTAAAAGACAATCTGCAAATCAGTCACCCTGTAGAGATAATGAAGATAGATATTAATTATATAGATATTTATGTCCAGGGTATGTGGATTCAGTTACTATCCCCTCAATTTACCAACAAAATTTAAAATATTTCATTCATATTTTAGGTGTGAATCCAGGATCATTGTCAGGAAAAAAAATTGGTGTTTTCATTGGGAGTTGCTTTTCTGAGACAGAGAAGATTAGGTCCTATGATCGCCACAGTTTATCTGGTTTTGGCGTAGCCGGGTAAGTTAAACGCATAAACAATAAATTACCGATCATAGCTCTTCCGATAAGTTGACACCCATTGTTTTTTTTTAATATTCTGAACATTGCAGATGCAACAAGTCCATGTACGCAAACCGTATTTCATACTGGTTAAACGCCAAGGGTCCTTCCTTGTCAATAGACCAGTCTTGCTGCAGCTCCATAACTGCTCTAGAGGCGGCTTATGACGCCATTTCTCGTGGAGAGTGCGAGGCTGCCATAGCTGGTGGCGCCAACTTGTGCTTGCACCCACAATCAACGGTGCACTATGGACGGTAAAATTTTATTTATTTTGCATTTTGTAAAAAAAAAATAGTTTGCTCGCACGGCTTCGCTCGAATAGTATAGAAATCCACTCTACTGCCGTCTCACTTTTTCCGCTCCAGTACCAAATGCGTGCCGTAAAGCACTCCTTATTGTGCAAGCCTGATTCGCACTTGGTCGGTTAATTTGAAGAATACACGAAAATCGGACTTTGAGATCTCGACTTTTGTTGAAATAATTGTTTTTTTTTCTTTTCTAATTATCATAAACGTGAGTAAGTATAATAATTCAAGTATATATTTTTCTGCATACAGAATAATGAATATTAGTATGGACGGCAAGACGAAATCGTTCGCCGAGGACGCGGAAGGCTGTGTCAAATCGGAAGCAATCAATTGTTTATTTCTGCAGAAAGCTAAAAACGCAAAACGGTAAGATGGTTCGTAATTTCAATCTGCAAATTTATTGGTACATTAATAAATTGGATGCACAACTATGACTTCAACAACATCGGATGAGCTCCATAGATGCCCGAGCTACCTACCTGTAAGAGAAACGCGTTCAAAGCCATAACGCTATTATTATACAATTTATAATGCCCTAAAAAGCTCCATTATCCTTCTCAGCATAGATTCCTCAGAGGGTGATCCACTGTCTCCAATTTGGTATTGCTGAATGAACATTTGACTAAGGCTATAAGGACAATCGCAACCAGGTGGATGTTGTGTATACTGATTACACAGCAAAGCGTACGAACTAATCCACACTAATATTAGAAATGCGAAAGTAACTCTGTCCATCTGTCTGTTTGCTACATAATCACGCCTAAACGGCTTAACCGATCTCGATAAAATTTTGCGAAATAATAGTATGTATCATGAGGATGGACATGGGCTACTTTTTTTTTTAAGAAATCGCTGACCAAGTCGCGGGTTCAGCTAGTTGATATTTCTAGCTATATTTCTAGCTGGGTTAATATTTCCAGTGGTGTGCCGCAAGGCTCGTTGCTCGGTCCCCTACAATTTAAGATATTTATTAATTGTATATCTAATTGTATCTTAAATTCTCATCTACTTTGCTTTGCTGATGATATGAATATAATAGGTCGGGGAAAAAGTCTTTTCGTATTTTGTATGTATAAAGTTGTAGTAAAAATCTTATCCGTTGTACTGTTTGTATCTGGCTGGTTTTGATACCATTAAAAATATGACATTTTAAAAAAGGAATACAAAACGTAAAAAGCAATTTCCCGCCATTTTTCAATTGTTTTTTTGTTCGATAAAATGAGTGAATCTAACGAACAAATTCGATATATTGTGAAATTTTATAACAAAAAAGGGAAAAATGCGACACACGCCGCGAATAAAATTTGTGACGTTTATGGACCTAATGCAGTGTCATCAAGAGTAGCACAATGTTGGTTCAAGCGTTTTCAGTCCGGGAATTTTGATGTCAAAGATGCAGCTCGCTCTGGTCGCCCTGTTACGAATAAAGTCGATGCCATTTCTGAAAAAGTGGACCAAGATCGGCATATTAGTAGTTACGACGTAGCTGAAGAACTGGGGATTGACCACAAAACAGTTTTGACCCATTTGAAAAAAACATCGTTCATTATGAGCTTTTACCGCCGAGCAAAACCATCGATTCGGATCTCTGCTGCCAACAGCAGATGAGACTCAAACAAGAAATTGAGAAAAAACGGCCGGAATTGATCAACAGAAAGAGTGTGGTCTTTCATCATGATAACGCCAGACCGCACACATCTTTGGCCACTCAGCAAAAATTTAGAGAGCTTGGTTGGGAAGTGCTAATGCATCCACCATATAGCCCAGACCTTGCACCCTCAGATTTCCACCTGTTTCGATCTCTTCAGAATTCTTTGGGTAGTGTTAGATTAACATCAAGAGAGGACTGTCAAAACTACTTGTTGCATTTTTTTGATCAGAAGTCCCAAAAATTCTACAGCAACGGGATCATGTCACTACCTACAAGATGGCAACAAGTTATCGAACAAAATGGCACATATATATTATAATTAAATGTAATTAAACTTGAAAAAAATATGTCTTGAATTTGTTTAAAAAATACGAAGAAACTTTTTCCCCGACCTTATATTTAGGTCAATCAATTCAGTCGAAGATGTTGAGAGTCTTTAGTTGACTTAAATCGGCACGATAATTACTGCTCTGTTAATAAGCTTAAACTGAATCCTTTGAAATACTCTGTTTACTCTCCTTTGAAATCCTTTGAAAGTAACTACTTTTACACGTAAATTTATTTTTTTAATTAACCTTAAATCTAATTGTGCTATTTTGTATGACTAAGCTTAATTATCAATGTTTCTAAAATCAATCCAAATTATAGGCAAATATCTTACTTGTGTCGAGTAAGCATTAGCTTTAATTCTATTGGTAAGCGAATAGGCTTAGAACTCTTCTTAACTAACATGGCATTGGCTAGGTGTTTGTTTACCAGTGAATTCTTTAACAAATTTAGTTATATGACAGTTTTATATATATCTGTTTTATGTTTACTATTTTCCTATCAGTGATGACCTGAAATTAGCCTTGTATCTATATCTATTAATGTATAATCTATAAGACATTTCTAACGAAGCTGTTGGTCATCCAGTGAAATAAAAATAAAATTTATATAAACTCTTTGTTATGCAAACCAGATAAAAAAACTCTTACATCTTCCCCTTAAAGGTCAAGGTGTGATTATGTGAAACGTGTACACCAAAATAATTTACCTGTACACGATTAGTTTGAATCTCTTGCGTACTGGCCTTGTATAGAGCGTAGTCTACAGTTAAATACTCTAGGTAGTAATTTTTTTGTATATTTTAATGCTAGTAAATAATTTTTTTTTTCTAAGGAAGTATAATTAAATTGTATATATGTTTTCAGAATTTACGCAGATGTGTTGCATGTCAAAACTGAGTTTTTGTCTATTTTAAATGGTAAAACTGGCCCAAGGTACGGTTTTTACCGTGACCCAGCCGTCACTGCCAAGTTTCTGAAGACATTCTATGACAAAGCGGGCGTGCCGCCGGCGCTGGTAGAATATGTCGAGGCCTTTGGTTCAGGTACACTTATTTAATAAATGAATTAATTATTAAACACTGTTTTAAACTATCACGGTTGTTCACTAAAGTTAAATGATTATTTACGGGATATTTACCGTGGTAAGGTTGTGGAAGGAGCTCCCGATATTTCGGCGCAGTTACATGCACCATGTTCACGTCTTCCCGTGAACATGGTGCATGTAACTGCGCCGAAATATCGGGAGCTCCTTCCACAACCTTACCACGGTAAATATCCCGTAAATAATCATTTAACTTTAGTGAATTAATTATTATCTAGTACCCTTATTTAATTTGGCCCTTGTTGTAATTGTAGCGGTACCAGAGGTAGACAAATCTGAATTGGAAGCTATTGACATTGTGTTCTGCGGCGAGAGAGAAGAACCTCTGCTTGTGGGTAGTGTCATGTCCAACATTGGGTACGCCGAAGCTGCTTCAGGTATATCTGCCGTGACAAAGGTCAGTATATTTCCTGTAACTAGATGTATATCACTAAGTATATTTGTGTAAGCTGTGATTAAGAAAGTAATTAACGCGCAGGTGCTACTAGGGTTCCATAAAGGCTTGCTGGCAGGGAACATGCATTGCTCGGAGCCACGGCGTGACGTAGCGGCGCTGCGTGAGGGGCGCATGCGCGTGCTCACGGACCACCAGAGCTTCCGGCGTACGTACGCTGCCGTCAACAGCATGTCCGTCACTGGCGTCAACGCGCACGTGTTGCTCCACGGGCACTATAAGCTCAAGGTACATTATCCTAAATATATACAAATACATCTTAAACTTGATCCAGCTGTTTTAGAGTCAAATCATAACAGACATACACACTACCTCTTAACAGAAACGCAAATACCGTACCGTTGGGTTAATGCCACGGCGATTCTCACTGCAAAATGTCCTTGTTACCAAACGACCGCAATTCAAATAATCACGGGAGGAAAACTCGTCGTCAGCATTTTAAAAAACAATTCGAAGTGGTCCTAACCTAGAAATGAGGAAAATTTCAAATATCTTATGATGTGAAACATCTGGATAACCACTAACTTTCTCAGAACGAAGGCATCGCTTAATTAAGGTACCCGAAGCTTCTATAGACACGTTCCTTGAGCAATAAGCATGTAAAACCATAACACTGTATATAAATATCGCATATCACACACGCTATCTGCACCACAAAAAGGCATTTTTTAAACGATTGAGCGCTTCTATCGTAATTAAAAGAGTACTCCTACACATCTACAAAGTATTACGTTTCCAGGATCTAGATCGTTACAAGGTCAACATTCCGCGGCTCGTGACCATATCCGGTAGACAAGACTCTGCCGTGGAGAGGGTTCTCGGTCTTTTGAAGTCTCACCCGATCGACCCTGAGGAGCTAGCGCTGCTGCACAATATACACGAGACTAACATAGCGGGCCACTTGGGGAAGGGTTACATTATCCTCGGTGAGTATAATAATGAATAAGCCGACCAAGTACGAGTCGAGCTCGCGCACTGAGGGCTCCGAACCACCAAAAAATAAACAAGTGGATCACATTAAAAACCGACTTCAAAATATATGAAAAACGTAATAAGTGCCTATAAATTTTGAGAGTTGACCTCGATTTCCCTGGGATTACGAGTATACCCTTCCGAACAAAATATTTTTTTGAAAATCGGTCAACAGTTGGCGTAGAAATCGGTGAACATAGATAAAAAAAATATACAGTGGAACACAGAACCTTATTTTGAAGTCGGTTAAAAATATATATTATTTTATTTTATTGAAATCGTAATTTTACATCTCACCAAATTTTATATAGGAATGGGACAATGTAAAGCTTTGTTCTCACTTTTCGAAGATTTATCGAATTTATTTTCGAGCGAGTATGGTAAAATTGTTTTTTTTTAATGATACTGAGTGACGAGACGAGCGAAGTCGCTCGCCTAATGGCAGTGTTTAAGCCTAGTGTTTGTACACCACTGCTTGGTGGTTGAATAACTGGCAAAGGTGTGATAATTCGCCAGGCGGACCCTGGGGAATTTAATTAATTTAATTTCGAAATATCTTTATTACTTATTCATAATTACATTTGCACAATTTCTAGTGTACATTTTAATCCTAGATGTACAATGATTTTGTTTTGCAAGCGTTAAGCTCATACAAAACTTAATACTTAATGGATAATGTTTACAGAAATACAAGTACTTATTACAAAATAATTTTGACAGCTTAAATGTAATATGTATATAAACTTTAGAGAGAGTATTATATTTAACAAAAGATTAATTATTATTATTTTTTGGGGGGGAGAAAATGAGCCATTGGCGGTAGGAGAATATAAAACGGCTGGCGTGAGCGGCCACACGGCCGGCAGCCAGCGGCAGTCGTAGCAAGCAGCAAGACGTGACGTATCATATCACCCACACAAGCGCGCGCCGGACGCCGCGCCGGGCGTCGCGCGCCATAACCGCCCTACATATCAGCTGGTAATACGGGCGAGTATGGCGCGCGCGCCGGCGGCAGGCGGGCCGCGCACGATGCTTGTACAAGTGACTCAGCTTATTCATTGCACTCTAGGAATAAGTGATGGGGCAACTTGTAGCGATTGTACGTATCGATATACGGGAGCATTTTCTTGCGAGTTGTACACAAATTCCGAATTAGTTTATTTTTGCTACTGGGGTTTGTAAGAATGTAAAACTTTTCTGAAAGTTTGTATATGTACACGTCGATTTTCGGCAAACCTATCTGTAGGTGCAGCTTTTGAAGATTGGTGCGGAAAGGAGTGTTATATGCATATTTAAGAGCTTTGTTCTGAATTACTTGTAGTTTGTTTACATTTGTTTGGCACGTGCTGCTCCACACAGGACATGCGTATGTGATACACGGCCGAACCAGGGTGCGGTATATTCGTAATTTAGTCTGACTGCTCAAGTTAGATCGCCGGTTTAAGACAGGATTTAGGGAATTAATAGCTTTAATGCCTTTCAGACAAAGTTTGGAAGTGTTTTCGGTCCTGGGGAATTACCACACCCTGCAAAAGAGTCCTACCACTACAAAAATTGTTATGCATTCTTGCATAACAATTTTTGTAGTGGTTGGTTTTTGTCATCGTGCTAGTCAGTGCTATTATTCTAAAAATGAGGTTGGCGCACTGATGTGAAATAAGTATTAATGCATTTTCATTACACTGGAAGTGTAGAAAATTATTGAAAAGAAAGGTTCGATTTTTAAAATATTCTCCACGCTTGCGGATAAAATGCACTTTTGAACTCAGATTTCATATGATAAACAGAATCATCTTTCCGAGGTCGTGAGGTGAAAAATAGATTACATTACTTATTTTCAATTGCTCAATGATATCCCATGCAGATACTAACGCTAATGGCGAAACAGTAAGCCTGACACAGTGCGCGGAGTACTACGACGGTACGCAGCGTCCTCTGTGGTTCGTGTACAGCGGGATGGGCTCGCAGTGGACCGGCATGGGCACGCAACTCATGCGCATACCCATCTTCGCAGCCGCCATCGAACGGTAAATTGTAAACAGTGACAAATAGGACGTCACTAAGAAACATTATTAGGACAATTTATTTCATTGTTATAAATAATTATTGCAATGAATATTATTTTCAGCTGTCGAAAAGTTTTGGAACCGAAAGGAATTGACATTGTTGACATAATAACGTCTACAGACAAGACTATTTTTAACAACATCCTGCACTCATTTGTGGGCATTGCTGCCGTGCAAATTGGTCTTACTGATATTCTGCTACAGCTGGGTCTAGTCCCAGATAAGATAATAGGTAAGATGTATAGTTGTTTATCTATATATATATATATGTATATAAATAAATATATAAAACAAAGTCGGGTTTGTTCGAACACTTATAACTCGAGAACGCCTGGACCGATTTTCATGGTTTTCGATTTGTTGTATTTTTCTCAGTCCCAAATAGCAGAATAACGAATAAAAACAGCTAGACCGATTTTGATGAAATTTTTGTTCCTGGAGCGGGTCGCTAGTATATAATTATATATAATATAAAAAAACTGTTTTACTGATGAATTTCTAGTGTAATTCCGCTTCTACGTCGCTTCAAGTACAATAAGGAATTTGTGATAAATTTACCTGGTAAATATTTGTTGATAATGTTAATTTTATTGAGTTTAATTTTGCCTAACCTGATATAAAATATTAATTACATAAATTTAAAATTAATTAATATTTTATATCAGGTTAGGCAAAATTAAACTCAATAAAATTAACATTATCAACAAATATTTACCAGGTAAATTTATCACAAATTCCTTATTGTACTTGAAGCGACGTAGAAGCGGAATTACACTAGAAATTCATCAGTAAAACAGTTTTGAAAATGGACTTCCGCAAAGTAACGCCTGATTCAATCAACAATATAAAAAAATAAATTGATGTTGTTTACCTCGCTAAAACTCGAGGATGGCTGGACCGATTTGGCTAATTTTGATCTTGAAATAGTTGTGGAAGTTTAGGAAAGGTTTAAACGGTGAGTAAACGGCTGGACCAATTTGGATCAAATTTTGTGATCCTGGAACGGGTCATGGTAGCGAGGCCGGAGGCCGAGCTCTACGCATACAAATTAGCGGGTATCAGCTAGTATATATATATATATGGTGTGTGTGTTATATCTTATTTATATTATGTATATTTAAAGTCTAGTTAGATTTTATTAAACTTTGAATAACGCGCACGGTGGTCCACAGGTCACAGCGTGGGCGAGCTCGGGTGCGCGTACGCCGACGGCTGCCTCACAGCAGAGGAGATGATCCTGTCTGCGTACAGCCGCGGCCGCGTCTCGCTCGAGACCCCGTTCGTCCGCGGCTCCATGGCCGCCATCGGCCTCGGCGCTCAACAAGTTAATATCTATTTCACTTGCTTTCTATTGATTATTTATTATATTTAGGTATGGAACATTTATAATATGAATTAACTCATCCTTTGCCCAGATGTCGTCAATGTGTCCCCCCGAGATCGAGATTGCGTGCCACAACAGTGCCGAGTCGTGCACCATCTCGGGCCCCGCAGAGGTGATGCGTTCCTTTGTCGCTGATCTCACTGCTCGAAGCATCTTTGCCAAGGAAGTGCCTTGCTCAAACATTGCATACCACTCGCGGTATATCGCGGAAGCCGGTTAGTGTGAAACTATTCGGAAATGAGGAATATTTATGTATTCTTTGTATATTCTTATAAATACTAGCTGCGTCCCTTGGTTTCACCTGCGTGGTAATGAAAAATTGTGATGATGGTGATGAAAACTAGCCTATGTGTTAATTCAAGACATAAGCTATTCCAATTCTGAATTTCATCCTATCTGTTCAGCAGTTTTAGCGTGAAAGAGTAACAAACATACACACACACTCACAAACTTTCGCATTTATATTATTGTGATTGATTCGCTTCAGGTCCTGGTCTATTGAAGTATCTGAAAGAAGTTATCCAAACACCGAGAGCCAGGAGTGAGCGCTGGGTATCTTCGTCGGTGCCGCAGGACAAATGGGACGAGCCAGCGGCGAAATACTCTTCGGCAGAGTACCACACCAACAATCTACTGGTAAGTTTTCGGTTCGTGGCGAGATGGTGTCGTATTGCTGGTTTCGTGCGGTAACGTGTCCCGACTTCGTCTGCAGAGCCCCGTGCTATTCGAGGAAGCGAGCGCGCTGATCCCCGCAGACGCGGTGCTGGTTGAGATCGCGCCGCACGGTCTGCTGCAAGCTATCTTGAAGCGCGCGCTGCCCGACTCCACCTCCAATATCCCACTCACGCGCCGCGGACACACTGACAATGTGGTCATGCTGCTTGACGCTATTGGCAAGTGAGTATTGAAAGGCACAGAATGAATCCTTTAAAAGTTTTTCTGTGACATTATTATTCTATAATTACATGGTTGTCTGCACAGAAAAGAGAAGAGTAAAATTCTCATTTCAGTGGTTGTCTGTGACATTATTAATCTATATAAGTGGTTTTTCTTAGTAGTGTTGCTAAGAAAAGCGCAGAGATAACCACTTCTATGCCAAATCTTTCTTTATCATAATATACTAATAATATTTTAGAGGGAATAGGAATAATAATTACGGGTCCGGGACGGGGGACCCAGGTCCTAAAACTGCGACCAGAACCACCAGCCAATGATAATTACAGACAAACGAATGCTACGGCCCTCCGTTCCCGGCAGATCCTCTATCCCTGGCCAAGGTAGTGCGCCAGGTAACGGTGGAGCAGGAGGTGCGAAAAATTACTGGCAGTTGCCTCGCTACCACCCCCAACAAATTTTGGCCCTGGTTACGCACAATATTCACACGCTGAGGACCGACGACAAGATTGTCAAGCTGGAGGAAGAATTGAATAAAATACGATGGGACATCGTAAGACTATCTGAAATCTGACGAGAGGAACAGGATACGATAGTTCTGAATTCCGGTCACATGCTTTTCTTCCGAAAAGGCACGAAAGTCCCAGGGTGGTGTAGGGTTTATCGTCCACAGGTCACTCATCAACAACGTGATTAAGGTCGATAGTGTGTCGAGCAGGGTAGCATACCTTATACTCAGAATAACCGATCGATATTTGCTGAAGGTCACACAAGTATGAGAGGCGTTGTATAAGGAGATATCCGAGGATATACATACTTCCGAAACATACTTCACCGTTGTTATGGGTGACTTTAACGCAAAGGTGAGCACACGAAATGTCAATGAGATAAAAGTCATAAGTCAGTCATCATATGGGTATGGACAGCGGAATCCGGGGGGCCAGCGATTGGTTGACTTCACGAAGAAGACGGAATACCATTTGATGAACTCTTTCTTTCAGAAGCGACCATCCAGGAAGTGAACGTGGATGAACCTCGATGGTTCGATCAAAAATGATATGGATTTCATCATGGCAACGAAGAAGCGAATATTTAATTATGTCTCCGTGATCAACAAGGTGAAAACCGGTAGCGATCACCGTATTGTCAGAGATACATTAAATATCAACATTAAGCTTGAGTGGTTGCGTCTGGTGAAGTCCACGCTCCGTCCTGGTCATGCTCAAATCCAAAACCCCAAAGACTTCCAACTCAAACTGCATAATCGCTTCTAGGGCCTAACTGAAAGCGGAACTGTGGACGAATTAAACAATGGGTTGGTGGAAACTGTTCAAGCAGTGGGGTTCAAGTTTTTTATATAATAATAATATACTTATGGTCATTGTTTCAGGCTATATCTTCACGGCTATAATCCCAAAGTGCAAGCCTTGTATCCAAAAGTGGAATTTCCAGTATCGACAGGCACGCCGTTCTTGTCCAATTACGTGGAGTGGGCTCATCAAGAGAAGTGGTTAGTAGCTTGTCATATTCATTTCATAGTCTAATAAATCAAGAAAGTCGCAAGGCAATAATAGTACGGGCGTGAAGTGCGAGACTTGAGTAGCGTGGTTCCAAACTAAATTCACCGTAAACCTGTTTATTTTACACATTATTAACCATGGTGCATGTGCTGGGAAAGATTGCAAATTTTCATCTCACATAAATGCAGTATGTTGATATCATCAATTTCCGGACACGGTGAATTTTTATAGTGCAGTAGCTGATGCCTTTGACTTTGTACGTATATTTAGGAGTAAGTAGCGGGTGGGATGGTTAGGCAGACAACAAATCTATAAAGGTTACGCTACGGAACCATAAATATCAATCATCAATCTGTCCATCGGATTTATATTATCTACACTAATATTATAAGGGGAAAGATTTGTACCTATTTTTGTATGTTTGTATGTTTGTAATGAATAGGCTCCGAAACTACTGAACCGATTTGAAAAATTCTTTCACTGTTGGGAAGCTACACTATCCCCGGGTGACATAGGCTATATTATATTTTGTAGCGAGGCCGAAGGCCGAGCTTACACCCGTGCGAAGCCGGGGCGGACGGCTAGTACTGAATAAATTAGTAGTTTTACTGTATGTTTGCGCTCTTTTTTAATGCAAACTGTACCTAATAGTGTCTTTATAGTAAGGTTTAAGTCTGCTTTTGGTACAGACATTTTAGGGCGCTGATATAGGTATTCAGAGATATCTATAGTTTACATAATCTTTCATGTGATACCTTACATAACATCATAATTATGTGTTATCATCTCATACGGCTCAACAACATCTTCTTTTCATCTCGCCGAGTTGTTCAATGAGGATACGCTGTTTCTCCATGAGTGACATCCTGCAGTATTGTTGACGAATGGCAGCATTCTCAGTGTCAATAGAATGCGTTTTAAGAGACGTACGTTCTAGTCCAAGTTTTTAATAGGAAATTTCGTGGAACTGTAGTATTGTGTTATCTGCCACTGACTTTTAGTTTTATAATAAATGATCAATGGAACACAGAAGTGTAGGTTTACTGTCTTCGACTCCTGTAGTAAAAACCTCTGATTATTTAATGATAGCAATACGATTAAGGTTTTTGGGAAGCACTCCAAATAATCGCCAAAAGTCCATACCTAATATTAAGTTATATTTTACATTAGGAACCACATAAACTTGCAGTGTATATGTTTGGTTATCAAATGTTACTGGTAGATAAATTATTCTAGCTGAAACTAGTTTTTCACCACTAGCAGCAAGGATTCAAGTGGAGTAGTTGTTTCCATTTGGAATTCCGCTTTTAAAAGTTTATTGTTAATTCCATAGAAAAAAAAAATTCTTACTTTTTTTTCTGTGGCCATTACCTAGAATGGTAGCTGAAGAACCGGTGTTGAATTTGATACTTCAGATTTGGGTAGAAATAATCTGAGAGTGAATCTCTACTGGGATACCCGTATTTACTTTCATCATGATCATCATACTCAGCCTATATTAAGGTTCGTTAGCTAATAAGGTTATTATTGGGTGGTTTTTACATAGTGAATTTCCCAAGCGCTCTTTACGGCGTTATGTTACAAATATAAATTTATTTCGAGTTATTAAAATCAGTCGAGTCAGTCAGCTTTGGTGTATGTACATTTTATAGCTAGTTACTTGCAGGCAAATTATAAATGGCATGACCAACGCTTAGATTGGTTGCAAGAAAAAGCTGAAGAATTTGGAGGCCGAAAGGGAACGCGATCGTAGCTTAGCATTTAGAGTGCAAGGGGCGTATACCAAATGGCGCAGTTTCAAATACTGTCGATCGTAAAATTTTTGAATTATATAATTTAAAGGTTTTTGTTTTTTTATAGGAGCTTGGCAAAATATCAGCCCGCTCACAGAACACGGACTGCTTCGTGCACATTTGTGGCATCTATTCACGACAACTGCTATCTACAAGGTCATGTGATTGGAAGTAAGTCAGATACATTATATTGGAACGTAGCTTTTTATTGCATACCAAATAATTCACACGATATAGTTACTGATTTACAATCGGTATTGGATAGACACGATATTTGAATGGCAGAAGGCAGTCATCATGGAAACGGTGCGCATTGTCAATTACCGTACGTTCGTGTATAGTATGCGTATTTGTGATACCTCTGGTGTTACAATACCTATAGACGACGGTGACCTTCCAGTCAGCCCGTCTGCTTATATACCACCCATGGCTGTGGCATAAAAAACCGTAGTAAACAATCACGATAGTTTAAATCTTATGTAGCCTACATCTGAAATATTTATTTGCAGATAAAAGATTATTACCTTTCTCATACGCGCTGGTAGCTGCGTGGGATACACTCGCCATGTCACTTGAAGTCCCGAAAAAGTCGTTGAATGTCGAGTTCCTCGACGTAAAGATGTACACCCAGCCGATACTGCACGAACAAAAAAACGTCAGGCTTAGTGTCGCACTACATAGGGGCAGTGGACTGTTTGAGGTACTTACGATTAGAAGTATTTTATAAACATGTTATGTTAGTACTAAGAGGCAAGAAATAGTCTTAAATTTTAGTAATGGTTGCTGAAAACTTACAAAATATCGGGGACAATCAGCGAATTAAAAATTCGCTGGGGACAATGAATTGTTAGCAGTCGTTGCAAAGTCAATATAATAATATCTTATGGGCTGATTTCGTTTGGCAATTATTTACAATAGTAGCTCTTGATAGTAAAGTTAGGAACTAAAATGCAATAAAAATATATTCCCTTCTAAGTTGACTAAGGTCAGGATTTGTCCATTTTCATAATTTAATGTTCATGGCTAATTTTATTTTAAGGCACAATAATAGGTAGTTTTATCTATATGTTGCTTTTGGATACATTTTGTAGAGTGTGACCTAGTTCTTGCCTTGCCCTTTTTACTGTCGGATGGCCAGAGCAGGCACGAAAAATAATATCGATTGATGGTTGACTTTCCAAAAGCTCTAACGAAGCGCTTTGATTCCACTTTCATTGTCCGAACTACACTAGACTTTGAATGTGGAATGCGCCGCCTGAGTTCCCCGAAAGTTACAATCTGGTGTATTCAACTCGCGAGTGAATCGGTGTTTTCTGGACAAGCCGGCATATGAAGGACGATGCGTAAACGATTGTTAACAAATAAAATTTAACTATTCAGTGTTTTTATCTAGGTATGTCAATGTTAATGACGTCTTCCATGTTATTTTATACAAGTAGTACATTCAATTATTATAAGGCAATGATGTATTAAATACATTTAATAAATGTGTGATTAACATTGGTGTTTGTTCTATATCTGGGTGTTAATATATATATAAGCATGTGTTTAAAAATATTTACCTACACTAATATTATAAAGAGGAAAGATTTGTATTTTTAGATGTTTGTAACGAACTAACTCAAAAACTAGTGGGAGAATTAAAAAAAACACCATTAGGATGCTACATTATCCCTGAGTAACATGATAGGCTATATGTTTTGTTACTAGAATGTTTCAAAAATAAAAGCCGGGTAGGGTGGCTAGTGTATGTATATAAAACTAGTTTGGTTTGGGGTGAGATGACCATGTTGATGTTGACTATCTCGGTGGCTCAGTTGGTACTGAACCTACCTTCTGCGCATGGGGGCGTGGGTTCGATTCCCACCTAGGACAAACATTCATGTGATAAACATTTGTGTTGTTCTATGTCTGGGTGTGCATATCTATTAAGTGTTAAAATTATGTATGAAAATATATACCTATGTACATTATATGTATATCAGTATCTGGCAGTCATATTACAAGCTTTGCTTAGTTTGGAGTCAGAAGACCGTGCGTGCAAAAATGTCCCAGATATTTATTTTTTATTTATGTGTGCAAAAATGCCCGAATATTTATTTAAGAGTAAGAGTAAGCTACTGGAGACATATATACATTGAATTGATACATTGAAAATAACCCTGTAATTTTTCGTTCTCAGATTATGGACGAGGACTCAAAAGTAGCTACAGGCTACATAAACATCATGAAACAAACAAAGATGAAAGTCAATTCTGATTCTCAAACCGCTTCAATACTTGAAAGCAATGACCTCAGTGCTAAAGACGTTTATCGGATTTTGTATGAGAGAGGATATGCCTACAGGTAATATTAATACGAGTAGATTGTGAATTTGTCGTCTGTAAATAAGTAATATAACTTAGTAGATTATTCTCTCGGCTCTTTAATTTTCTCTTTAATATATTAAAATTTCAACCTAGCATGTTCCCACTACTGGGATACAGGTCTTCTCTCAGAAATTGAGGATGGGCCCTAATCCGCCATGCTGACCTAGTGTACGATGGTGAATGCCATGTCTTTGAACATTAGATATTTCATTTCATTTATTCAATAAACATACAAAACAGAATGCAATAATTAATAAAATAATAATATTGAAGTTGATTAATTAATGATCTGTATCACATTCTAAAACTATGTATACCTAGGTGCATTATAATAAAATTATTGTGGGTAAATAATTAATAAAATGTTGAACCAATAAATTTTAAACTTATACTAACATGCTCTATCAATTAACAAATAAAATAAATATTATTTAATATTTTTTATTAAACTGCAAAATCAGTAGTAATAAGACGTGTTATTGGAGAAGACCTGTAAGCTGAAGATATTATAATTGCGGTTACGAGACCTGAAAAGGGTGTTAAAGTTTAATAACGAAAAAAGGGTAGGGGAGTCAATAACAGAGTGGATGATTTTATGAAGCACACTAAGGTCGATGTATTCACGATGAGTGTTGAGAGGAGTTAAGTGAAAATATTGTAAACGTTTTTGATAAGATGAGAGTTTACGGCCCATGCCACACCTATAGCTCATAATGTTTAAACACCGTTTTTGAATGCGCTCAATCCTTTCACTATGAACGTTATTGAAAGGAGACCAGACTGTTGAATTATACTCCAGTACACTACGCATGAGAGCATAATAAAGATATAGAAAGCTCTCAGGTCGACGATTTTTTTATTAGATCTTGATATAAAACCAAGTAAATTTTAACTGCGTTCAACAACATAATCATAGTGATGCTGGAATGTAAGTTTTTCATCGAAGTAAACTCCAAGATCTTTAACAACGGATTTCCTATGGTTCCGTTAAGTGAATAGTCTACAATGAGCTTATTCGTCTTCCTGGTAAAGCTGATGACTAGGCATTTACCAACATTGAGCTGCATATAGTTCCTTTTGCACCAGTCTGAGATGGTGTTAACACCAGTCTGAATTGGTGATTCTGCCGACTCTATTGGTAAAACCTCATTGCTAGCAGGTAGGTACATAAAACACATGTAATGTAACTTACATAATGGACCGTTCAATTTTAGGTAACTTAAATAACAGTCCATCTTCTTAATATACAAAAAAAAAAAAACGAGAAATTAATACGTTACTACTAAACTAATCTATTAAACCGCCATCAGTGGGAATTGTCCCCAAAATGCTGGCCCCATTACCACATTGTATGGTAATGCTCACTCTTTGAGTAACGTAGAGGCCGGCATTCTGGTCACGAGTTGCTAAGTAGTCTAAGAGTCAGAGATTCTTAGGCATACCTACTGGTTTCCTTACGATGTTTACTTTGACCGTATTTGAGCGTTGGCATCAAACGAAACTTTACATAATTTAGGTACTAAATAAGTCATTGATGCAGGGCCAAGGATCAAACCAAGGATTGTAAAGGGGGCATGCTAATGCTTGGGCGACATTTTCTCTCTCTCTTTAATCTATAAGGTCGGGGAAAAAGTTTCTTCGTATTTTTTAAACAAATTCAAGACATATTTTTTTCAAGTTTAATTACATTTAATTATAATATATATGTGCCATTTTGTTCGATAACTTGTTGCCATCTTGTAGGTAGTGACATGATCCCGTTGCTGTAGAATTTTTGGGACTTCTGATCAAAAAAATGCAACAAGTAGTTTTGACAGTCCTCTCTTGATGTTAATCTAACACTACCCAAAGAATTCTGAAGAGATCGAAACAGGTGGAAATCTGAGGGTGCAAGGTCTGGGCTATATGGTGGATGCATTAACACTTCCCAACCAAGCTCTCTAAATTTTTGCTGAGTGGCCAAAGATGTGTGCGGTCTGGCGTTATCATGATGAAAGACCACACTCTTTCTGTTTATCAATTCCGGCCGTTTTTTCTCAATTTCTTGTTTGAGTCTCATCTGCTGTTGGCAGTAGAGATCCGAATCGATGGTTTTGCCCGGCGGTAAAAGCTCATAATGAACGATGCCCTGCCAATCCCACCATACACACAGCATCACCTTATTACGTGTTAATCCGGGTTTCGCTACAGTCTGTGGTGCTTCACTGCCCTTTGACCATGATCTTTTGCGCACATTCTTGTCGTAGGTGATCCATTTTTCATCACCAGTGATCAATCTTTTCAAAAACGGTTCGGTTTCGTTACGTTTCAATAGAGAATCGCAAATGAGTACACGATTCATTTGGTTGCTTTCAGTGAGCTCGTGTGGCACCCAAATATCGAGTTTTTTGTATACCCAGTTTTTTTCAAATGGGTCAAAACTGTTTTGTGGTCAATCCCCAGTTCTTCAGCTACGTCGTAACTACTAATATGCCGATCTTGGTCCACTTTTTCAGAAATGGCATCGACTTTATCCGTAACAGGGCGACCAGAGCGAGCTGCATCTTTGACATCAAAATTCCCGGACTGAAAACGCTTGAACCAACATTGTGCTACTCTTGATGACACTGCATTAGGTCCATAAACGTCACAAATTTTATTCGCGGCGTGTGTCGCATTTTTCCCTTTTTTGTTATAAAATTTCACAATATATCGAATTTGTTCGTTAGATTCACTCATTTTATCGAACAAAAAAACAATTGAAAAATGGCGGGAAATTGCTTTTTACGTTTTGTATTCCTTTTTTAAAATGTCATATTTTTAATGGTATCAAAACCAGCCAGATACAAACAGTACAACGGATAAGATTTTTACTACAACTTTATACATACAAAATACGAAAAGACTTTTTCCCCGACCTATTATTAATAAATAATCATTGTTACTATACAGTGTTCTGTTAGTCGTGTCCGACTTGCGAGAGGCATAAATATGTTCACTGGCACATATTTATGCCTCTCGCATTCAAACAAAATTACAAAAAAAACTATAATTATATAGTTTTTTTTTAATTGGACATAGTGTTGTTACCTGTATTTTCATAATACATTATTATAATAAATATTAATAAGCATAAAAGTCGATGCAGATGTTGATGAGTCAAAAAAATCGATGACGATGTTGATAGTTTTGTATTACTACATGTTATTTGTAATGTAAAATATGTTATTTTAGATCTGCATGTATTATGTCACAATAAATATATCGAGTATTGAACGTTAGTGTGATTCTAATAAAAAAAAAAAAATTGCTTATATTGCATTGTACGTGCATCAGTTGCAGTATTTTGTATATACCAAAAAAATTATATTAATGAAGTTATCCTTTGTTTTAGTGGAATGTTTCGAAGTATCCATAGCACAAACAGTTCTGTATCGGAAGCTAACATTTTGTGGAATGACAACTGGGTGACGTTCATCGATGGTTTGTTCCAATTGAACACTCTTAAATATACGCACAGTGGTGTCTCACAACCTGATCGAATCAGAAGAATGGTAATCAATCTTAGAGAGCACGACGTCAGCATAAAGGCAAATAATGACACTGAAATGAATATTCCATCTTTATTAGATGTTCAATTATCTGAAGTACAAGAGCGGACCAGGTATTTAAAGTTCTTATATTATTTCGAAATCATTTATTTTCCTAAAACTTTAAGTTTTGCTCGCTCCGTTAGGTTCATCATCATTTTGTGATCGTACAATTATTGTCGTTTGGGCCCTGATAAAAAAACTGCTTTTATACAAAATATGTTGCAAACAACCTTCCTTCTAATGGTAACAAGGGTGATATTGTAACGGTAAAAAATTATAGACAGAGTAAATGGTAAGTAAGTTAATAAGTGATAAAAAATATATGGTTTTTACACTGTACTGACAAACAAGCTGACAAAATTAGTTTTTAGTGGTAACAAAAACTTTTGGCAGGCAGCTTCTCTGCATCATTTAAATTATTTTAATAGTCAGTTATGTTTTCTTTTATACAAACACAAATATATTTGAATAGCAATAACTTTTCATCGTATTAAATGTTATCTACATCCCTGCCAACAACAGTTTCAACTTCATAGGTCAAGTAGTTTTTGTGATTTCGTGTTTATTGAGTCAGTGAGTGTCAGTGGTATTTGCTTTTACATATATAGAATGTAATTTTTATACGGATACGGAGCTTTTATATACGAATTGAGATCCTCCATCACCCAGTTCCCGCTGATCCATCGCACAGTTTACAACCTGTATAGATTAGAATAGGAACCTAAATTTTGTTTTCAGTTGCGCTGGTGTAATTATTGAAGATATATGGTTCCGTAATGTCCTTCAAAAAAACGACAATCAGATTACTTTACAAACGCTTAAATTTGTTCCAAGGTTCGATTCGAAGTTTGATGTAAGTATTTTTTCATTGCATTTTCTAAATTATATTTTGTTGTTCCAAATTCAGTAAGTAATATAAATTATGTATATATCCGCCCATCTATGCATTATTTCGTTTTAACAGATATCCAAATCTCTCTACGTTTTACTACAAATCGCAGCTGAAAACTTAAATAAGGACAATATAAAGGTTATTGGGCTAAATATAAATCAACATACTAAACTATTCAAAGTAATGGAAAATATTGCTGAAAAAGGAATTCCTGGAATGAAAGTTCAATACCAGCTGTTGTCTATTGATGCAGCAATGAATGGAAATGAATATGTAGACGCAGATATCATTTTGGCACAAAAGCTATCCAGAAATGAAAATGTAAGAGATTTTTATACTCTACTGATTTACGTGGAAAGGGTGTACTAAGCTGAAAAGGGTCCATAGTGTCTATGTCATTATGAACAAATTTTACTACGGGAGCAACCCTTATATCGCAAAAAAAAAACAGCTTTTCCATAGAAAACGGTCTTTCACACAAGACAAAATGAATGGAACAGCTAATATTTTTTTTGGGATTCAGGATTGGTCCGATGGTAACAGTTTTCAAATACAGAGTTTGTTATGTAAGTTGTTCATAATGATGTGTACTTAGAACCTCTTTCGGCTTACTACAACTCTTTCTGCAAATCCTTGTATACAATAATGCAAATTTTATTAAATACTTTCTATATCTATAGAATTACTCTCTATTTGCAGATGAGTGAAAAACTATACCGCATTTTGCAACGCAACACGTTTATTGTGAATGAAGAAGATGTAGTCACCGAAAAGATTCATGTTTTCCCTTTAAACTTTTATAAAATTTTATCGGTACTGAAAAACACACAGACTCAACTAGAATTAGCACGTTGGAGACCAACTTGTACAACACCAATGACGTCAGCATTCACTGTTCGTACTGAATCGGATTTACCACTCTTGATACACGCGCACAACGGCTGTTCTTCTCAAAATCGTTTTCTAGTTGTAACATCTTATCCACCTGTTGCCGGCCTTATTAGCCTAGTTAAGCAATGGAGGAGAAACTCTGCTTGCAATCGTATTCACGTCATTATGATTGATGAAAACTATCAAGAAAATATTCATTTCGATGAAGTTCTAGATGATAATTTGGCTTTCAATGTGTTTGACAACGTAAGTGTAAACTGTCAAATTTACTATTTAATATTTTAAATGTCTCATGATCATAAGCCTATGGAACATGCGTTCACTAACTCGCTCGTGCATTTCAACATAATGTCTGAAGATATGAAATGCCTGAATATAGGTACTAACGAAAAGTCTAAGAAGCATAAGACCTTCGAGTATAACATTTAAATGTTCAAAATAAATGTAAAGTTTACAAAAAATCACATTAATCCAAACAAGGTTTCTTATAAACGGAATTATTTATATGTTAACAGATTTTTCAGTAAGTACGTAATGCAAAGATTCGTGTTAGGAAAAGTATGATTTTTATGTAATATTATTCTATTGTGTTTCATAGAGTTTTCGTAAGTACATTCAATAATTTTATTTATGTTCAGTAATGTTGAAATGCGCGAACAAGATAGAGAACGCACGTTAGATAAGCCTATAATTTCTTTTATATTCTAGGGGGTTTGGGGAGGCGAGTACTATGTGCCTTTGGAAGCAACTTCGGAAGTTAGAGATAATATGACGCTGCGGAGTGAAGTGATCGGTGATCTTAATTCTTTGCAATGGGTGCAGGCACCCGTTCTGACGGGGCCGGGTACTTTAGTGGCGGTATGTATTATTACCACCCAATTAACACCAAAATCGTGAGACGAGATTTGCAATATTTTTGGTGGAAAATAAGTTATTTTAAATACTTAACAAAGATTAAATTAAAATATTATACAAGTAATTAAAATATTATATAAAATATTATCAACAAAGTTCACAATCAATATTAATTAACTAATATTACAATGTTATCAGATGTGTATCAAATGCAATCCATCTGCGATACATACATGTTTTTTGTCTACCTTTATACTTGAGCTAGTACCGAAAAAAGTCTGCCAAAAACTGAAGGGGGCAAGGTAAACACGTATTGCACACACTGACATACTGCATATGTGGAATGAGCTCCCTCCTACGGCATTTCCGAGTAGCTTTAATATGGGGTTCTTCAAAAGGGCTGTTAATAGAGTCTTTAAAGGTCGGCAACGTATCTGTGATGCCCCTGGTATTGCAGGTATCCATAGGCGACGGTGATCGCTTACCATCAGACGACCCGTTTGCTTGTTTGCCACCTATGGCATAAAAAAATGCCGGGGCGTGCGGCTAGTGTGATATGATTTTCATATGTAAATGAACTAATGTCAAGTCTAATTACGGAATTTAATATTTTTTTTCATCTCTATTAGTGCCCCTAAAATTATATGGGTACTGGCTAAGTTACGATGCCACAGACAGACACTTAAAACATACAAGTTAAACTTTTAATATCTCTGTTTGCGTGAATGAAAGAATAGTTGTTTATTTTCTACTTTGAACGACTTCTCCTAATACTTGGTTTTGATTGCCTATTCTTCCATTGAACTCACCCATCAAGATTATATTTTTAAGAGTTTTTTCGAGCACAAATTAGATAGTTTTTCATTTTAAAATGTGTTATTTGTTGTGACATGGTATTCAGTTGGATCATATACTTGTATAATCGGCCACTTTTTAGGGTTCCGTATACAAAAGGTATAAAAAGGTGGTGCGGAACTCTCAGTGTGCGAGCCCGACTTGCACTTGGCGGGTTTTTTATAGGAAGATTAATGTACAAAGACTTTTACTATCAGATATTTAAATAACTCTTCGGCTTCGCTCGCGTAGTATAGCATTCAACTTTTGTCCCTTCCCTTTAAGTTTCATTCTGTCCGTCCGTCCTGCAATCTACGCTACTCCGGTCCTGCTAATTTCAACCCTGACTCAAATCCATCCTGTAATCTATTCTTCTTGCATCCCCCCTTTACCACACCAATCCCGCATCCCTCCCGTAATCCAATATACTTCAGTCCCACACTTTCCGATCCACATATTCCCGCATCCGTCCAGTCCACTCCCATTCCGTAATCCATTCTATTTGAATCCTACCCTTTCTTTTTCAGTCCCGCATCCGTTCCGTAATTCTTTTACTCCTGTCTTGCCTTTCCACTCTTGTTTTGCATTTGTTCCGAAATTCACTCTATGTTTACTCTATGTATCCCAGCGTTTCTGTTCCAGTTACGCATTCGTCCTGCAATCCACTCTATTCTCGTGTCATCTTTTTCTACTCCAGTCTCGCATTGCACCGTAATCTACTTTACTCAATTCCATTCTTTCCATTTTAGTTCAACAACCGCTCAGATTTTCCCTCAGCCCGTTCTCGTCTCCTCCCCGACGCATGTCAATGCCCGCATCGTAAAGATAATTCGAGGCCTAAATAAGGATAATGCGAGGCCGGAGGCTAAGCTCTGAATATTGAATGAATTGAAAAATAAACTGTTCCTATATCAATCAAGGTTTCCAAATGTTTTGCGGTTGGATAAATATCAAAATATTTTACTGAACATTTTACAATGTTATTTTTTTAATTCTTTTTGCTTAGATTTCACATAAATACATTCAATAATTTTGTATCTGAAAAAAATATTAAAATGCTCGACCGAGATAGAGACGCATGAAGTATAGACTAATAATAGCGGAGCAATTGATTTTTAGGTCCATTACACAGCTATAAATGTTGGCGACGTAAAACAGGCACTCGGATTAATTTCGAAAAACAATAATAAATGCTACGGTTATGGAATGGATTTTAGCGGAATAACAGAAAGGTAAGAATAACACGTACAAGTATCACACATCTGAGCGTACAAAAAAGAACGTGTCAACGTTCGCGTGATACAAAGTATTTATTTGCCTAGCATCAGTGCTATGTACACATTATTGTCTTTGTTTCTCAGAGGTGAGAGAGTAATGGGTCTGGTGCCGAGTGGTGCTGCCAGTACCTACGTAATGGCTCAGCCTGAGCTGACGTGGCCCGTGCCTGAACACTGGACTCTGGAGGATGCAGCCACAGTGCCGTTTGCTTACGTCTACGCATACTACTGCTTATTTATGAATACAGTAAGGATTTACCTATAAACATGTTATTGAGATCAAATTTCAATTAATTTGTTTCATAATTTCAACCTATCATGTTCCCCCTGCTGGGACACAGGCCCTCTCTGAGATAGATATAGGGAGAATGGGAGTTAATTCATCATGCTTGCTCAGTGCAAGTTGTTAAATAACATATAAAAGATTTAGTGACACCGATTCATGGTTGATATTCCAAAAACCCGTAGAAAGCGCTTTGATTCTACTTCCATTGTAGGAATTACTAGTCTGTGGAATGTACTGCCTGAATGGGTATTCCTTGATGGTTATAATCTGGGTGTCTTCGAATCGCGAGTGAATCAGTTTCTTCTAGACAAGCGTATTCTATCGTAGAGCGCATCTGCGTATCCAGGGTTCCCCACTACCGAATAGTAGTCATGGGAAATATGGAGGCAGCAAAGTGGGAGTGGAACGAGAACGCGATAGAAGAGTAGCCATGGACGGAATTGAAATAGGAACTGGAACTGAGATATGTTTTTTATTTATTTTAGGTGGTATGGTTTTTTAGGATTGAATCTTTAAGTATCCAGAAAGTGAGAAATCGGAAAAATTCTTAAGATGTACACAGTTTTGAATTCATTGAACCAAATTTTTTTAAACAGTTAATATTTTCTTGAAAAATTGGGTAATAAAGTACCTATCCAATACTTCGATAAAAAATCCACGTATAAGTTTTCGTAGATCTATTATAATTACATAAGTAGATAATTATGTTGTGATTAAACATCCTTAAAATTTGACTAGATTCTCAGATGAGACAAACAAGGTCTGTTGTCTGATCTGAGGCTAGATCTAATGAGTTTCATTCAAGCATTTTGAAACATAACCCACGAAATCCTCTAATATCATAATTATAGAAACGCTACTGAAATCTTATATGCTGTGTTCTTTTAGAGACCTCTTACAAAAAATGTGAAGAAGTATAGCGTGTTGGTGCATGGAGGCGCGGGCGCGCTGGGACAGGCCGCAATCAGTATTTCACTAGCGCGCGGCTGGCGCGTGTTCACCACCGTCAGCGACTCCAATAAGAAGCGGTTCCTCATGAAGCTGTTCCCTCAACTAAATGGTAAGTAATATAACAAATATTGTAAAAAAGTATAGGGTGTTGGTGCACGGCAGCGCGTGTTCACCACCGTCGGCGACTCCAATAAGAAGCAGTTCCTCATAAAGTAATATAACAGATGATATAAAGAAGGATAGCGTGGTGGTGCACGGTTGCGCGGGCGCACTGTGGCAAACCACGATCAGCATCGCGATTCCACGCGGCTGGCACGTTAACCAAGAATGTAAAAATACAAAAAGAAGCGGTTCCTCACGGGGCTATTTTCTGAATTGAACGATCCGCAGTCCCTGTTCCTGAATACCTAATATGTAAGTAGGTACCTGTAGTGTTATTGACCATGATATATTATGTCATGTCATTCCTTGTTTATCTTTTTGTGCATCCTAGTGCTACCCAAAAATAATATTGATTCTACTTGTTGAACTAACGGCGCCAAAACGGGATCAAGCCATATTATTTTAGAGTCGTTCAATATGAAAGACCTATAAGATAGCGTTTTTTTATGAGATCGTATCTGGAACAAAGTTAATTGATAGAAAAACAAAAGAATACACATAATTCAATTACGTATCAGCGTTGCTAGCAGCTGCCAGCGGCACATGGTCATGTACACAGACCATTTTTTTAGATCTATGGTAATATAATTATATTATATATACTAGTTTTTTTGCCCGCGACTTCGTACGCGTAGATTTTCATATAAACCTTCAATCCTTTTTTCTTCCCTTAATCCGGCCTTGTGCAAAATAACATAGCCTATACTTCTATCTGGTCATAGCTAAGCATATTCGAGAAAACCGCATTTAAATCCGTCCGCATTTTCTTCCAGGGGTGTAGGAGATGTGCGTGAACAAACAAACAAAAATTCTAAAAACTGCATCTGCTTATTTTAAGTCGCCCTGTGTGAAGTATTGATAGAAGCATAAAATTAATAAATAACACCGTCAACAGTTTTCAAATCAAAAAGATAATGTGACCACAGTGCAGAGCATGTTTTGAAATTTTCTTTTTGTCTAAACCATTAAAAGTATATCATGTCATGTCGGGATGATATACATCTCTGAAATTTGACTGTCCAGTTCGGCTGGCCACGGAACCCTGACATAATGCTTGTCTTAACACGCTCTTGGCTAGTTATTTCTTAATTCGCGTGCATTTGTATGTATACCTTGATTAAAGCCCTGAAATGGAACTACTCTATTTATCTGTTAAAATATCACAGTAAAATAAAATTATTTCTATATTCTTGTTCTTATTGCAAATATACACTGTATTCTTCTAAAAGCTAGGTTTATATACCCTGCATAAAGGGTGCAGCAATGACTTATGTAGTGGCTGTTCACAAAACCAGACCACAGACATAAACATATAAATTTAAGTATAGTTAAATCTATTACATAAATATTATATATACTATTCAAACTTAACCTAGGGTGAAGTAATTTTACAAAACAAAAAAAAACATACTTAGTGTGATAGGTTACTTAATTATATATGAGATCATACAAAACTTATGACGCTACTTTCTTAACTATTTATATATCGATATTTATTTTCTAATTAGTATAATTTACTAAATTTTATAGTCGAAAAAATCTTTTATCTCGTAATAACATTTTTGGGTTAGAAACTTATGAAGTTGGTTCTGGAAAAGTGTTATTATTTATTTCTTTCTTTATTGCGTCCGGAATTTTGTTGTATAGGTTTATTGTCATGTACAAAGGGCCTTTTTTGAATATTTCTATTTACGGGACTGAATTAAAATAGGATGCGGAATATTTTGTGTTATAAATGCTAACATAGAATAAAACCAAGAGAATGTAATACCTACTCCATGCATTGGAATGAATCACCAAAGAGGTTGTAAGGCCTATAACATGCTTGATCTACACGTTCATTTATCTAAGAAGGTTAAGGAACCTTCTTTAAATTTAAACTGATTATCTGAATGACAGTGGACAGTTTCAAAATTTTAATATGTCAATAACATTCTCTTTACTTTAGATCTCCTTGCTTGAGGCTATGTGACGATCCTCATATTACGTTTCGGGTAACGAAGAAATAAATCATTGATTTTTATTTTCGTTTATGTAAGAATAAAGAATTAAAATAAATGATATAAGATAGCCTATGTTTTAATCTGGTATTTTCTAAGCATATTCGTGAAAACCGCATTTAAATCCGTCCAGTGGTTTAGGAGATGTGCGCGGACAAACAAACAAACAAACAAACAGACAAAAATTCTAAAAACTGTCCTATCGTGTTCAGCTGCTTATTTTAAGACGCCCTGTGTGTTTTTTTTTTGTTATCTCGCAATTACAGATTTTTTTATCTCTACGTTTTTATTATATGTATAGATTACTAGCAGCGAAACCCGGCGTTGCTCGGGTAAAAATTCATCGAATATTTTATTTATATTACACGGGAATAAAAAGATAATAAGATTAGGCTGGTTACTACGACTATAGTTTCAACCGCATTCGGTGGTCTTTATCAAGGTGAATGCGCACGCGCGGCTGCGTCTCGCTTTGCACTACGGGCCGCCGCGCGACGCGTACGTGACGACAACGGATGCTGATCGGATGCGGGGTGGGAGTGCGTGGAGAAAGATGTGCTGCCCAGAGAGGAAAATATAAAAACATAGCGTAGGACAGCCTGAGTATCGATGGAATGACGAAATACATAAACCATAGATGGCAGTGATTGGAAGTAAAAGGCCGAAAAAATAAAAGTTTTGGCTTCAGTATCGATTAGGTATTAAATGCCGTCAAAAAAATTTATCTTCAATGTACTGAATTGGAACTGTTACAGTTTTATTATAAGTATAGATAGCGAATGGCGCAGTTGATTGTCCGGAGCTATTGGAGCGAATAGGGCTGAAGGTGTCGGCTGATCCGTTTAGAAGACCATGTTCTCTATTTATCCCTAAAGTGAGCACTAATTACAGAAGCAATAGTTACCAGTTAAAAGCAAGCCGCAGTTTCAATGCTGTAGCTACTCTAAATTACTACATTGATTTATTTACCACATCTGTCCAGCAGCTTAAGAGAATATTAGCAAGCGCATTCTTTGACATATTTAGTTAATTAAAATTGTCTTCTAGTTTTTTAGCTTCTTCATTGATATTTACGTGTGGAATCTTTTAAATGGCCTTCTGTATCATATATATTAGTTTAAGCTTTATACCTGGCTTAAGATTTTCTAAAATAAATAAAATTAAAATAATGTGAATAGATAGTTGAATAAAATACGGTAGAAATATAAAAGGTTAGAGAAAGATAACCTATTTGTTTGCCCTACTTCCAGACAAAATCCAAACTCAGATAAGTCAGCTAATCTATCCACAATTTACTATACCTATATTTGATTCATATTTCAGAGGGCGACATTGGTAACTCACGGGACACTAGTTTTGAAGAAATGGTTCTGGGCGCGACAAATGGAATAGGTTGTAACGTGGTCATATGCTGCCTAAAAGGAGAATTGAAAGATGTAATTACGTAACTATGTAACAAAAAATTGTCTACGGAATTTATCATTAGTCCTATATTACATCGTTTTTGTTTTCAGGCGGCTCTAAGATGTTGTGCAGAGACCAGTATTGTAATAGATACAACACAAATTCTAAGTAATGAAAATTATTCCTTTGGAATGTACAACTTAACGAAGGAAAGATCCTATCTTGTAATTGATCTAAAAAATAAAATCGACAATCCCAAATCAGAGGATATGAAAGTAAGTGAAGCTGAGCAAATATATTTATGGTCTCGCACAAAATTTATATGAATTGTTCATAGATGGTACATCTCAATAGAATTACAGAAGAAAAATGCTTTTTTGCTAATATTTTGACATTTCTTCACAGAAGTTACACGCGCTGTTGAGCGAAGGCATAGCACGGGGGGAAGTGCGACCACTTTCACGAGTAAAGTTTGCACCTGACGAAGCAGCGCGTGCCATCCGGCTGCTGGAGGCCAGCCGCCACCGAGGTCGCACGCTGCTGCACCTCAAGGATGAGCGTGCACCACCACAACACAGGTTTTGTTGCTATATATCTTTTAGTTTTTTTTTTAACTTATATTATTTTACCAATTAAATAGAGATAGATGAGTTCTTTTTAAATAAAATTTGACACATAAAATTAAGCAGTCTAAAGCACTGACTCGAAACTAGTTTTATAAAACTGTTTGGCAATGTATCCAAACCGCTGTGAAACACGCCATCCCTAATGCGAAGGACCGCACAGGAGGGCGTCGCCATTGAAACAGGGCCCTAAGGGCCCCATCGGCGGTATTATTCTGTGGGATGCGAGTCATGCATGTCTGCAAGCACCGACAAGTTAGGCAGCTGCAGGACGCCTTCCTGTATTATCCTAGCGGTTTATATCTTTTCTGCCTCTTTATTAAGAAATTCTAACCGTTTTCCGGTGTTTTTTGGCTCCGATTTTATTTGGTATGGCGGCGCTGGGCCCATAGGGTTTTCACCGCCTTGTCCGATACCTGATATGCCCACAACAGTGCCAGAAGAGGTCTATTGGTCGCGCCTGCTCTGCCTCTTGGTTGAATGAGAGCGTTTCCTGCGCGCGTCGCTCTTCTGGGCTGGTCCATTAGCTACCACTGTCGTCCCCGTCGCCACCATCGCAGCCCCAGTAGCAGCAGTGGCTGGCAAGGCCTAGGATTTCACCCCGCCGTCACCTTTGGTCACAAATTTCACACTCTCTGGGCCGGATACTAAAAGACACGAGGCACTAGCTAGGTCGCTCGGCACAACAAATAGATTATTCTCCTTACATTTTTTTTATAATAAATTTCTCGTTCTGTGGATACAAGAAGTTGGTTAGTGGGCGCAAACTCATGGGTAAAAGTAGTTGCCCAGCCTATTTTCCCCCTGATGTTTCGCATGCTGATGATGTGCGGGTCGACCTGAGAAACACAAGGTATCCCTAACTCCCCACCAAACACGCCGGAGACGGCTGCTGCGAGGGAGGTGTGGTGCTCGGTATACCAATGAATGATTTGAAATACTGTTCATCCCATCCAACCTAGTACCCTAATTCTTTGTCCGGGCTCGAGACCGGCACTATGCTTAAGTTATTCAATAGAATAAAAATAAAAAAAATAGAATAATGTGTGTGTTTATCGACTGGAAATATTTTTCACGAATAATATTTTCTAAAATCGTATAAGTACCTGTACTAACTGTGACCTAATAATTATGCTTGATTTTTACCCATCCCATCCAACCCATCTATATTTATGTTGTAGTACTAGTATATTGAGATTTTAGTATAATGAAATAAAACAGAAGAAGCAAGTACAAAATTTTCTATTATAAATAAATCTATTGTTTAGTCTAGTATAGTATACATCCCAAAACGGTCTCATCAACATCATTAGTGTCAGAGACATTTGAGCAATCTTTCAGATTATTAATAAATGCTATTCAATCAATAGTCAGTCTAGTATGCTATTCTATTAGTTAGTCTTTAAATAAAGATGTTTCGTTACCTAAAATTTACAAAGACAGTTGCTGGTACTTAGATATTATTATATTTTAAACAAAAGAAATGTAAGTTTACAAAAAAGTAGTAGGTACGTTATATGTACTAGTTTTGTATTTCCATAGTATGGAAAGGAAATTTTGAAAAAAATATACAAAATATAAGTACTATTAAAATCACACAGCAAAATAAAAGAATCGATTTTACGTTTATCGATTTACCACGTCCCTAAAATTTTAGTCAAGTTGACGTAACCTTGATAAGACAGAATGAAAAAATATTGTCATTGTTTGTGATAATCCACGCTAAATGTAGTTTAGTTTTATAGTTCAAATATACTGTTACTATTTGCAATATACATAATATGTACAACAATTGTAGTTCATAGTAGTTTTACACGTAGAAAACCAGTGATCTTTGAGTTACAAGTAAATGTAATTTGCCAGACGTTATCACAAAGACATGTCGTGAAATGCCGTCAGATGTCATTTCAATCAAGCTACATTTAAATGATCATGGTATATAAACATATAGTATTTCAGTAGGTCGATATATCAAATGCTGGTAAAGATTATAAATAATATACGTACCAACTATGATGAATATCAAATAAGATTCGATCAACTGTCCTATATAAGATATGATAAGATAATTTATTTTCCGAAAACACTATATATGGCAAAAGGCATTTTATCCTCAGTGAACGGTATTAAAATAAAAACATGTAAAATGAATTTCGACCAAATTAGACGCACTCCATTATTTTTTGTTAAAAAATAATAATAATTGTGATTCAAATATATTGAAAACATTGTTTCCAATTGCAGAGTTACTTCTGAAGAAGCACTCCCCGTACATATGATTTTTTGTGGCTCAAGTCATTTAGGAGTACAACTAGCGGATACAATAATAGATATTGGAATTAAAAATCTGCATCTGCACTTCAAAACACCATCATCAGGACATTTTCAATATAAGATACGGTAATTCCTACTATTTCGTAATAATTCTTGATTACTATATAATAGTAATAATCCTATATTTAATAATCCATTTAATTCACTTTGTGATAAATCACTAGATATCATTTTTGGGTGTATTTTTCAGAGCGTGGGAAAAAAGGAACATCAAAGTAGCAGTCACTTATGGAAATTTGGATGAGATAAATGACATATCTAATTTGTTGCAAGAAGCTGTGAATTTAGGGCCCGTAGTAGGTCTACATATTGTGGCAGACAGTATTCAGCAAGAAATTGTTACTAAAAAAATTGATTTGGCAACGAGAACTCTATGTCCTTCTTTAAAGTGAGTTGCTTATCTAGAAATGCTTTCTGTTGAGATTTGTTGCATATTAATTCAAGCAGAATATTCTTATCGATTCAGCAAATTATATTTACAGACATTTTTTGGTGCTAAGTAACGATGGTTGCAGCGGACACTACACATGTGTTCAGAGAGCTAAAAGTGGTTTTCCCGCAACGCTATTGGATTTGTCTATGCTGGAAAAAGTAAGTGGTCTTTTTGATTATCTGCACAGTCTGCACTATTTCATCGTCTTTTTACTATTGAATAATAAGCTAGCGCTTGTCCACCACCATGTCTGATGTTAAACGGTGGTGCTGTTTACGATGGAACATGTTTGCTTACTAGAAACCGATTTACTTGCAACTTGCGACACCCAGATTTTAATTATTGAGGAACACCCATTTCAGTCTAGCAGTTCACAAATCTAAAACTTACCAGATAACAATTGATAGATTATATTATAGCTTTATATAGCAACTTTGAAGCGATGTTCAAAATTGAGAAGATGACTTTAGCTTATCGTATATTTCTTTGGGTTACCTCTTAATTTTTAATAATTTGTACAGGTCCAAGACGCGGATGGCGGCACATTGTACCGCGGCGCCGCTGTTGCAGTGGAGCGTGCATTACAGAGTACGGATCCGGTTTTGCTCGCTCTACCCCAACGCATTCCACGTCGGTCCTTGGTTCAGCAAATTGCTGCTTTGGCTGGTACAGTTATCATTTAAATTGTAATCATTACCAGTAGCGAACGACAAAATATCATGATATTAGAAATAAAATTGGTAAACGTTGCATACACTTATAATTATGCAATAAATGAGCATAATTATCTCATTAAATAATTACGTTTATCAAAATTGCAGATTTGAATATCTGCAACGAAACTTTAAGCAGTGCTTCACTAGAACAGCTAAGGATGTCAAAAGAAAAATCATCACTAGTTTGCACTTTCCTTAGAGATGTCTACAACACATCTTTTAATGAAGAAAATGTCCCTCTATTAACACTGGACAAGTAAGTTAAATAATTTATATATTGACTATCTGTTACCTGGTACCTCTCACACGTAGACTTTCACCTAAACTTTCAACCCCCTTTTGGTTAATTCGGCACTTTCACAAAATAATGTTAGTAGATATCTACACCCACCCATTAGGAAACTACTTGCCAAATTACAGGTTCGTTGTTTGCCTAAATTTGAAAGTTATGCAACTACGAACCATTAATTCTGCAAATTTTCCAAAGTGCAATTCCACCTCCTTACTCCATCTGTTTAGTAAAAATATTACAACAGTATTTATTTATTTAAAACTATTGACCTCAATATATTTATTTAAAACTGAATATCAAATTGTATATCAGTAACATGGAATTTTCAACAAGATTTTTAACGTACTATGACAACGGCTCACACTTTCGATTACGTTTATTGGTCGAGACGATCCACCGGTTTCAGAGCCCCTAGAGCTCTTTCATGGGGAATACGCGCGTATTATCTGATCCCAAAAGCAGTCTATTGTCTTGACCGACAAGCATAATCGTGCGTGTAGGCCATTGTTATTGTAATTTATAATGAATCCTCACGCGAACTTTTATGAAGTAGATTTTAACCTCAATTTACCACCTATAATTTGGCACTTTCACAAAAAATTTCTTTCTCTAAGCCTCAAAAGGAATCTACCTGGCAAATTAAGCTTCGTATGTAAAGTAGTTTTCGAGATTTTGTGATGAGTTAGTGAGTAAATGAGTGTATTTCGCTTTTATATACATAGAGTTGTCGGCCAAGTGCAAGCCTATTGTATTTAATAAATAAAAATATAAAATAATAAGAAAAAATTATGTTATCATAACAATTGCAATAATGTTGATAATATATCATATTCAGATTAAACCAAATAGAGGACAAGTCTAACGAGACAGAGTTTAAGGAATCGAAGGGACTGGAAATTTTCTATTCATTCGTGGATTCAGACGAACTCCTTGCAACAACTGAAATGGTGTTTATGCCGACTCTCACCAACAATAATAATGGAACAATGGTACGTACATCACGGCAATGATCACAGGCACTTAGTGAAGTAGCAGTTTATGACAAATAATTATTTTCTTCCAGAGGGAAGATGAGTCTTATGTGACTGAAACATACTTATGCATAGTGCCGGGACTAGAAGGGCACCATGCACGGTTCCGCACGCTGTGTGAGCGCCTCAAGCTACCCGCCGTCGTGCTGCAGCCAGGACTCGACCACCCTGATGAGACGCCAGCAGAACTTGCACTCAGATACGCAAAGGTAACAACAAGGGAGCGTAAAAGTAAACGTTCAGTTTTAATCCCAGTTGCAAAAAGAGGTTATAAATTTTACGTGTGTATCTGTGTAACAGTTTCTGTGTATCCGTGTGTCTGTCTGTGGCATCGTAGCTCCCAAACGGCTGAACAGATTTTGATCACTGATTTATTTTGTTTGAAAAGTGACTTGATTGAGAGTGTTTCTAGCTAGAACTCACGAAAATCTGTTTAGCTGTTAAGATATTATAAGCACATTTATAGAGGGTTTATAAAACAATTTATACTTGTTTGTCATTACATTAATATAATTATAATGTAGTTTTTTGTTTTTCATTTATTTATTAATAGGCTTGCGTTTGACCGCTAACTGGCTTGATATTTTATGTAATCAACAGATTTTGCTGAAGAAGACGTGTTTGAAGAATACATTCTACATCTTGGGCTATGAGACTGGTGTTATAGTTGCTCTGGAATTGGCTGCGATATTAGAAGAGCAGGGTAACACATACTCGTATCTTATTATATTCAGGAACAAACAGCGCGACGCGATTTCACTAGCTATCGTAAAAGGAAACTTGTTTCTTTGATTTTCAGAAGAAATGAAAACAAGTGTTTATTATTTTATTTTACCAACATAGTAGTAGTTTATGACAAATTTTTAACAGTGACGCTGATTTTTGGTTACTGTGAAATGTTTTATACCAGCGTATTGTAGTGTGCATAAGCTCACTAAGACAGTCAGGTAGAACATAAGCTCAACCGCTTTAAAAATGTTTATATGTCTATCGCGGGGAGAGCCACCGTGGTTTGCGCCTACCCTCGGAAACCTGTACTGGTTTATGCGAATGAACACGCTCATCTGGAAGACCAGTAGGTATCAATGGTACTGTTAATATTCCCAGTTCAGTGAAGTATATCTTTGCTAATAGGTACGTCTCATAGCATCTGTACAAACTTTGGGGAACAATTTTATCCTTCCATAAATGGAATTTCGCAGAATCCTTTTTTTTTTGTCCACCAAGAGTATAGTCTAGGCTATTTGTGAAATATTAGGTTTAAATATCACGTCTTTATTATTAGCGGTTTGGTGTGAACTTTGTTTCTTTTAGGTCTAACGGGGACGGTGTTCTGTTTGGGCGACGGTCCTGTGGAGACCGTGGCACTGTTGGAGCACGCGCTGAGCCCGTACCCTGATGCGGCGGCACTCCAAGAAGCCGTGGCACGGCACATGTTCACACTGATGGCGCGCGGCACGGGCGCGGATGTGGAACGCGCACTGCACGGCTGCTCCTCGTGGAGTGGGCGCGTGGACGCGTGCGTGCGCTCGCTCCTTGGTCACGTGTCGCACTCGGCGCAGTACGCGCGCACGCTGCTGGAGGCGGCGTACGCGCGCATCGGTCCGGCCCGGCACGCAGTGGTGGCGCCACGCGCACTACGCTCGCAGCTCGTGCTGTTGCGCGCGTGCAGCGAGCGCGGCCGCAAGCTAGACACATGCTCGCTACAGTGCTACTCACGTCAAGCACTTCACGTGAAGGAGCTCACTGTGCCCATAGCGCACGTCACCGCTGACCTGAGAGCCTCCACCATCATCAACTCCTATCTAGATGAAGATATATTACTGGCTTTCGAGAAGAAAAACCTGTGTGATACTTATCTTACTAATGCTGACGCTCTTATGGCGGAAACCTTTTAAATTGTAGTGATATTTATTGTCATAGTTCTTAATTTGTCTGGACTTCAAGATATTTTTTACCTACCATATTAAGCTTAGCCAAGTTTGTGGCCTTTTACCCTTTTTTATCGTTTCCAAATGAAATCTTGTTGAAATAAAAAAAATTGTTTCGTATTTTTGTATTTTTTTAATATCATCAATACATATTAAAGACTTGGTATTGAATGACTGACTGGCTGACAATGTATCGCTCAAACTACCGAATGTAGAGAGTTTATACTTGGTTTGAAGGAGTGTTTAGAGAGGGGTGAAAACGTACACCAAGAATTGATTTTAGAAAACTAGGTGCTAGCTAGCTGCCCGCTAGGCAGCTGAGCGACGCACAACATAGGTTTCAGGCATGTTGGTCTACCGCTACTAATCACATTAATTTTATGGACTGCGCTACTGCAGTAATTTATGTCATAACTCCCATTATAGCTAATAACAGGAGAAAATAATTTTCATAAAATTTTTAAACTATGAAAATCCTAGAGGTTAACTTACATACCAGATCCTTTGCAAAAGAATTATACTTCGGTTTAGCGACTTCTACAAAGGCCACGCTAGGTTATTGCCTCCGGATAGTGAACCTAGACTGCTAAAATGGCTATTTTGACCTTCTCAATTTGTATGGTAATCAATACTGTGTAAATGCTAGGTAAAATGCATTCAAATTTTTTCACATCCGCTCTGTAGTCCAATGCACTGTCTGGAATCATTATTAGGTACATACAATGTATATATTAAATCTATTGTTTAAACCAGGAATAAAAAAAAATAGAGAGACTAACTTAGAAAAACAGTGCAAAATTGGCCGGCATTATCGCTAAGAACATTTTTTCCAGCCCATGCAAAGGCATGGCAGGTTTTGGATACTTCATTAACATGGCGCTATTAAATTTATTCCTCTGGAGTATATTGTTTTGTTTTAATTGATTAGGAAATTTGAGTTCTCATGAAAGTAGGTGTATTAAGTAAGGCACAATTTTTTTATAATATTTTGAACCCAGAAAAAAAAAATGCCAGATAAATAAGAATTAGAAGAAGAAGAAACACATTTTATTTTGCGCACAAAACACTACAACATCAACATTACAAAACAGAATAAAAATAATAATAAAATAACAATAATACCTACATGTTCAGTGTTCCAGTTAGGATGTTGGGCTAGTGCCTTTATTAACCAAACAAAATACAAGCTAACATTAACACAACATAAACAGTTAGACTGACCATAGACCGTTGAAAAAATAAAATTAAAATCTAAGGAATAGTGCTAAAAAAATTGCACAAAAACAAAAACCAATTCACTCGTGATTTAAAGACATAGATTGTAACTACCGGGGAGTACCCATTCAGGCTCACTTGCGTTTTGCAGACGATATCGTCATAATGGCTGAATCGCTGGAGGACCTACAAAGGATGCTTGACGGCCTAGCCAATTCTACCCAACGCATCGGTCTCCGGATGAACTTGGATAAAACCAAAGTCATGTTCAACGAACACGTTGCTCTGGGACCGGTTGCCATAAATGGCTTCACTCTAGAGATCGTTTAACAATATGTTTACCTAGGGCAGACGCTCGAACTAGGCAAACAGAATTTTGAGAGTGTGTAGTATGTCTTTTCTCATCATCATCCTCATATCTCATTCCACCTTATTTTAAATTACATTTAAACCTTTTTTAACTTTTACAGACCACTAACTACTACTTGCTTTTATTTCCATAATTTTAAAATTTTAAAGAAACAATAAAAGGAACACGAGATAGACGAAATTATTTTTATGCCTAGAGATTGCGATGCTACCAATTTGGGTTTGCTCTCTAATTTCTTCGACAAGGTCCAAGTCGCCTTACATGTTGCTCATGCAAAAAAAATGCAGCTAGAAGATCAAAACGGCGCCAGGGAGAGTGGCACGTTGAAGATTTCTAAATTTAATCTAAATTACTTTACTTGTTTCTTCTTTTGTCTCCTTTTGGTCTACTTACCTACCCTAAATTAAATTTTGTATTTCTTTTACTTATATGTAACGTTTTGTGTATGTGTTACTTTTATACTTTTTTAGGAACACTCACGTACGTAGAAAGATATGAAATGTAAAAGGATAAAAAACACTTCCCACTTCCAAATATTTGCGTACAAGCAAACTGTGCAGATGCGAGTTGGAGGAAGAAGAACCTCTTCAAGATGGACCCCGCAGGGAGTCAATGGGCGTAGAAGAAGACTCGTTCCTGGAGCAAGACTTCTTCAAGTACAAGTGCCGACTTCTTCAAGTATTCAAGTGCCGACTTCTTCAAGTCTAAAGATTTAAGAAGAACCTTTCAAGGTTTTTTATTAAGTTCTCACACGACCGCTCCGTTCGAGAGCCTCCAATCTCATCCTCGTCTAGGTGTTCTTTTTTTTGTTTCTTTCAAATTTTAAAATTATGGAAATAAAATCAAGTAGTAGTTAGTGGTCTGTAAAAGTTAAAAAAGGTTTAAATGTAAATTAAAATAAGGTGGAATGAGAGATGAGGATGATGATGAGAAAAGACATACTACAAGTGAGGCCAAGAGAAGAATACAGTTGGGCTGGGCAGCGTTCAAGAAATTGCATAGAGTCTTCTCGTCACCTATCCCACAAAGTCTTAAGACGAAATTCTATAACCAGCGCGTTCTACCTGTCATAACTTACGATGCCGAAACGTGGACACGTAGAGTTGGAGCAGTCCATAAGTTCAAGGTCGCTCAGCGAGCTATGGAGAGAGCTATGCTTGGGGTTTCTCTGAGGGATCGTATCCGGAACGAAGTTATTCGCCAGAGAACCAAAGTCACCGACATAGCGTATTAGGAAGCTGAAGTGGCAGTGGGCCGGTCATATCTGTCGCAGAACCAATAACCGTTGGGGTAGACGTGTTCTGGAGTGGAGACCACGAATCGGCAAACGTAGTGTAGGACGCCCTGAGACTCGTTGAAGTGACGATATAAGTAAGACAGCTGGCAGTGGCTGGAAGAGAAAAGCCGAAGATCGGGCTTAGTGACGTACCTTGGGAGAGGCCTATGTTCAGCAGTGGACTAGTATAGGCTGATTATGATGATGACCCATTCAGATAGCGCATTCCACAGATCAGCAGTTCACACAATAAAAGTGAAATCAAAGCGCTTCTTACGGGTTTTCGGAATATCAACCATAAAGCGGTGTATAAATATATATCAGAATAGAAATTACTTGTTAACCCGATAACTCAAACTTTTTCGAAAATTCACGCATTCCGCAAATAAAAACGCGGGTTGCAGCTAGTAGTAAAGTCATCAATAAATCATGAGACTGAAACACCGAATTAGTATTCAAACTAGCATAAAAATCGGTAATGATTTATGAGCCTGGAACAGTATATATTTTGATACCCACTGTTATTTTACAACCACTCTAGTGGGAACATCCGTGTTGTAAGCAGCGTCCTTCCTATTTAGGTAAGTAAAAATTGAGCATACTTTATTTCGATATTACTATTCGTAGTATTGATATTTTAGTAGTTGCTTTCTATACATCGTGACTTAGTTCGTAAAACAGGCAAATCAAAAATTATAGTGCTTGATTTAAATTTTCAAGGGCATTTTAATATGCACTTCCAAAATGATACTGCTAACTTTATAAAAATTTGCTCCGCTTCCACATTCCATGTAAAGGAACGGGAGTAGGAAAAAAAAACCTGCTATTTTATGTCACTATCAAGTCCTACACCTGCTATTTTGTCTCAAATTCGTTTGCGATTAGCTGGAGTTGGCTTTAGATATCATCAATCTTATTTGATAATGATGATCTGGGGAAAGTAGAGATAGGGCAGGTGGGAGGTATCTCGGGTTTAGATATATTGATGGAAAACTCTTTATTGTTAGCACCAAAAATGGCGTACAAAGAACAAAAACAGACTTAAAACTACCTTGGGGACCCTTCACTCAGCATTCAGCCAGCCATTCTTAACAGAGTCAGATTCGACACGGATAAGTAAAGGAGGTTCAAAATAGTCAGTGATGAAATTTTCACCATCTATTATAAGATAATTACTCACGTAAGATTAAGCTCGTTACTCCAACCATATCATTATAATTATACATAAATATTTGAAAGCTGAGCCAAAACGACTTGTGAGCATGTTATCACAGCGTAAAAATGTAAGGATCTGTGATGGACGGGTTATCATGTTATATTATTTTGTTCTACAAGTTGTAAATGTCTAGGTAATAATCGAATTAGTTAATATGGCGGATTTTAAGAACTGTATAAATTTACTATTGGCAATTTTCTCATTGAAGTGATTTAACATCTTATTTGAAAATAAATATTTTTAAACCTAGATATGTAAACATATTATTATGTTCGCAAAATTATGATTTTTTAATATAAAAGATTGGTTTACGTTTGACCACCAACTCACCCAGATTGAGAGCGTTGCCAAAGATGAAGCACGTAGATTTATACAATGTACTTATTGTACCACTATAGACTTCGCTCCGGCCATGCTTAATAACACCTAATGAGCAGTGCTTAATCACTTGCCTAATCACTCTGCGGAAACTAGAAATTACGTCTCATCTTCAATGTTGGCATGTTTCAAGGTACACTGGCTGCACCTACGTATGATGAAGGAAAGGTATGGTGCCAGACATACCTATTAGTTCAGCGTTGGAAATCCAGTCTTTTTTGATTTAATTTTAAAATAGCAATGTAAAACGAGGGTATTTTTTATTTAAACTTAAATGTCTATCATTAACAGATAAACTTTAAAGATGACTCCAAGACCAGAAGAGCAATCAGTGCCGCAGCAGGCAGGTGACGCTGCTACAGATGGAGACAGGGTCGTCATCTCCGGCATGGCAGGTCTCTACCCGCAGGCGCGCTACGTCAAAGACTTGGAGAATATTCTCTATAATAAGGTAATCATACTTTATACCTGATTAATGCATTAAATGTTGTCATTGTTGGTACTAATTACTTATAGCATTACAATTTTTTACGGGCCTCGACCTGTTTTTTTAAAGTAATATTATGCTCGCTCTTGTACTTACTAAGTATATTCCTCCAAGATTTAAACCTTTCTATCAATGAATAGCGTTGTTGGTCTATTTCTGGGTTACTTTTGTTGTGGAGTCCAGTTGCAGAGAACTACTTTCACATCTCTGCTGTCACCCATACTATACTCCCCAAGCAAGCTGCTCATCTCATTCGAATTTAATTAGTCTCATTTTAGAGTTTATTTTTACTAGTATAACCCAACTATAATTTGATTATTCAGGCTATATTATCTCGTCAAAAATGCAAAAATATTTATTTGTCTAAACATATATAAATAAAGATACAAGTTAAGCAAGTTTTCATCAAAACTCTCTCCACTGTTTGTAATCAGCACACCTAAATAGATGTATGATTGAATGACATCACAGTTCGCAATTCTCGTTACTTCGGGCGAATTACTGTTAGCACGGTCAACAATTGAAAAAAAAACTTACTACTGTAAATTTTCAGGCCGTATTAAAGACGCTTCATTTTGCCTAGAAAGTCTTCGAATTGGTTGATACTTTTCGAGAACAAAGTGGTATCATCTGCATAGACTGCATATTACAGATTTGAAATCGTCTGACTGATCTGATTTGAATCGTCGTCGTCAAGTTACTGCTATGTCAAGTTACTGCTATGCTTTATCAATAGTGAGTAGCATTGCATCAAAAGCCGTTGCAATAAGTGCATATTATGGTTATGTTTACCCACAATTAAATTATGGTATAATTTTTTGGGGAAACTCTGTGGAATTAGAGTCAATTTTTTTACTGCAGAAAAGATGCCTACGAAATATATATAGAATGAATAGTACGGATACCTTCCGAAACGTTTTCAGATGCAATAAGTTTCTCACTCTAGTCAGTATTTATATATTAGAATTATGCATGTTTGTGAAAAATAATAAAGAATTATATTTCAACCATACATCTAGTCGTGCTAATACCTTTCGTATTAAACAGAAATTCAATCTTTGTGTCCACCAGATAAATAATACCATGTATGCAAAAAGTTCATTTATAAATGCTATAAAAATATATAATCACCTACCTGTAGAAATAAAAACATTAAGTGGCAACCAATTTAAGCGCAACCTGAAAAATTTGTTAATTTCTAAAGCATATTATAATCTGAAAGAATATTTTGATGCAGATATTAATAGTTAGGTACACTTACGTTAGTAGTAATATTATTATTAGTAGTACTTTCATTCGTTGTAAAATTCTAATTGTCAAATATTTATTAGTTATAAGAATAATATTGTATGTTCGTGATGAACAAAGCTGTTGAAACTACTTAATTACTCCATCTATATAAGTATGTATATAAAAATATATATGTATGTATATCAGTCTCTGGCAGCCATATTACAAGCTTTGCTTAGTTTAGGGTCAGATGACCATGTGTGCAATAATGTCCCAGATATTTATTTATTTATTTATCTATGTACACAGTTTATACAATAAATATTTTCTGATTCTGATTCTGACCTACGACATTGATTCAGTCTGTCCAGTTCTCGAGGGTTATTCTAAATTCCGTGTAGATGTTCAACAAAAGCGGTGACATGATACACTCTTCAAAACAAAGACAAAACCACAGGACAAAACGAATCTGCTGACCTGACACTGACATTTTCAATTTTACATAGATTAATAATAGATAGAACTGGGAGTGAATTTTGAGGCCGAGTTGCCAGTACTCGTTGGTTACCACAAAAACTTTAGTTAGTTTAGTTGCTCGTTGTTAGTTTTGTATTGTATATACAACTTTTTTGTTGTTGTTCATTTTGGTTTTTCAATTTATTATTTTCATGTTTCGTATTGGTATCATTGTTCTGTTTATTTAAACAGAACAATGATACCAATCTTTCGTTCTTTCGTTGTTATTATGCTTATTTTATTTAACTGTTTATGTATGTGTGTATGCGCACACGTATCGAGCGTGACGTCACTTGCCGGGCCCAACAGAATACCAGCGCTGGTTATGTACAAACAGCAACATGCTGAGTTGGGGTCGGTTTTTGTGACAATGTACCTGTTTACCTACTTCTATATTAATATTTCTTGTTTTATTGTTTTTTCATTGTCACAAAATAAACTTTTCTGATTTCTGATTTCTTGACAAATTCTTGCACTGGGGTGAAAGTGGCGGAATAGTATGTCGTCTGTTCTAACGGATGCACAAAGACACAATTTAGTCGAATTATACGCGTTATACACCAGTTTACCCACTGAAGTGAGAATTTTTTCGTTACCAATCAATTATAGCTCCAAAAACCAAAATGCGTGGCAATAAGAGATTTTTTTGTTTCACATTGAATTTCTATCGCGTCATCTCGAACGCAATACAATACAATGACAGCCAACAACTTTCACGGGCAGACTAACAGATTCTGTTCCCTTCCGAATGGCTTCCCACGGCCGCGCGTTTATACAAGGTTGACACAGCCCCAAGTTGTAATTCGAATTCGTAATTGGTCGCGATCAGACACTACTTAGATTCTAAACTATTTCTATCTATAAATCAGTTTGGCTTTAGAATGATGCACTCATCACGCTTACCTAGCAAGTAACACGCCAAAATGGAAAAGAGTAGTAAATAATTGGCCAAGAGCGTGTCGAGACACGCATATGGTAGGGTTCCGTAATCAAAGCCATATAATTGTAGTAATAGTTCAGAAAATAATGGTTATAGAAAAATTCGAACGAACGAAGCTCTGTGGACTTAGCCAAATTTCAGAGATGTACCATCCCGACATAGCATATACTTTTTATGATTTGAACATAGAGAAAACTGATTGAGAAACATTATTTGTTAAGACCATTTTACAAAAAGGTCAATGACCTTTGAGCTGGAACGCTTTGTATTTATTACAGTTTTATCGCTGTTACTCAAAAAGTCATCATCAGATAATGTTCAAAATAATTTTGAATGAAGGTTTTAAATATGACATATCTGTATTGTAAGATTCAAGTTCCTATGTCTTATAGTTTAGAAATGCAGGGGGGGGGGACCAACTTTTTGCCACTTTGGCGGGCCATATTTCGCAAAGTAAAGTTAGACTTTATAAAAAAGTGATGTATGAAACTTTACCTTCATTTTAAAATACCTTTTCAACGATACCCCACACGTGTAGTTGGAGTGGAAAAAATTTTTACCCCCATTTTACATGTACCAGAGCTACCCCTAAAATGCAATATAATATATTTTTTATACTTTTAAAATTGAGATCTATATTACAACTGTCATTATGCAAAGTTTCATTTACTTATCTTAATATTTATAGAAGTTAGAAGGTTTTAAAAAAATCGGACGGACGGACAGACAGACAGACAGACAGACGGACGGACAGAACGAATTTATAAGGGTTCCTTGTCGGGCTGCGGAACCCTAAAAAGTGAGTGTTTTCTTGATTTGGCGAAGACACGGTGTATATCCCAATCCTTCTGGCTAAACTAGAAAGAATCGGAATTCGAGAAGACCCGTTTCAGTGGTTCGCTAGATACCATCTCGACAGGAACTAGATGATAAAAACAAAAGGCGATCCAGGAGTGATGAGACCAACATCAAGCTCGGTGTGCTACAGGATTGGCCTTACTCTCATCCTGTTAAGTATTAATGACGAATATTAATACTGATTGAAGTAGGGAAAGTTTATGCTTACGCGGATGACACAGCGCTAGTCTTCGAGGACAAATCTTGGAATGATGCATAAGCTCTAGCCAAAAAAGTTTCCAAAAGATGGCTGCCTGGCTCAAAAGTAACATAATAACCATAAACGTTTCAAAAACTAAGTGCATGTCTTCTCCACTCAACCAAAATTTCCTGTCATATTAAAAATTCATGACCCAAATTGCAGCAATCACCAACAATGCCACTGATCTCCACTTAAACTAACCGAATCTATCGGATATTTAGGAATCTATCTTGATAAACACCCAAAATGAGACGCTTACTAACCCACTAGTAGGAAGAGCCAGAAAACTTATATACACCTTTAAAAAGTTAGAACACGTTCTATCTGCAGACATCGTCCAGACAGTGTATTATAGTCTATCACAGTCAATCATCACCTGTTGTATTACAATTTAGAGTGTAACTGTTACCACCCACCTTCTTGTTTTCTGTAGAAATGGCATAAAGATCATGATACGATATGAAATTAAAGAATAACCATAATGTAGGCTTCAATTCAATAAATTGTTTTGTATAAATGACGGCATCACATTACAAACAATAAACATATTTCATACTACAAAGTTAGACTTTTTTTATAAACTTGTTATGAAAGAGTTCGTAAAACTACAGAGCACTACTCAAAATGATGTATTTTAAAATACGGCGCTATTCCACAAATGCTCTGTTTCAATATAAGAAGGTATTCACTGTAAGATAGCTTTTTATAAAACTTCTCTTATTGCGATAACCTTTGTAGGACTAGGTCCTGTTCTATAAAACTACATTAGCAAACTTAAACCTATCCCTAAACTAAAACGAAATGCTTTAGATAAAACCTTAATGAACTACTCAATACAGCTTAGCTATAATAAAACCACTGAGAATCTACTCAAAATTATGCTATGTTAATGCTGTTTCAAGGCGAGGCCCATGTGTATGTTTTTAAAAGATTTATATTATTTTGTTATCACTATGATATTTGATTGCAGCTGAATCCAGTGTCTACAAATGATCAGCGCTGGGAGTACAAACACCCTGAGGTGTCTCAATACACGGGTAACGTACCCGACTTGAACTGCTTCGACGCACAATTTTTCAAAGTACACCAGAAGCTCGGAAAGGCTATGGACCCCATGTCACGCAAGATGTTAGAGCAAACATATGAGGCTATTTACGATGCTGGTATGATTTTTATGATAGAATAACTTTTACCAGCGGGTTTAACTTTAGATTAATCTATTCCAATCTCGGATCCGTCTCGCTCAAGGTCTTCCACTGGCCCGTTTCAGTGTCATTCTTGCTATCTTGCCCCGATTCGCTCCTATGCCGTTTTTGTCTCAAGCCTGCCTAGCACCCGTTATGACTGCGTAATGCTCCCATCCCATTTGGTTTTGGCTGTGTCCTACTATACTCCCATCCCATCCCATCTATGAAAGGTCGACCACAACACATGCTTTTGTGGACAAAGTTGTCACTTGCCTAGATACAAAGCTAAAAGTTGCTGGTATCTTTATCGACTTATTGAAAGCTTTTGACTCGTTGAACAATTAACTGTCACTACACAAGCTGCATGTTTATGGATTCAAATGCGAAAATCTAGTAAAATCATTTTTGACAGATCGACACCAAGTACCTAGTTGAAATAAAGTCAAGAAAACGGGAAGTCACGACTACGATCTACTCTACAAAAACCAGGAATTAGCATACCTATCACTAAGTTCATAAACTTTATTTGGAAATACAATGTTCAATATTTTTAAATAACGAAATATTTATCAAAAGTAATGGAGTAGCTGATTCAATACGAACATGATACCACAGCTATTTGTTTCCATTAAAAATATTAACAAATTGAAACAGAGCATTTCCCAATATATATAAATCCTTCGTGACTGGTTTGAAATGTCCTTAAGTTAAATGCTGATAAAACTAATGTTGATGCAATCATTCCAAAACAGCCACTATTAACATACTAATGCCTGCCAAACTAAAAGAAAAACCCTTGAAAATCACAAATTTGGTGAAACTATTGGAATTTGAACTTGATTCAGTTCTTACTTCGAAAACGCATACTAATTCAACCAAAGACTTTCTACGTAGGAGCTGTACCTAGTCTGTGAATTCAATATTCAATAAAATGTTCAGAGGAATATTTGCATTAATACAACGGGTAGTTTTCTGACAGCTTAAGAAACATAGTTCAGCAATTTAATTCATCGCAAAAAAAAATATGTGATTATTAAAAAACCAGAAGTAAATTCTATAAATGTAGCAAATTACCTATTCTATGACATTATCCCTATTCAGATGTTTTAAAACTTACACCTGTGCAAAGCCAGGGCGGGTCGCTAGTAATATATTTATATAAAATAAAACTTACACCCGTGCAAAGCCGGGGCAGGTCGCTAGTAATATGTTTATATAATATAAAACTTACACCCGTGCAATACAATTAAAATTTACCCTCGTGCATAGCCAGGGCGGGTCGATAGTAATATATTTATATAAAATAAAACTTACACCCGTGCAAAGCCAGGGCGGGTTGCTAGTAATATATTTATAAAAAATAAAACTTACACTCGTGCAGAGCCGGGACAGGTCACTAGTAATATATTTATATAAAATAAAACTTACACCCGTGCAAAACCGGAATGGTTCGCTAGTAATATATTTATATAAAATAATACTTACACCCGTTCAAAGCCGGAACGGTTCGCTAGTAATATATTTATATAAAATAAAACTTACACCAGTGCAAAACCGGGGCGGGTCACTAGTAATATATTTATATAAAATAAAACTTATACCCGTGCAAAGCCGGAACGGTTCGCTAATAATATATTTATATAAAACAATACTTACACCCGTGCAAAGCCGGAACGGTTCGCTAGTAATATATTTATATTTAATAAAACTTACACCAGTGCAAAGCCGGGGTGGGTCGCTCATAATATATTTATATAAAATGAAACTTACACCCGTGCAAAGCCGGAACGGTTCGCTAGTACTATATTTATATAAAATAAAACTTACAGTCGTGCGAAGCCGGAACAGTTCGCTACTACATAATATTATTATGTCAGTAAAGTAACTTTTTTCTTTGAAATAAACGTAAAAACCTGTAGTTAATACCTTTATTTTCAATAATTAAATAGATCAGAGTATGTACTTATTTCAATTCAGGGTAATTTTTTAATCATTCAACACATTTTAAATAACTCAAAAACTTTTATTTTTACCGACCTTAGTTAACACTATACAAACCAATACAAGCCCAAGACTTGTATAAATACGAACTAAAAGACAATCTGCAAATCAGTCACCCTGTAGAGATAATGAAGATAGATATTAATTATATAGATATTTATGTCCAGGGTATGTGGATTCAGTTACTATCCCCTCAATTTACCAACAAAATTTAAAATATTTCATTCATATTTTAGGTGTGAATCCAGGATCATTGTCAGGAAAAAAAATTGGTGTTTTCATTGGGAGTTGCTTTTCTGAGACAGAGAAGATTAGGTCCTATGATCGCCACAGTTTATCTGGTTTTGGCGTAGCCGGGTAAGTTAAACGCATAAACAATAAATTACCGATCATAGCTCTTCCGATAAGTTGACACCCATTGTTTTTTTTAATATTCTGAACATTGCAGATGCAACAAGTCCATGTATGCAAACCGTATTTCATACTGGTTAAACGCCAAGGGTCCTTCCTTGTCAATAGACCAGTCTTGCTGCAGCTCCATAACTGCTCTAGAGGCGGCTTATGACGCCATTTCTCGCGGAGAGTGCGAGGCTGCCATAGCTGGTGGCGCCAACTTGTGCTTGCACCCACAATCAACGGTGCACTATGGACGGTAAAATTTTATTTATTTTGCATTTTGTAAAAAAAAATAGTTTGCTCGCATGGCTTCGCTCGAATAGTATAGAAATCCACTCTACTGCCGTCTCATTTTTTCCGCTCCAGTACCAAATGCGTGCCGTAAAGCACTCCTTATTGTGCAAGCCTGATTCGCACTTGGTCGGTTAATTTGAAGAATACACGAAAATCGGACTTTGAGATCTCGACTTTTGTTGAAATAATTGTTTTTTTTTTCTTTTCTAATTATCATAAACGTGAGTAAGTATAATAATTCAAGTATATATTTTTCTGCATACAGAATAATGAATATTAGTATGGACGGCAAGACGAAATCGTTCGCCGAGGACGCGGAAGGCTGTGTCAAATCGGAAGCAATCAATTGTTTATTTCTGCAGAAAGCTAAAAACGCAAAACGGTAAGATGGTTCGTAATTTCAATCTGCAAATTTATTGGTACATAAATAAATTGGATGCACAACTATGACTTCAACAACATCGGATGAGCTCCATAGATGCCCGAGCTACCTACCTGTAAGAGAAACGCGTTCAAAGCCATAACGCTATTATTATACAATTTATAATGCCCTAAAAAGCTCCATTATCCTTCTCAGCATAGATTCCTCAGAGGGTGATCCACTGTCTCCAATTTGGTATTGCTGAATGAACATTTGACTAAGGCTATAAGGACAATCGCAACCAGGTGGATGTTGTGTATACTGATTACACAGCAAAGCGTACGATCTAATCCACACTAATATTAGAAATGCGAAAGTAACTCTGTCCATCTGTCTGTTTGCTACATAATCACGCCTAAACGGCTTAACCGATCTCGATAAAATTTTGCGAAATAATAGTATGTATCATGAGGATGGACATGGGCTACTTTTTTTTTTAAGAAATCGCTGATCAAGTCGCGGGTTCAGCTAGTTGATATTTCTAGCTATATTTCTAGCTGGGTTAATATTTCCAGTGGTGTGCCGCAAGGCTCGTTGCTCGGTCCCCTACAATTTAAGATATTTATTAATTGTATATCTAATTGTATCTTAAATTCTCATCTACTTTGCTTTGCTGATGATATGAATATATTTAGGTCAATCAATTCAGTCGAAGATGTTGAGAGTCTTTAGTTGACTTAAATCGGCACGATAATTACTGCTCTGTTAATAAGCTTAAACTGGAGTGCGATTTTTGAATCACTCGTAGGACTTTTTCTATTCGCATACGCAACTAATCACCGGTGACTTCAAAAGCGAGTGATCCAGTTTTTTGGTATTTTTGAATCGCTCGACTTCTGGGTTGCCGTGTTTTTACAAAACACTAATATTTTTCCATTTCACGCAGCACCTTACAGATTTGTACAATAACCGGCAAACCGGTAACTTCCGCAAAGTAAAGAAACGTCAATAAAAAAAAAAAACCAGTTGATTATTTGTAGTCTGTGTACAGTATGAACAATTTATCTGTACATTTGAGTAGAGGCGCTACAGTCGTATTCTCGTAACCAAACTGACAGCTATCCGTAGAATGGTTATAGTTCCAACATTTGACCAACTGTTTAAATAAGTTGGTCGCTTCTTGACAACAAAGCAAAGAGAATTAAAATACTAAATATTAATTTTATGTCTTGTTTTGCATTTGCACGTTATTGTGCCGCGGAGTATGTAATAGTGAGTTACCTTCACAAGCCACTAATATAAAACAACATCGGAAATGAATACAGTAATTTGCAAAAAAAACATCGCAATTCTCATCCAAAAAACATATATATGATCATATGTTCTGTGTATCCGCCATTTTTTTTCACATCTGTCAGACTTTCTATCGATAGAAAGCTATTCGCATGATATAAACCACTCGTACAGTTACGAGTGATATGACTAGTTCAAAAATACGACTTTTCTGGATTTCATTCGTAAGTTGATCACATCGCATGAAAAAAGTCATACGAGCGATTCAAAAATCGCAGCCCTGAATCCTTTGAAATACTCTGTAGTTACTTTTACACGTAAATTTATTTTTTTAATTAACCTTAAATCTAATTGTGCTATTTTGTATGACTAAGCTTAATTATCAATGTTTCTAAAATCAATCCAAATTATAGGCAAATATCTTACTTGTGTCGAGTAAGCATTAGCTTTAATTCTATTGGTAAGCGAATAGGCTTAGAACTCTTCTTAACTAACCTGGCATTGGCTAGGTGTTTGTTTACCAGTGAATTCTTTAACAAATTTAGTTATATGACAGTTTTATATATATCTGTTTTATGTTTACTATATTTTTATCAGTGATGACCTGAAATTAGCCTTGTATCTATATCTATTAATGTATAATCTATAAGACATTTCTAACGAAGCTGTTGGTCATCCAGTGAAATAAAAATAAAATTTATATAAACTCTTTGTTATGCAAACCAGATAAAAAAACTCTTACATCTTCCCCTTAAAGGTCAAGGTGTGATTATGTGAAACGTGTACACCAAAATAATTTACCTATACACGATTAGTTTGAATCTCTTGCGTACTGGTCTTGTATAGAGCGTAGTCTACAGTTAAATACTCTAGTAGTAGTAATTTTTTTGTATATTTTAATGCTAGTAAATTATTATTTTTTTCTAAGGAAGTATAATTAAATTGTATATATGTTTTCAGAATTTACGCAGATGTGTTGCATGTCAAAACTGAGTTTTTGTCTATTTTAAATGGTAAAACTGGCCCAAGGTACGGTTTTTACCGTGACCCAGCCGTCACTGCCAAGTTTCTGAAGACATTCTATGACAAAGCGGGCGTGCCGCCGGCGCTGGTAGAATATGTCGAGGCCTTTGGTTCAGGTACACTTATTTAATAAATGAATTAATTATTATCTAGTACCCTTATTTAATTTGGCCCTTGTTGTAATTGTAGCGGTACCAGAGGTAGACAAATCTGAATTGGAAGCTATTGACATTGTGTTCTGCGGCGAGAGAGAAGAACCTCTGCTTGTGGGTAGTGTCATGTCCAACATTGGGTACGCCGAAGCTGCTTCAGGTATATCTGCCGTGACAAAGGTCAGTATATTTCCTGTAACTAGATGTATATCACTAAGTATATTTGTGTAAGCTGTGATTAAGAAAGTAATTGTCGCGCAGGTGCTACTAGGGTTCCATAAAGGCTTGCTGGCAGGGAACATGCATTGCTCGAAGCCACGGCGTGACGTAGCGGCGCTGCGTGAGGGGCGCATGCGCGTGCTCACGGACCACCAGAGCTTCCGGCGTACGTACGCTGCCGTCAACAGCATGTCCGTCACTGGCGTCAACGCGCACGTGTTGCTCCACGGGCACTATAAGCGCAAGGTACATTATCCTAAATATATACAAATACATATTAAACTTGATCCAGCTGTTTTAGAGTCAAATCATAACAGACATACACACTAACCTCTTAACAGAAACGCAAATACCGTACCGTTGGGTTAATGCCACGGCGATTCTCACTGCAAAATGTCCTTGTTACCAAACGACCACAATTCAAATAATCACGGGAGGAAAACTCGTCGTCAGCATTTTAAAAAACAATTCGAAATGGTCCTAACCTGTAGAAATGAGGAAAATTTCAAATTTTCTTATGATGTGAAACATCTGGATAACTACTAACTTTCTCAGAACGAAGGCATCGCTTAATTAAGGTACCCGAAGCTTCTATAGACACGTTCCTTGAGCAATAAGCATGTAAAACCATAACACTGTATATAAATATCGCATATCACACACGCTATCTGCACCACAAAAAGGCATTTTTTAAACGATTGAGCGCTTCTATCGTAATTAAAAGAGTACTCCTACACATCTACAAAGTATTACGTTTCCAGGATCTAGATCGTTACAAGGTCAACATTCCGCGGCTCGTGACCATATCCGGTAGACAAGACTCTGCCGTGGAGAGGGTTCTCGGTCTTTTGAAGTCTCACCCGGTCGACCCTGAGGAGCTAGCGCTGCTGCACAATATACACGAGACTAACATAGCGGGCCACTTGGGGAAGGGTTACATTATCCTCGGTGAGTATAATAATGAATAAGCCGACCAAGTACGAGTCGAGCTCGCGCACTGAGGGCTCCGAACCACCACAAAATAAACAAGTGGATCACATTAAAAACCGACTTCAAAAATATATGAAAAACGTAATAAGTGCCTAGAAAATTTGAGAGTTGACCTCGATTTCCCTGGGATTACGAGTATACCCTTCCGAACAAAATATTTTTTGGAAATCGGTCAACAGTTGGCGTAGAAATCGGTGAACATAGATAAAAAAATATACAGTGGAACATAGAACCATATTTTGAAGTCGGTTAAAAATATATATTATTTTATTTTATTGAAATCGTAATTTTACATCTCACCAAATTTTATATAGGAATGGGACAATGTAAAGCTTTGTTCTCACTTTTCGAAGATTTATCGAATTTATTTTCGAGCGAGTATGGTAAAATTGTTTTTTTTTTTAATGATACTGAGTGACGAGACGAGCGAAGTCGCTCGCCTAATGGCAGTGTTTAAGCCTAGTGTTTGCACACTACTGCTTGGTGGTTGAATAACTGGCAAAGGTGTGGTAATTCCCCAGGCGGACCCTGGGGAATTTAATTAATTTAATTTCGAAAAATCTTTATTACTTATTCATAATTACATTTGCACAATTTCTAGTGTACATTTTAATCCTAGATGTACAATGTCGTCTAATGATTTTGTTTTGCAAGCGTTAAGCTCATACAAAACTTAATACTTAATGGATAATGTTTACAGAAATACAAGTAATTATTACAAAATAATTTTGACAGCTTAAATGTAATATGTAGGTATATAAAATTTAGAGAGAGTATTATATTTAACAAAAGATTTATTATTATTATTTTTTGGGGGGGAGAAAATGAGCCATTGGCGGTAGGAGAATATAAAACGGCTGGCGTGAGCGGCCACACGGCCGGCAGCCAGCGGCAGTCGTAGCAAGCAGCAAGAACCTGCTGTCGTGACGTATCATATCACCCACACAAGCGCGCGCCGGACGCCGCGCCGGGCGTCGCGCGCCATAACCGCCCTAATCAGCTGGTAATACGGGCGAGCATGGCGCGCGCGCCGGCGGCAGGCGGGCCGCGCACGATGCTTGTACAAGTGACTCAGCTTATTCATTGCACTCTAGGAATAAGTGATGGGGCAACTTGTAGCGATTGTACGTATCGATATACGGGAGCATTTTCTTGCGAGTTGTACACAAATTCCGAATTAGTTTATTTTTGCTACTGGGGTTTGTCAGAATGTAAAACTTTTCTGAAAGTTTGTATATGTACACGTCGATTTTCGGCAAACCTATCTGTAGGTGCAGCTTTTGAAGATTGGTGCGGAAAGGAGTGTTATATGCATATTTAAGAGCTTTGTTCTGAATTACTTGTAGTTTGTTTACATTTGTTTGGCACGTGCTGCTCCACACAGGACATGCGTATGTGATACACGGCCGAACCAGGGTGCGGTATATTCGTAATTTAGTCTGACTGCTCAAGTTAGATCGCCGGTTTAAGACAGGATTTAAGGAATTAATAGCTTTAATGCCTTTCAGACAAAGTTTGGAAGTGTTTTCGGTCCTGGGGAATTACCACACCCTGCAAAAGAGTCCTACCACTACAAAAATTGTTATGCATACTTGCATAACAATTTTTGTAGTGGTTGGTTTTTGTCATCGTGCTAGTCAGTGCTATTATTCTAAAAATGAGGTTGGCGCACTGATGTGAAATAAGTATTAATGCATTTTCATTACACTGGAAGTGTAGAAAATTATTGAAAAGAAAGGTTCGATTTTTAAAATATTCTCCACGCTTGCGGATAAAATGCACTTTTGAACTCAGATTTCATATGATAAACAGAATCTTTCCGAGGTCGTGAGGGGAAAAATAGTTTACATTACTTATTTTCAATTGCTCAATGATATCCCATGCAGATACTAACGCTAATGGCGAAACAGTAAGCCTGACACAGTGCGCGGAGTACTACGACGGTACGCAGCGTCCTCTGTGGTTCGTGTACAGCGGGATGGGCTCGCAGTGGACCGGCATGGGCACGCAACTCATGCGCATACCCATCTTCGCAGCCGCCATCGAACGGTAAATTGTAAACAGTGACAAATAGGACGTCACTAAGAAACATTATTAGGACAGTTATTTATTTCATTGTTATAAATAATTATTGCAATGAATATTATTTTCAGCTGTCGAAAAGTTTTGGAACCGAAAGGAATTGACATTGTTGACATAATAACGTCTACAGACAAGACTATTTTTAACAACATCCTGCACTCATTTGTGGGCATTGCTGCTGTGCAAATTGGTCTTACTGATATTCTGCTACAGCTGGATCTAGTCCCAGATAAGATAATAGGTAAGATGTATAGTTGTTTATATATATATATATATATATATATAAATAAATATATAAAACAAAGTCGGGTTTGTTCGAACACTTATAACTCGAGAACGCCTGGACCGATTTTCATGGTTTTCGATTTGTTGTATTTTGCTCAGTCCCAAATAGCAGAATAACGAATAAAAACAGCTAGACCGATTTTGATGAAATTTTTGTTCCTGGAGCGGGTCGCTAGTATATAATTATATATAATATAAAAAAAAACTGTTTTACTGATGAATTTCTAGTGTAATTCCGCTTCTACGTCGCTTCAAATACAATAAGGAATTTGTGATAAATTTACCTGGTAAATATTTGTTGATAATGTTAATTTTATTGAGTTTAATTTTGCCTAACCTGATATAAAATATTAATTACATAAATTTAAAATTAATTAATATTTTAATTAATATTCTAAATCAGGTTAGGCAAAATTAAACTCAATAAAATTAACATTATCAACAAATATTTACCAGGTAAATTTATCACAAATTCCTTATTGTACTTGAAACGACGTAGAAGCGGAATTACACTAGAAATTCATCAGTAAAACAGTTTTGAAAATGGACTTCCGCAAAGTAACGCCTGATTCAATCAACAATATAAAAAAATAAATTGATGTTGTTTACCTCGCTAAAACTCGAGGATGGCTGGACCGATTTGGCTAATTTTGATCTTGAAATAGTTGTGGAAGTTTAAGAAAGGTTTAAACGGTGAGTAAACGGCTGGACCAATTTGGATCAAATTTTGTGATCCTGGAACGGGTCATGGTAGCGAGGCCGGATGCCGAGCTCTACGCATACAAATTAGCGGGTATCAGCTAGTATATATATATATATATATATATATATATGGTGTGTGTGTTATATCTTATTTATCTACACTAATATTATAAAGAGGAAAGATTTGTACCTATTTTTGTATGTTTGTATGTTTGTAATGAATAGGCTCCGAAACTACTGAACCGATTTGAAAAATTCTTTCACTGTTGGGAAGCTACACTATCCCCGGGTGACATAGGCTATATTATATTTTGTAGCAAGGCCGAAGGCCGAGCTTACACTTGTGCGAAGCCGGGGCGGATGGCTAGTATTATGTATATTTAAAGTCTAGTTACATTTTATTAAACTTTGAATAACGCGCATGGGTGGTCCACAGGTCACAGCGTGGGCGAGCTCGGGTGCGCGTACGCCGACGGCTGCCTCACAGCAGAGGAAATGATCCTGTCTGCGTACAGCCGCGGCCGCGTCTCGCTCGAGACCCCGTTCGTCCGCGGCTCCATGGCCGCCATCGGCCTCGGCGCTCAACAAGTTAATATCTATTTCACTTGCTTTCTATTGATTATTTATTATATTTACGTATGGAACATTTATAATATGAATTAACTCATCCTTTGCCCAGATGTCGTCAATGTGTCCCCCCGAGATCGAGATTGCGTGCCACAACAGTGCCGAGTCGTGCACCATCTCGGGTCCTGCAGAGGTGATGCGTTCCTTCGTCGCTGATCTCACTGCTCGAAGCATCTTTGCCAAGGAAGTGCCGTGCTCAAACATTGCATACCACTCGCGGTATATCGCGGAAGCCGGTTAGTGTGAAACTATTCGTATATGAGGAATATTTATGAATTCTTTGTATATTCTTATAAATACTAGCTGCGCCCCTTGGTTTCACCTGCGTGGTAATGAAAAATTGTGATGATGGTGATAAAAACTAGCCTATGTGTTAATTCAAGACATAAACTATTCCAATTCTGAATTTCATCCTATCTGTTCAGCAGTTTTAGCGTGAAAGAGTAACAAACATACACACACACTCACAAACTTTCGCATTTATAATATTGTGATTGATTCGCTTCAGGTCCTGGTCTATTGAAGTATCTGAAAGAAGTTATCCAGACACCGAGAGCCAGGAGTGAGCGCTGGGTATCTTCGTCGGTGCAGCAGGACAAATGGGACGAGCCAGCGGCGAAGTACTCTTCGGCAGAGTACCACACCAACAATCTACTGGTAAGGGTTCGGTTCGTGGCGAAATGGTGTCGTATTGCTGGTTTCGTGCGGTAACGTGTTCCAACTTCGTCTGCAGAGCCCCGTGCTATTCGAGGAAGCGAGCGCGCTGATCCCCGCAGACGCGGTGCTGGTTGAGATCGCGCCGCACGGTCTGCTGCAGGCTATCTTGAAGCGCGCGCTGCCCGACTCCACCTCCAATATCCCACTCACGCGCCGCGGACACACTGACAATGTGGTCATGCTGCTTGACGCTATTGGCAAGTGAGTATTGAAAGGCACAGAATTAATCCTTTAAAAGTTTTTCTGTGACATTATTATTCTATAATTACATGGTTGTCTGCACAGAAAAGAGAAGAGTAAAATTCTCACTTCAGTGGTTGTCTGTGTCATTATTAATCTATATATGTGGTTTTTCTTAGCAGAGTTGCTAAGAAAAGCACAGAGAAAATCTCTATGCCAACTTTTGCTTTGAAAATTCTCACTTCAGTGGTTGTCTGTGACATTATTAATCTATATAAGTGGTTTTTCTTAATAGTGTTGCTAAGAAAAGCGCAGAGATAACCACTTCTATGCCAAATCTTTCTTTATCATAATATACTAATAATATTTTAGAGGGAATAGAAATAATAATTACGGGTCCGGGACGGGGGACCCAAGTCCTAAAACTGCGACCAGAACCACCAGCCAATGATAATTACAGACAAACGAATGCTACGGCCCCCCGTTCCTGGCAGATCCTCTATCCCTGGCCAAGGCAGTGCGCCAGGTAACGGTGGAGCAGGAGGTGCGAAAAATTACTGGCAGTTGCCTCGCTACCACCCCCAACAAATTTAGGCCCTGGTTACGCACAATATTCACACGCTGAGGACCGACGACAAGATTGTCAAGCTGGAGGAAGAATTGAATAAAATACGATGGGACATCGTAGGACTATCTGAAATCTGACGAGAGGAACAGGATACGATAGTTCTGAATTCCGGTCACATGCTTTTCTTCCGAAAAGGAACGAAAGTCCCAGGGTGGTGTTGGGTTTATCGTCCACAGGTCACTCATCAACAACGTGATTAAGGTCGATAGTGTGTCGAGCAGGGTAGCATACCTTATACTCAGAATAGCCGATCGATATTTGCTGAAGGTCACACAAGTATGAGAGGCGTTGTATAAGGAGATATCCGAGGACATACATACTTCCGAAACATACTTCACCGTTGTTATGGGTGACTTTAACGCAAAGGTGAGCACACGAAATGTCAATGAGATAAAAGTCATAAGTCAGTCATCATATGGGTATGGACAGCGGAATCCGGGGGGCCAGCGATTGGTTGACTTCACGAAGAAGACGGAAAGCCATTTGATGAACTCTTTCTTTCAGAAGCGACCATCCAGGAAGTGGACGTGGATGAACCTCGATGGTTCGATCAAAAATGATATGGATTTCATCATGGCAACGAAGAAGCGAATATTTAATTATGTCTCCGTGATCAACAAGGTGAAAACCGGTAGCGATCACCGTATTGTCAGAGATACATTAAATATCAACATTAAGCTTGAGTGGTCGCGTCTGGTGAAGTCCACGCTCCGTCCTGGTCATGCTCAAATCCAAAACCCCAAAGACTTCCAACTCAAACTGCATAATCGCTTCCAGGGCCTAACTGAAAGCGGAACTGTGGACGAATTAAACAATGGGTTGGTGGAAACTGTCCAAGCAGTGGGGTTCAAGTTTTTTATATAATAATAATATACTTATGGTCATTGTTTCAGGCTATATCTTCACGGCTATAATCCCAAAGTGCAAGCCTTGTATCCAAAAGTGGAATTTCCAGTATCGACAGGCACGCCGTTCTTGTCCAATTACGTGGAGTGGGCTCATCAAGAGAAGTGGTTAGTAGCTTGTCATATTCATTTCATAGTCTAATAAATCAAGAAAGTCGCAAGGCAATAATAGTACGGGCGTGAAGTGCGAGACTTGAGTAGCGTGGTTCCAAACTAAATTCACCGTAAACCTGTTTATTTTACACATTAGTAACCATGGTGCATGTGCTGGGAAAGATTGCAAATTTTCATCTCACATAAATGCAGTATGTTGATATCATCAATTTCCGGACACGGTGAATTTTTATAGTGCAGTAGCTGATGCCTTTGACTTTGTACGTATATTTAGGAGTAAGTAGCGGGTGGGATGGTTAGGCAGACAACAAATCTATAAAGGTTACGCTACGGAACCATAAATATGAATCATCAATCTGTCCATCGGATTTATATTATCTACACTAATATTATAAAGAGGAAAGATTTGTACCTATTTTTGTATGTTTGTATGTTTGTAATGAATAGGCTCCGAAACTACTGAACCGATTTGAAAAATTCTTTCACTGTTGGGAAGCTACACTATCCCCGGGTGAAATAGGCTATATTATATTTTGTAGCGAGGCCGAAGGCCGAGCTTACACTCGTGCGAAGCCGGGGCGGACGGCTAGTACTGAATAAATTAGTAGTTTTACTGTATGTTTGCGCTCTTTTTTAATGCAAACTGTACCTAATAGTGTCTTTATAGTAAGGTTTAAGTCTGCTTTTGGTACAGACATTTTAGGGCGCTGATATAGGTATTCAGAGATATCTATAGTTTACATAATCTTTCATGTGATACCTTACATAACATCATAATTATGTTTAAAAGTAGGGTGGAAAATTTCCGACCACTTATTTACGTGCGTGTTTTTTATCTTTCCGTTCCAATATCGTACCTTTTCTACTCCCATCCGAATTCGATCCCACTCCATTCCAACTTCCATTATTCTTCCATCCCGCATAAAATCTGCTTCCGCCTATTTACAAACCCGTCCCCACAGAACTCCCATCTGGCTCACTCACTCACAGGTTACATCCGCTCCGTTCTACTCCCGTACCTAAATGCTATTTGAAATAATTACACAGGGCATTCCCTGTGTAATTATTTCAAATAGCATTTAGGAAGCGCATTACGAAGCTCATATAAACTTAAGTCCGGAGTATTTAACCCCTTTGGGGAAGAAGAAATTATGAGTTTAAACTTTTGTTTATTAGAATTGTAGATGATCTTCTATCTAAGGTGGCTACGATACTCGTAATTCATTACACCTCGGGTCAATTTGCCGTGAGTGTTGGCCCTAAGTAACCGTTAAAGCAGAAAGCACAACTGAGGACTATTGTATTTAAAGAAGTTTTTTTTTAAATATAGAATAGATCTACATTTGGCCACCAACGGTTTGATGGTAAGCGACGGTGTGGCCGAAGTTGGTACACTTTTTTTGTGTCTTTTTTACGGACTCTCATACGGCTCAACAACATCTTCTTTTCATCTCGCCGAGTTGTTCAATGAGGATACGCTGTTTCTCCATGAGTGACATCCTGCAGTATTGTTGACGAATTGCAGCATTCTCAGTGTCAATAGAATGCGTTTTAAGAGACGTACGTTCTAGTCCAAGCTTTTAATAGGAAATTTCGTGGAACTGTATTATTGTGTTATCTGCCACTGACTTTTAGTTTTATAATAAATGATCAATGGAACACAGAAGTGTAGGTTTACTGTCTTCGACTCCTGTAGTAAAAACCTCTGATTATTTAATGATAGCAATACGATTAAGGTTTTTGTGAAGCACTCCAAATAATCGCCAAAAGTCCATACCTAATATTAAGTTATATTTTACATTAGGAACCACATAAACTTGCAGTGTATATGTTTGGTTATCAAATGTTACTGGTAGATAAATTATTCTAGCTGAAACTAGTTTTTCACCACTAGCAGCAAGGATTCAAGTGGAGTAGTTGTTTCCATTTGGAATTCCGCTTTTAAAAGTTTATTGTTAATTCCATAGAAAAAAAATTTCTTACTTCTTTTTTCTGTGGCCATTACCTAGAATGGTAGCTGAAGAACCGGTGTTGAATTTGATACTTCAGATTTGGGTAGAAATAATCTGAGAGTGAATCTCTACTGGGATACCCGTATTTACTTTCATCATGATCATCATACTCAGCCTATATTAAGGTTCGTTAGCTAATAAGGTTATTATTGGGTGGTTTTTACATAGTGAATTTCCCAAGCGCTCTTTACGGCGTTATGTTTCAAATATAAATTTATTTCGAGTTATTAAAATCAGTCGAGTCAGTCAGCTTTGGTGTATGTACATTTTATAGCTAGTTACTTGCAGGTAAATTATAAATGGCATGACCAACGCTTAGATTGGTTGCAAGAAAAAGCTGAAGAATTTGGAGGCCGAAAGGGAACGCGATCGTAGCTTAGCATTTAGAGTGCAAGGGGCGTATACCAAATGGCGCAGTTTCAAATACTGTCGATCGTAAAATTTTTGAATTATATAATTTAAAGGTTTTTGTTTTTTTATAGGAGCTTGGCAAAATATCAGCCCGCTCACAGAACACGGACTGCTTCGTGCACATTTGTGGCATCTATTCACGACAACTGCTATCTACAAGGTCATGTGATTGGAAGTAAGTCAGATACATTATATTGGAACGTAGCTTTTTATTGCATACCAAATAATTCACACGATATAGTTACTGATTTACAATCGGTATTAGATAGACACGATATTTGAATGGCAGAAGGCAGTCATCATGGAAACGGTGCGCATTGTCAATTACCGTACGTTCGTGTATAGTATGCGTATTTGTGATACCTCTGGTGTTACAATACCTATAGACGACGGTGACCTTCCAGTCAGCCCGTCTGCTTATATACCACCCATGGCTGTGGCATACAAAACTGTTGTAAACAACCACGATAGTTTAAAACTTATGTAGCCTACATCTGAAATATTTATTTGCAGATAAAAGATTATTACCTTTCTCATACGCGCTGGTAGCTGCATGGGATACACTCGCCATGTCACTTGAAGTCCCGAAAAAGTCGTTGAATGTCGAGTTCCTCGACGTAAAGATGTACACCCAGCCGATACTGCACGAACAAAAAAACGTCAGGCTTAGTGTCGCACTACATAGGGGCAGTGGACTGTTTGAGGTATTTACGATTAGAAGTATTTAACCGAATTCCAAAAAGGAGGAGGTTATCAATTCGACTGTTTTTTAAAGTTTTTTTTTAATTATGTTTATTATCTCAGCACTGTCGTCTGTGTGAACCGAATTTGATGATTATTTTTAGGGTTCCGTAGCCCGACAAGGAACCCTTATAAATTCTTTCTGTCCGTCCGTCTATTTGTCTGTCTGTCTGTCTCTCTGTCAGTCCATCCATCCAAATTTTTGAGAACCTTTTAACTTCTATAATTATTAAGATACGTGTATGAAATTTAGCATTATGACAGTTTATATATATATCAATTTTAAGAGTATAAAAAATATATAATATTGCAATATAGGGGTGGCTCTGGTACATGTGAAATAGGGATGAAAATTTTTTTTCACTCTAACTACTCGTGTGGGGTATCGTTGATAAGGTCTTTTAAAATGAAGGTAGAGTTTGATACATCACTTTTTTATAAAGTCTATACTTTGCGAAATATGTCCCGCCAAATTGGCAAAAAATTGCCTCCCCCCTGCATTTATAAACTATAGTAGGACATAGAAACTTGTTACTTACAATACAGATAAGTCATATTTAAAACCTTCAATCAAAATTATTTTGAACATTATCTGATGATGACTTTTTGAGTAACAGCGATAAAACTGTAATAAATTCAAGGCTTTCTAGCTCTAAGGTCATTGACCATTTTGCAAAATGATCTTAACAAATAATGTTTTTTAATCAGTTTTCTTATGTTTAAACCATAAAAAGTATATACTATGTCAGGATGGTACATATCTGAAATTTGGCTAAGTCCGCAGAGCTTCGTTCGTTCGATTTTTTTCTGGTGCTATCAATTGCTGAATTATAAATACAATTATATAGCTTTGGTTACGGAACCCTACCATATGCGTGTCTTGACATGCTCTTGGACAGTTATTTTATTTAAATGCTTTTGCATTTGCTTCCCGTGTGGTTCCATTTTAATTTGGTCCAGTTCTGTCATTTTTATGAAGTCGGTTTTTTATAATTATGTTATATATATTATAAACATGTTAGTACTTGGCCCGGGTATGTCCTAAAACTGCGACCAGAACCACCGGAGGATGGGCGGCAGCGTCCTAATAGTACACGGTGAACGTACTGCGATCCACAAGCCGCCTGCCAAGCGTGGGGATTATGGCAACACCCCTCTGAGAGGAAGGCCTTTGTACAGCAGTGGACATTGATGGCTGATAATGTGATGTGTAATGTAGTACTCGAGGCATGAAATGCGTATTAAATTTTAGTAATGGTTGCTAAAGATTTACAAAATATAGGGGACTATCTTCAACCAAAATAAAATGAATGCATGGGCTCAGTAGAAGCGCATTTTGGAAGATTACAAAATGAGCGCCAGCTCTCACTTCGTTTCAGTCGGTCTCTAGCCGTACGAAGTGAAACACGAGTCTATTGTTACGCGATAACGAAACATCTGACAAAATTATGAATTCGTATGCTTTACCGAAGTGTAAAAACACAAATAAAACCGATATCTATTTTTCGTAACAAATATTACTGTACATTTTTATAATTTGGTGTTGAAGTATATGTCCGACGTTTTTGACTCGTTTTTACTGATCAAGTTCAATGGTTAGGGCCCGTCCATTCATTTTATTTTGGTCGAAGGGGACAATGCATTATTAGCAGTTGTTGGAAAATCAATATAATAATATCTTACGGGCTGATTACGATTGGCAATTATTTACAATAGTAGCTCTTAATTGTAAAGGTAAGAACAAAAATTCAATAAAAATAAATAAATTATATTTTGAAGGTTGATTTCCTTCCAAGTTGAAGTTCTAAGGACAGGATTTTGTACATTTTTGTAATTCAATGTTAATGGCAAATTTTATTTTAAGGCACAATAATACGTAGTTTTCTCTATATTTTGCTTATGGATACATTTATTAGAGTGTGACCTATTTCTTGCCTTGCCCTGTTTACTATCGGATGGCCAGAGTAGGCACGAAAAATAATATCGATTATTGTTTGACTTTCCAAAAACCCTAACGAAGTGCTTTGATTCCACTTTCATTGTCCGAACCACACTAGACTGAATGCAGAATGCGCCGCCTTAGTTACCCGAAAGTAATAATCTGGTGCATTCAAATCGCGAGTGAATCGGTGTCTTCTGGACAAGCCGGCAAATCAAGGACGATGTGTAAACGATTATTAACAAATTAAATTTAACTATTCAATATTCTTATATCTATGCCATGTTAATGACTTCTTCCATGTTATTTTATACAAGTAGGTACATTCAATTATTATAAGGTAATAATGTATTAAATACATTTAATAAAGGTTTAGAAAGGTACTTATAAATGTATCAAAAAGTAAGTTGTTAAGAGTTTTTATAGCCCCGTTAGCTCAGTTTGTAGTAAACCTACCTTTTGCGCTTGGGGTGTGGGTTCGATTCTCACCTAAACCAATCATTGATGTGTTTAACATTGGTGTTTGTTCTATATTTGGGTGTTAATATATATAATATATGAGCATGTATTTAAAAATATTTATCTACAGTAATATTATACAGAGGAAAGATTTGTATTTTTGGATGTTTGTAACGAATTAACTCAAAAACTACTGGAGGAATTAAAAAAAAAGCACCGTTAGAATGCTACATTATCCCTGAGTAACATGATAGCTATGTATTTTGTTACTAGAATGTTTAAAAAAAATATCTTCACCCGTGCGAAGCCGGGATGGCTGGCTAGTAATATAATAATCTACGCTAATATTATAAAGAGGAAAGAATTGTTTTTTTTTGTATGTTTGTAATGAATTAACTCAAAACCTACTGGACTGATTTTAAAATTTATTTCACCTTAAGATTGCTTAATTATCCTTAAGTAACATAGAATATAATAGGTCGGGGAAAAAGTCTTTTCGTATTTTGTATGTATAAAGTTGTAGTAAAAATCTCATGGGTTGTACTGTTTGTATCTGGCTGGTTTTGATACCATTAAAAATATGACATTTTAAAAAAGGAATATAAAAAGTAAAAAGCAATTTCCCGCCATTTTTCAATTGTTTTTTTGTTCGATAAAATGAGTGAATCTAACGAAGAAATTCGATATATTGTGAAATTTTATTACAAAAAACTGAAAAATGCGACACAAGCCGCGAATAAAATTTGTGACGTTTATGGACCTAATGCAGTGTCATCAAGAGTAGCACAATGTTGGTTCAAGCGTTTTCAGTCCGGGAATTTTGATGTCAAAGATGCAGCTCGCTCTGGTCGCCCTGTTACGGATAAAGTCGATGCCATTTCTGAAAAAGTGGACCAAGATCGGCATATTAGTAGTTAAGAAAAAAATATGTCTTGAATTTGTTTAAAAAATACGAAGAAACTTTTTCCATTTATTATATATTTATGTGTGCAAAAATCCCAGAATATTTATTTAAGAGTAATAGCAAGCTACTGGTGACATTTGTTGTTGATACATTGAAAATAGCCCTGTGATATATCGTTTTCAGATTATGGATGAGGACTCAAAAGTAGCTACGGGCTACATAACCATTATGGAACCAGCAAAGATGAAAGTCAATTCTCAAACTGCTTCAATAATTGAAAGCAATGACCTCAGTGTTAAAGACGTTTATCGGATTTTGTACGAGAGAGAATATGCCTACAGGTAATATTAATACGAGTAGATTGTGAATTTTGTCATCTGAAAATAATATAACTTAGTAGATTATTCTCTCGGCTCTTTAATTTTTCTCTTTAATATATTACAATATCAACCTAGCATGTTTACAATACTGGGATACAGGTCTTCTCTCAGAAATTGAGGATGGGCTCTAATCCGCCATTCTGTCATATGTCTTCGAACTTTAGAGATTCTTAGACATACCTACTGGTTTCCTCACGATGTTTACTTTCACCGTTTTGAGCGTTGGCATCGAACGAAACTGTACATAATGTAAGTACCAAATAAGTCATTGTTGCAGGGCCGAGAATCAAACCGTCAGATTGTAAAGTGCACATGCTTATGCTTGGGCGACATTTCCTATCTGTCTTTAATCTATTAATAACCATTGTTACTATACACCGTGTTTTGTTAGTCGTGTCCGACTTGCGAGAGGTATAAATATGTGCCAGTGAATATTACAAATTTTCATAAGCCTTACTTTATTGAATTTAAAATCCTATCGTCGACATCAATATACATATTATAAATAAGCAAATTCGTTAAAAAATACCCCGAATTCTTTAAAAAAGCAATCGACAAACCGCGTAAAATCAGATCACAATATAGACATAAACTTATCGAACCGAAATCTAATCTAGTAATGAGGAAGATGTAAATGAAAATAAATCGCATTTTTTTTGTCCTAAATAAAACTTTAGGTAATTATAATAATAACTGTGAAAAAATTATGCCGATATCTTGTAAGGTGATTTTTTTTTAAATCAATCAATTTTGGATCTCTCCATAACTTCCCGATCGCCCGAGAAACCGTCGTGACGTCACACCACCGGTCGCAGGCGGCGGGCGCGCATGGTAGGCCGTAGTTTAGTAAGTGAGAGGGGTGCGCGCGAACAATTTTGTTTTCATTAGGTATATTATATCATAGTCTTTATGTTTGTACTGTGTACACATTCTTTCGTTCGTAGTCTAGAACCGTGCTACTAAAATGGAACCAGGATAATCATGTGGGCAAGCAAATAATCTGCCGAAAGTCGCGATCTTCTTATGGTTGCAAATTTTGACACAAATCAAGCTAAGTAGTTATTTTTGTTTTTTGATATTTAAATTTTGATGGAACCGCACTGATAACTCGTAACGTTTGACAGCATTTCTTTCATTCAAGTCAACACAACAAGCAGCTATTATTACGAGCTTTCTATTTCTTGCTATATAGGTACCTCATCGTACTCTATTCCTGTATTTTTTACTAAACCTTTAAAAGCATACATTTTCACCTCTTTAGGGGTGAATTTCGAAAAACGCTTTCTTAGTGGATGCATACAGTTCACAAAGAATACACCCTCCAAATTTCATGTCTCTAGGACCAGCGGTTTAGGCTTTGCGTTGATATCTCAGTCAGTCAGGACTTTGAATTTTATGTATACAGATGGTACGGAACCCTTCGTGCGCGAGTCCGACTCGCACTTGGTCGTTTTTTTTTTAATATAGAGATTTAATTGGATTTATAATAAAAAAAAATATATGAGGAAATATACCTAAAAAAATATTAAATAAGATAAATGAAAATAATGTAATATAAATGAAAGTCGATTCTTGGAAATAGTTATTTTTAATAAGGTTTTAAATTCATTATGTAATTATAATAAAATAAAATTTCAAAAGTAAATGGTGATCACGTAATTCGCATCTAATTCAGATTTTATTTGTACTGAACTCAGAGGTGTAAAAAGTGCAAGGTAAATAAGTAATATATTTATGATTAGTTACTATTCATAGTTTTTGATGGAATAAACAAGAAAGTTTAACATAAACTAAAATCTGCAGTTATCGTAGATTTTATAAGAAATGCTAAAGGTTCCATATTTCTTTAATAGGTACCGTTCCGTAGCCCAACAAGGAACCCTTATAGTTTCGTTCTATCCGTCCGTCTGTCTGTCTGTCTGTCTGTATGTCTGTCTGTCCGTCCGCCCGTCCGTCCGCCCGATTTTTTTTAAACTTAACTTCTATAATTATTAAGATAATAGAATGAAATTTTGCATAATAACAGTAATAATATAGATCTCAATTTTAAAAGCACAAACAAATATATTATATTGCATTTTAGGGGTGGCACTCGTACATGTGAAATGGGGATGAATTATTTTTTTCAGTCCACTTACTTGTGTTGGGTATCTTCGAAAAGGTCTTTTAAAATGAAGATAAAGTTTAATACATCACTTTTTTATAAAGTCTATACTTTGCGAAATATGGCCTACCAAAGTGGCAAAAAGTTGGTCTCCCCCCCCCCTGCATTTCTAAACAATAAGACATAGAAACTTGAGTCTTACAATACAGATAGGTCATATTTACAACCTTCATTTAAAATTATTTCGAACATTATCTGATGATGACTTTTTGAGTAACAGCGATAAAACTGTAATAAATTCAAAGCGTTCTAGCTCAAAGGTCATTGACATTTTTGTGAAATTGTTGAATTTGGTCTTAACAAATAATGTTTCTCAATCAGTTTTCTCTATGTTTGAACCATAAAAAGTATATGCTATGTCGGGATGGTACATCTCTGAAATTTGGCGTTTCGTTCGTTTGAATTTTTCTATAACAATCAATTTCTGAACTATTACTACAATTATATGTTACGGAACCTTACCATATGCGTCTCTCGAGTCCACAGAGCTTTGTTCGTTCGAATCCACACTAATATTATAAATCCGAAAGTAACTATTTCTGTTTGCTACACAATCACGGCTAAACGGCTTAACCGATCTTGATAAAATTTTCTAAGTTAATATTATGTATCATGAGGACGGACATACGCTATTTTTGCAAATCTAAGCAACAGAAAATGTTTAAAGTTATTATGGTAATGAAATGGTGTACTAAATTTGTATGAATGTTCTCTGCATGCTCTTTACGTCGAACATGTAACTCGATACGTTTAGGTCGATAATTTGGGGATTATAGTAATAAAACCTCAGAGGTTGGTCAAACAATGTCAAAGTTATTACCTAGCAACTGATTGTTGATGATATCAAGAGAGTTTTCTAATCAAAGCAAGCTGTAAACTGTCAACACACTGTCAAGTATACTTTTGGAGACCCCGCGCAAAGAGAATACAATAGAAGAAAGGAAAAGGACGGAGCTCTGAAAAATGACTAAACCGCGCAGTTGCTTTCCTTGCGGTCGCACTGGATCCATTTCTCGAGGTGCGAAGACTGCTATAGCGTGTAGCGCGCCCAGACTTACACCGTCGGATAAACAGCGACTGCATCGCGTCGACCCTCTACCACCCACCTGACCAGAACCACAAGAATACCCAACCAGCAGTAGCCAACCGGCAGTGCGACGGTCGCGCCCAAAGACGCGTGCGACTACGTACCCCACCATCACCAGTAGTAGATGGGCGTAGTACACGCCCATCTCTTAAGGGTGAGTGACTGTACCCACGAGACTGTCACTGGCTGACAAGGAGTATGTGGCACCGCTCCCATATTGCCATCGCGTCCAGCCGTGCCACTGCCACTACCAGATATAAGATGTAGTGTGCAAGCGGTGCGCTGACCCACTGAAGTGAGAATTTATTAATTAGTTTCGCTGACCCATGGATGAATGGTGAGACTGGAGCACAAGACGCTTCTCCACGCTACATCCAGCGCACCGGATCCGGTATATATGTGGATAGTGTAGATCGGTGCGTAGAACCCCGTCGATGACTAGCGTGGCAAGGAGCATGAGAGCCGTTGGTGCACGCGGGCACCTGCGCTGCTACGTCGCATCATCATCATCATCATCAGCCAGAAGACGTCCACTGCTGAACATAGGCCTCCCCCTTTAACCTCCACACTGAACGACATCCTGCCATCTGCATCCACTGGATGCCTGCGACTCTCACAATGTCGTCGGTCCATCTAGTGGGAGGCTTACCTACGCTGCGTCTTCCGGTTCGCGGTCTCCACTCAAGAACCTTTCTTCCCCATCGGTTATCAGTTCTTCGAGCGATGTGGCCTGCCCATTGCCACTTCAACTTGCAGATTTGAATAGCTATGTCGGTGACCCTGGTTCTTTGGCAAATATCTATGTTCCGAATTTTATCACGTAAAGAAACTCCGAGCATAGCTCTCTCCATTGCCCGTTGTGTGACTCTGAGTTTTTCCAAAAGACCAATAGTTAAGGACCACGTCTCAGTACCATATGTCATCACTGGCAACACACACTGGTCAAAGACCTTTGTCTTTAGGTACTGTGGTATCTTGGACGAGAAGATTTCACGCAATTTCCCGAACGCTGCCCATCTGAGTTGGATTCTTCGGGCGACCTCTTTGCCTAAGTTGGACATACCTAACTGAACAATCTGTCCAAGATAGGCGTAATGATCAACAACTTCGAGAGTATCGTTCCCAACATTGACCGGCACGGGTACAACATGGACATTGTACATGATTTTTGTCTTATCCATGTTCATTTTAAGACCCACCTGTTGGGAAAGGCCACTGAGGTCGCTGAACATTATATTCAGGAGCTACGTCGCATAGTGGAGCCTAAATGGAGACCTCCGCTATTGTGTTTGGTATTTAGAGTGTTGTTGTTAGTTATATTAGTTATTACATTTTGTTCTTTGTCTGGCTCTCTCTGCTAATGAGCAAGACAAAATTCAATATAAGCTTATTATATCTTTGAGTTTGTAGTACCCCAACTATTAGGTTTTGTTAATTTATCGTTGTTATTTTTTTGTTTTTCCATTGTTAATTACAAATTGGTCTAATGTGTTGCGTTATCTGTTGTTTTACGTTATGATAGGCAAGTAATAATACTATAGTAACGGTGTTTAAACTGCCAATATGCCTACTAGAATGAGGACTATTATAGGACGATGCAAGACGTACGGCTAAATAAACCACCAAAAGGAGGCATTACGGTGCTGTTTAGCAGAGATTTTGCTCTCTTGAGTTTTGACACTGCTGCCTCGCCGAAGTAAACGCCTGTCTCAAAACTTCAAGTCTCTGACCCATTATCACATGACTGCATTAGAACTCTTTGTGCCCATCAACAAGTGGCCACAAAGGCGGTAATCCAAATGCCTAAGAGTTTGCGGATTTGTTAGGATAGGATTTGCTACTCAAAATTGGGGAAGACGTCATGTTCCCAAAAAAAAAGAAGTAAAAGTAAGACTGGCTTCTTATTTGACAGCTTCTGGGCCTTCTTTCAAGTGTTTCCGTTGAAGTAGAAAGAATAACCAATCAAGAGAACTCTAGGCTCTGTGAGAGTGCCATAAATTTACTCCACGCAACGAACAACCTGCTAAAATTAACTGAGTTTTATAAACGCGTGTCATTGGCGAAATTATTGTGTATAGCACCATCGACTGGGTTATTGATCAAGACGAAGTCACTACCTACCCGGTTGAATTTTTAAACGCTTTGTCTGCTTCTGGGCTTACGGCGCACAATATACAACTAAAAGTTGAAGTAACTACCAATCATTCTGTTGGGCAACTTTTTTTTATTATTATTATAAAATAGGCTTGCGCTTGGCAGCCTACTCGCCTGATGTTAAGCGATGATACGGCTTATGATGGATCACGCTTGCCTAAAAGAAACCGATTCCCTTTTGACTCGAAGACACCCAGATTGTAACTATCGGGGAACAACTATTCAGGCAGCGCATTCCACGGACTAACAGTTTGCACAATAAAAATGGAATCAAAGCGCTTCGTACGGGTTTTCAGAATGTCAACCCTAAAGCGATGACCTGAACCTGACTGAGCCCACGGATTCCTCCTCATTCCTCGGATAGCGCTAATACCCAACAACTTCACGTTCTGCTTGAAGCATGTGCGCTTTAGTTTCGCCATGACAATCAACAGTCCACAGGGATAGACGCTTCAAACTGCAGGCGTGGATCTCTCTACCAGTTGCTTCAGTAACGGCCAGCTGTACGGCCCTGTCTAGAGTGAACGATGCCACAAATTTATTTGTGTACGCTCCAGGAAATTTAACCAAGAATATTGTTAGTAACATATTACTGCAATATCCGGCGCCTTCATCTCTTGGGACAATTTAAAATTCACGCAAACGAAGTTGCGGGTACAGCTATTATTATTATTATTTATTTATTGAGCTAAAACACGGTCAAACCAATTACATAAATATCTCACAAATTATCATTATAATTATATAAAAAAGATTATAATAAAATTAAAATACATTATTTACTACATTGAAATCATTGTCACGTAACAGCAATAATAATTAAGGATAAAAATAAATGTCAAAAATCACACATGTTAATATAAATTAAGAAGTACAAAAATTAAAAAATGTCAATAAGTAAAATACAAATGTCAGAGAAAAATAAATACTAAAATTCCATATAATCATCAAAGTCAAAATCAGCTAGTTTGTCTATAACTATCAATTTCTGAACTATGACTACAATTATATGGATTTAGTTACGGAACTGTTTATGCGTGTCTTGACACGCTCTTGGCAAATTATTTGATATTCACTTTATCAGGTGCATTTTTCTAGTGTTTTGGGACATAGGTACAATGCAATATTGAAAAAATGTTTTCTCGTCCTTTTGCATGATTTTGAGTTGATTTTATAACTTAAAAATAAATAAATCAAAGAAAATATCACTGCTGTAATTGATTTCGTTGTTTACGTTGTGCGCAATGACGTCACAGAAAGCGCGCCAAAATGGAGGCGTTTAAAGCACTCGAAACTGATTGCAGTTTTAATTTATTTTTTCTTTTAGTTATTAATTATAATTTGAAAATAATATATTTTTGCTGATAATGTACCTAATCACTTTTAGAATCAATAAAAAAAACACATGCATATTGTTTTAAGTTGATTACATTTAAATTGTGTTGCCATGTGAGCGCCTCTTAAATTACATTATTTATTGTTTATAACATTTTGTTTTAAATAATTAATTTGCAAGGAAACGACGTTAAGAATAGAATTACTTGTTGAGACCAAATAACACCCTTGCGGGTTGGATATGACTTATACAACATACTGCATTTATTAGAAAACTACCTTACGCTTGTAATTATTAAACTTTCGCGATTTCAATTTTACCTATATAAAATATTGCGCGATAAGTCCCGATAAACATTAAGACTACCTTACACTGCCTGCAGATATAGGTATTTGTGACCAGTGTTTTTATTTTGAAACTAACAAGCAAAGCATTTGGACAGAAGCTCTCCAAATGTTAAGTGACGAAAAGGTTGAAGAGAGGAAACAGTATGGAACTGAAACTCTTGAAAATTTTGTAGTTATCCTCATGCCATTTTCCCCAACGGAATTGAATCTAAAATCTGAAAACTTTTGCGATGAAACTGCGTACCATTATATTGAATACACTTATTCTGTAGGATGTAAGATAAATCTGCAGTTTTTTTTTGCATTATTTGAAGGTAAGCTGAAAAATTAGAATTGGACACAGTCTTACCCGTACTTGCATAAAACATAATATAACAAATTTTTGGAAACACTGTTTTAAACTATCACGGTTGTTCACTACAGTTATATGATTATTTACGGGCTATTTACCGTGGTAAGGTTGTGGAAGGAGCTCCCGATATTTCAGCGCAGTTCGGTAGATATCCCGTAAATAATCATATAACTGTAAATTTTTAGAAGCATAAAAGTCGATGCAGATGTTGATGAGTCAAAAAAATATGTATTACTATAAATGTTATTTATGATGTAAAATATGTTACTTAAGATCTGCACGTATTACGTCAAATACATTATACAATACGTCAAAATAAACATATTGAGTATTGATAGTTGGTGTGATTCTAGTTCTAGTTAAAAAAATATGCTTATATAATGCAGTCCCTCAATTGCCGTTTTTGTACATACGCATAACAATTTTTTCATGAAGCTATTCTTTGTTTTAGTGGACTGTTTAGAAGTATCCATAGCACAAACAGTTATGTATCGGAAGCTAACATTTTGTGGAATGACAACTGGGTGACGTTCATTGATGGTTTGTTCCAATTGAACACTCTTAAATATACGCACAGTGGTGTCTCACAACCTGATCGAATCAGAAGAATGGTAATCGATCTTAGAAAGCACGAAGAAACTATAAAGTCAAATATTGGCACTGAAATTAATATTCCATCTTTATTAGATGTTAAATTATCTGAAGTACAAGAGCAGACCAGGTAATTAAATTTCTAATATTATTTCTTAATCATTCATTTGCCAAAAAAATTAAGCTTCTCCCGCTCCTTTGGGTTCATCTTCATTTTGTGACCGTAAAATTATTGTCACTTAGGGCACTGATTAAAAAAATACTGCTTTTAAGCAAAATATGTTGCAAAGAACCTACTTACGAAAGGTAACAAGGGTTGTTATTGTTACGGTAAAAAAATATAAGCACAGTCAAAAAAACTTGGTTTTTAACCTGTACTGACAAAATTAATTATTCACAAAAATATTTGATTAACAATAATTTTTCACCTTTTTAAATGATATCCACATCCCTGAAAATAACAATTTCAACTTCGTAGGTCAAGTAGTGTGATTTCGTGTTTATTGAGTCATTAAGTGTCAGTGGTATTCGCTTTTATGTATATAAATTGTAATTTTTATACGAATACGGAGCTTTTATATACAGATTGAGATCCTCCATCACCCAGTTCCCGCTGATCCATCACACAGCTTACAACCTGTATAGATTAGAATAGGCATCTTCTTTTTTTTCAGTTGCGGTGGTGTAATTATAGAAAATTTATGTTTCCGTAATATCCTTCAAAATAACGACAATCAGATTAGTTTACAAACGCTTAAATTTGTTCCAAGGTTCGATGCAAAATTTGATGTAAGTATTTTTTCATTGCATTTTCAAAATTTAATTTCGTTGTTCTATATTTAATAAGTAATATAAATTATGTATATATTCGTCCATCCATGCATTATTGCGTTTTAACAGGTTTCCAAATCTCTCTACGTATTACTACAAATGGCAGCCGAAAACGTAAACAAGGACAATATAAAGGTTATTGGGATAAGTGTAGATCAACATACTAAACTTTTCAAAGAAATGGAAAATATTGCTGAAAAAGGAATTCCTGGAACGAAAATTCAATACCAGCACTTGTATATTGATACATCAATGAATGGAAATGAATATGTATATGTTGACGCAGATATAATTTTGGTACAAAACCTATCCAGAAATGAAAATGTAAGAGATTTTTTACACTCTACTGGGTTACGCAGAAATGGTGTCAAAAGTCGTCTATAGTACCCATAATTATTATTTTTTACTACGGGACAAACCCTTAAATTGCAAAAAAAGCTGTTCCATTGAAAATCGACATTCACACTCGACAGAATGTATGCAACAGCTGATATTTTTTTCACGATTTTTGTGTTGATCCCATAGTAAAAGTTCGATCAGATTATTTATTTGTCAGAACATTATAGGTACACATACATAGGTACGAAGTAGCATTCAGATCGTACAAATGGAAACGTATCTCATGTCCTTGCCAGGTACGGCGTACAAAGTATGTGAGTTTTTTTAATATTTATTCGTTATAATTATTATCACACTCAGGCAAATCGTAAGAAGTAAACTTTTAATAAGTAACCTTTTTTGATGATAAGTAAACTTTTAGAGAATGGAATAATTCGCAATATTTTATCTGAGTATGCAAGTTCAGCTCTGCTTGTGAATAAAAAGAACGAACAAAAACGATTATGCTCGTGCGTTGAATAAAATTACGTCTAAAGACAAATATCCGATGCCACGCACGGGTTATAAGTTTTTTACGAATTTAGATCTTAAAAGTGGCTATCATCAAATTAAAATAGCTGAAAAGTGCCATAAGACTTTTTTAATAACAGAAGACGGTCATTAAGAGTTTTTACGATGACCATTTGGTTTAGCGAATGTAACATCATGTTTTCATCGAATGATGACAAAAGTCATGGGAAACTTGAGATTTGGACAGATTGTATTATACCTAGATGACATTTTGATGATAAGTGATTCAGCTGAAGAAAATTTTCTACTACTTGAATAAGTTATTACTCTCAATCTAAAGAAATGTCATTTCTTAAAAACATAATCAGTTTTTTTTTATTGTAAAATAGGCTTACGCTTGGCCGCCAACTTGCCTGATGTTAAGCGATGATGCGGCCTACGATGGATCACGCTTGCCTAGAAGAAACCGATTCACCTTTGACTTGAAAACACCCAGATTGTAACTATCGGGGAACACCCATTCAGGCAGCGCATTCCACATACTAGCAGTTCGCACAATAAAAGTGGAATCAAAGCGCTTCGTACGGGTTTTCGGAATGTCAACCTTAAAGCGGTGTCGATTTTTTGTGCCCGCTCAGGCAGTCCGATAGAAAAAAGGGCAAGAGGGAATTAAATGGTAAATTAATTTATTGAAGGTTTCTTGGGATAAACCCTATAGGTGTGAAGCCTTCCGAAGTTAAACTTAAAGTAGTTAAGAAATTTCCAGTCCCGTACACCAACAGTCCCGAACAGTCCACCAACTTTGCCATTTCCTCGGCCTCATCAGTTATTTTCATAAATTTATGAGGTACTGTGACTTTCGCTCACTAAAGTTCCTAAAAAAAATTGCCCTTGGGTTTGGAATACAGAACAAGATCGCGCTTTTACTATCTTGAGGGAAGCACAAATTTTAGATGACATATTGATATTATTTGATCCAAATAGAGGAAACATTCTGTATACCGATGCCAGTAGGGACGGAATTGCCGCCATTTTGATGCAGGTTACAGACAGTGATGAAAAACCTATTCATTACTATAGTCACCAAACGACTGAGGGTGAAAAGAAATATCATTCGTTTGAACTCGATTTGCTGGAAAAATTTAGACATTGCCGCTAATTCCTATTGTTTTTATTGGTGCTAATTTCCGTATAGTGACCGACTGCAGTGCTGTACGTAATCGCATTAACAAAAAACTGACGTGTCAAGACACGCATATGGTAGGATTCCGTAACCAAAGTCATTTAATTGTTGACTACAATGTTCAGAATTTGATAGTTATAGAAAAATTCGAACGAAAGAAGCAGTGTGGACTTAGGCAAATTTCAGAGATGTACCATCCCGACATAGTATATACTTTTTATGGTGTAAACTTTGAATTTATCACAGTTTTATCACTGTTACTCAAAAGTCATATTGTTTAGAAATGTAGCGGGGGACCAACTTTTTGCCACTTCGGCGGGTCATATTTCGCAAAGTATACTTTATAAAAAAGTGATGTATGAAACCTTACCTTAGGGTGGGCTTAGGGTGTCGAGAGGTGCGCTGCACTTTCACTAAACGCTACTCGCGGCGTTATGCTCTTTAATACTTCCACCCTGGAGCTTAGGTTCTTAGCTCTTGCGGTTTCCACCCCCAGGCGAGTTAAGTCATGCAGGGGTTGGGGTCTCTGGGGTTATTATTATTATTATTTTATTTTGCAAAGTACCTAATCTTGATCTTATTGTCAATTATTTAGTAAATTAAAACAAAATTAAATGTTAATTATTTAGTCTACATTACAATTAAGTATAAAAAAAACACTAAGAAATTCGGAATTGTCATATATTTTTTCTGTTAGTAAAGTTTTAAGTTTATTTTTGAACATTCCAATAGTTGAGTGTAATGTATGTAGAGATTTTTCATTCCAAATGTGCACGCCCTTCCACCGTATTTTTGTAGTATTTTGTATGCGTAGTGTGGTGGAAGGGCGTACGCATTTAGAATGAAATATGTCTCTGCTCGTGCATTTTAATATTTTCAAGCCTGTGCGGTGCGTTGCATCGCCAGTATTAAACGGACCATAATCAAGAACGGGTGTTTCATTAAATTTATAATCGCGAACCTCTAGCCGCAAACACTTCACTGGCAACGAGGATGGGAGTCCAGCTACCAAAGAGATGTTGATTTGATTTTACTAAATTAGTAGCAATTTATGTACAGAGTTAGTAATGTAAGTTGTTCATAATGATGAGTACTAAAGGACGCGTTTCGGCTTAGTACACCCTTTACGCGTAAACCTGTATACAATAATGCTATTTTTATTACATACTTTCTATATGAATTAAATAACGTTCGATTTGCAGATTAGTGCAAAACTCTACCACATTTTGCAACGCAACACTTTTATCGTGAATGAAGAATATTTAACCGCTGGAAAGATTCAAGTGTTCCCTTTAAACTTTTACAACATTGTATCGGTGCTGAAGAACACACAGACTCAACTAGAATTAGCACGTTGGAGACCGACTTGTTCAACACCAATGACGTCAGCATTCACTGTTCGTACTGAATCGGATCTACCACTCTTGATACACGCGCGCAACGGCTGTCCTTCTCAAAATCGTTTTCTAGTTGTAACATCTTATCCACCTATTGCCGGCCTTATCAGCCTAGTTAAGCTATGGAGGAGAGATTCTGCTAGCAATCGTATCCACGTCATCATGGTTAATGAAAACTATCGAGAGAGCATTTGTTTCGATGAGGTCCTAGATGATAATTTGGCTTATAATGTGTTTGATAACGTAAGTAAACAGATTTTTTTACTTTTCAATGTAAATTATTGGGCTGTTCCAAAAATTGTCAGTAAAATATGAAGAAAGCTTAACTTTTAGCTTAGCTTTTCAAAATATTCCCATCCAACCCCAATGCATTTATGCATTCGGGTGAACCAGCTTTCCAAACTCTTAACAATGTATCTCGCGGAGGTCGAAAAATAACCGCCAAAATACGTCGACGTCCTCTTCTGCAGTGTATTTTTTTGCATGGAACTAAATCTAGGCTATACGGAGGATGGGATAACATTTGTACCCCCGAAGTATTCAAATAGTCCATGATTCACGGACACCGCTCTTTGGTTGCTCGCTATTCAACTCTTAACTTCGCAACTACATTCACTAGTAACTGTTCTACGTTTTTCTTGCGGAACTATTGCTACTGGTCCACTGCGTCGAAAAAAATACCACTATATTTTTTTTATTTACGCTCCAACCGCGAACAACTTTTGTGGGCAACTTGTCTTCTTCAAACACCCATTGCAAGAATTTTTGCTTCATGAGAGGATCGTAGCTGTAGATCCATGTTTCGTCAGTTGTAAGGATGTAGGATACCTTTTGCGAAGTTCCTCCTTCGAACTTTTCTAGCATAATTTTGCACCAATTGACACGAAGGGATTTGTGTTCTTCAGTACTCAGACCAAATAAAAATAGCCTGATGGATTACGACTAACACGAAAAGTGAAGCCACTTGTTCAAACATAAAAATTATTTGCGTACTGCGTAGTCGTTTATTTTAAATTTAATGTTTTCAGTACGACATTTTGACACGTTCTGTCGAGAAATTCACGTATTTTTGAATGCGTATGTGTTTTTTTAAGCCATAAGTGGCAAACAAGTAATCGGGCCGCCTATAAGCGATCACCGTCGTTAATGCATACCTGCAATCATAGATACGTTGCTGACCCTTAATGGCTCTATTACCAGTCCTTTTCAAGAACCCCATATTATAGAAAGATAGATACAAAGAAACTCTTTATTGTAGTTACTCGAAAATGCCGCAGAAGTGCTCTTCCATAAATTGCAGGTGAGGCAAAAAGAACGCCTAAAACTCACAGTGTGCTTTTTCCACCGATCTATGATATATGGATAAACTTTCAGGCCGTGGTGGCTGGTGCGATGATAAAACCGAGATGCTGGCATAGATTGAACAGTTCTTCAGAACTTTCCCCGTTGTAAATATAATAAAAGAAACAAAAAGACCCAACTAGAGAGACCTAACAAAAAGAGAGTCTGCGCATGTTGATCGGCTCTATGTGTTCAGTGAGCTAGAGATCGTCGACAATTCTGATAGCTCTACGCTGTCATGCATCAAGTGGCTCAAGCTGATACTTGGGTGCTTTGTTCCAAAGATGGAATGCAAGAGTAGATGTTAGATGGGAGCAGTGCTCCATGTGTGCGTGAATCTTGTATTTATACTGGGAATTCACGAAGTTTGGAAGCAATTTTGACTTCAGTTTGGCAGTACACCGTAATTCATCTGTGTTTTTTATTTGACCTGAGGTGAAATAACGAAGTATCCATCGCGAAGCAAGCTCCCTAATTTTTAAGGTGTTCATGGTGGAAACTCCTTATGTTCCAATATTCAGTTCAGCTTGAATCTCTTGCCACTCTACCCTGATGACATTTTAAAGAGTTACTGCAGTTGTAGGTCGGCCGGTTCTAGGGCATTCGTTTTGGTTCTCTCGACCACGTTCACGAACCCAATAAGTAACTGTTGCTTACGGAGAAACGTACTTCCCAAATGCAGCTTGTAAATATTCGTGAGGTTCCTTGAAGGTTTTGTTTATGTAGGTATATGTAAATAAACAAAGCTTGAAGTTTAACCCTCGTTTATATAATGATATAAAATCATAGCGAAAAGTTTCCCGTGAGATGTCCATTGTAGTAAACAAAAGAAAAGTGACTAATTATTTTTGAAAATATTAAAAAAAAAGAACTACACCAATGCTGGCCAATGATTATTGCAATGATTATCACTGGCCAATGATTATCACCATACGGATTTGTATTGAAATTAGCTGGCAATTCAAAATAGCTTCAAGAAAAAAATATTCTTTTTATTCTGTGGCAAACAATTTTCGGAACAACCTCTGTACGGTGCTACAAAAACTTTTAAAAACACAAACTAAACATAATCATGAATGCCTTATATATCCTAGGGATTATGGGGAAGCGAATATTATTTGCCCTTGGAAGAAACTTCAGCAGCTGGAGACAAATTGACACTGCGGAATGCAGTAATTGGCGATCTCAATTCCTTGCACTGGGTACAGGCATCCAGGCTGACAGGGCCGGGTATTTTAGTGACGGTATGTATTTTTACGTTTGAGTACAACATCTTCCCAAGGTATAAAGCGCGCATATCGCACCGATCACCCAGGGACCACATTTGGGGTTTTCGATTCCGTTCCAGTTTTTTTTTATTCTGCCAATTTCAAGACGATGGTGCATTAGCCATACAACCGACTTTGGGAATCTTTTCAGTACTTGTACTAGTGCCGCGCTTTGAAGAGGTCGTTTCACCTAATCTTGATTACTCGCAATGCTTGTGGGTTAAACGTGATAAGTCAACAAATATCAAGTTTTCCAAGGTTTAATCACAGTGCTCTTATTATTATTATTTTCATTTTGACCTCACCCCTTACTAGCATAAGCAAGGCCACGCAAAGTATATACTAGTCTTTAGATATAATTCTAATGTTACATGGTTGAACAGTTCTTTAGAAATACTAATCAATTTTAAATGTATTCAGGAATGGTTTGTTATATATTTATGTTTCCGATTTAAAATTCCTCACAACTTACTCCGATGATATATAAATCTGTGAACAATTTCAATAACATTCACTTTTTTAAAGAACAGAAATAACAGACTAGAAGAAATACATTTCTTTTAATGTCAACATCAAATCTCATTGATAGCCCCAAGATTCTTAGTATTTTTGTGATTAAGCTAAATAATTCTTCTATCGTATCTTAATTCCCTTAAATGTGTTTCTGAAACCAATACAAATTATAAGAAAAATACCTAATTGTGTCGAATGAGCAACACCTTGAACTCTATTGATAAGCAAATAGCCTTAACCCACAGAAAAGAGAAGTAAATAGAACGGAAATGAAAAGAAAACTCTGTCGCCAGGTATTGTGACAGATTCTTGATTGAACATTCTTATTTATGTCAACGCGTCGAATTCCGCGTCACAGTTGCTAACACAGTTGCTAAGGGTTTATATGGGTGCAAGTAGCTACAACAAATTTCTTACAAAAATGCCTTGATAGCCGTTCAAATACAAACAAAAAACTTTTCTGTGGCTTAACCTTATTCTGCACAAGCATCGTATTGGATATGTGATTATTGAGCAGTGAATTCTTTGTTTAGTTTAGTTTGATAAAACTGTTTTCAATTATATTTTCTTTTCGTCATGTATTTATTGTATTCTCAGTGTTAACTCTTCAATATTATACATAGTATGTTTCTATCTGTGATGACCTGTAATTGGTTTTGTGTATCTATTGAAGTAAAATATCTATAATCTATTTTGTAACGGAGCCGTTGGTTGACCTGTAAAAAATATAATAAAATAAAAATAATGGCGTACTTATTGATTTTTAGGTTCATTACACAGCTATAAATGTTAGCGACGTGAAAAGGACACTTGGATTAATTAAACAAGACAACAATAAAGGCTCTGGGTTTGGAATGGATTTTAGCGGAATAACAGAAAGGTACAAACAACAAACACAAGACGCACAAAAATATATGTGCCAACGTTTGAGTGTCACATATTTATACACGTTTTAAATTAACTTTACTTAACTAACATTGTAATAAAATCTTGTATGCGTGTTCTTTGGTTTTTTAAGCTACAAATTTTTTTTACAACTTCATTATTATCTGTTAAATATATTTATCGCTTCCCAGAGGTGAGAGAGTAATGGGTTTGGTGCCGAGTGGTTCAGCCAGTACCTACGTAATGGCTCAACCTGAGCTGACGTGGCCCGTGCCGGAACACTGGACTCTGGAGGATGCAGCCACGGTGCCGTTTGCCTACGTCTACGCATACTACTGCCTAGACATGAAATCCGTAAGAACGTACCTATAAACATTATTATGATATTTTTTTCAATTCAATTTGTGATTATTATTATTATACCTGGTCATGGGGTTCTTCAAAAGGGCTGTTAGTAGAGTATTTAAGGTTCAACAACGTATCTGTGTCGCCCCTGGTGTTACAGATACTCGTATACATAGGCGACGGTGATCGCTTACTATCAAGCGGTCCGTTAGCTAGTTTGCCACCCACGCCAAAAAAAAGAAAAGATTTTTTAAAATCTTTATTTGCTCGATAATGGGCAACATAGTTCATAAATTAGATTCTTATAACCAATGACACTGTAGTTTGTCACTGTAGTATATATTATGTCATAATAAAGTGTTAAAAGTATTAGTGTATATGTATATATTATTATATATCTACATCTGTAATAATGCATTGTAGTTTTTAGTTTTTTATGTTTGTAAAAGCTAAACTCCGAAACAACTAATTAGTTTTTTTTTAATCTTTCATAAACAGAAAGCTACACTATTCCTGATGTACTTTAGTTTTATAATGATAAATGTTAGTTTCTAGTCTTCAATTAGTTCTATAAAAATGTCTGCGAAAGCAACAATCCATATCAACATATTAATATTAAAAAAAGGGTATAATAAGTCAGTCTAATAGGTATTCATATGAATATATTGAAAATACATAATTTTTAAAGAAGTTTTGTCCCACTGTAAACAAATTAACATTCATGTAATATTAAGAATTAAAGTTGTTTCATACTTGAATAAAGTATGCATTTTGTGTACAATTGGTCACACATGAATCTACATGAAGTACAATATATTTTCGTATGGTCAAAGCACGAGTGGTAATTGGAAATTAATGTTTTACACAAGATCAGTACATTAAATTTTGTTGCAAATGAGGTGGTGGAGGAATATCAGATCTGCTACCTCCCATCGCTGCCACAAAAGATGCAGACAATGGTGCTTACAACTTGCTCTGTAATACGCAAAGTTTAGCCTGTGCCTGCATGAAATGGAGAAATTATAATTTTATTTATTTTTTATTTATTTATTATATACACAAAACAAATTACAATCATACAAAACAATATCTTAAAAAAATAGGTTCAGACCTGGATTCTAATGCAAAAATATGTGCAAACTTAAAAACAAAATGAGAAGACATGGATAAGGTTAGTGCTTAACTTATACATGTGTAATGATGAACTACAGGAACGGGTAGACCGCACACTGACGTATAATGTTCGTAGCGAGGTTTCTACACTTGAGATGCATACTTAATTTGACTCCTTACCAACGAGCAATACAGGACCTTAAAAAACTATACCGTTTTGAGTATTTAGTGATTCGGAATATAAAACCCAGGGTCTTCATTGCTTTAGATGTTATGCTCTGAACATGCTTATATTAGAGGAGTTTCGAGTCTAGGATAACACCAAAATCTCTAACGTGATCAGTAGGTACGCTGCAGCGATTGCTGGTTTAGCTTATAATTGAAATGCAATGCGTTAAGGCATCTGCTAAAAGTAATACAGTTGCATTTAGATACATTGAGCATTTAAATAAACCTGCAAGGGATCAAGGTCCTGTTGGAGGAGTAGGGTATATTTTTGCTTACTCGTTGGGTATATTTTTTTTATAAACACATTGTCCGCAAATAATAAAAACTTATAATTCATAAAACAGTAACTGATATCAATTTACCAGTTTCTGATTTATTCTTTTCTATTGACCCAACTACCTATCTGTATGCCAAATTTGAACTTTCTAGATCACCTGGAAGTGGGTTATAGTTTTGATCTATAAGTCAGTCAGTGATAAAAATGACGATTTTTGGACGTTAATATCTAAATAACTGTTTGAGGTGTGTTTATGAAATTTGGAGCACAAATATACATTTGTAAATCGCAAGTTTAAATATATATGCCAAATTTGACATGTTTATGTGAAACAGTTTTTGGGTAATGAGGTGGCTGTAAATGGTTCGTGTAATATTTAATTACACGCGGTACCGCTCGAGTCTTGACTTTGACGCGCTCCCGCGCATCTAGATCAAATTTATAGAACCCTATCATAAGCTTGTTTTTAGAACATACTCTAGATAACTTTTTCTTTTCTCTGTAATTTTAGAGTCTCTTAACAAACGCTATAAAGGAGTATACCTTGTTGGTGCACGGCGGTGCGGGCGCGCTGGGGCAAGCCGTGATCTGCATCGCGCTTGCTCGTGGCTGGCGCGTGTTCACCAGCGTCAGTGACTCCAACAAGAAGCGGTTCCTCATGAAGCTGTTCCCTCAATTGAATGGTAAGTATTACAACAGACCATGAACAAAATTATAGCGTGTCGGTGCACAGTGACGCGAGCGTGCTGGGGGCAAACAGCACTCGCGCGTAGCTGGCGCGACTTCAACTCCATTAGCGCTAAATTATATGTATAAAAAAGATAGCTCTAGTAATATTATCCAAGGAGGAAACAAGGGAATAAAATTTATATGGAATAAACGCTCTCCGTTTAACGTACTTAATTCACCAGAGAATCAAAGTCACTGACATAAGTCAACGTGTCAGCAAGTGTGCAGATAGATATATCGCAGCACCAATAGCCACTGGGACAGACGCGAACACTTTGAGCCTTGATGGAATAGAGCTCTTTCAATCTAAATGTGCACGCTCCTCAACAACACTACGCATACATAATACTACAAAGATACGGTGGAGGGGCGTGCACATTTAGAATGATATACCTAAGGCTGGAAGTGACTGGAAGTGAAAAGCTATAGCGAACAGAGTGGCGTGCCTTAGAAAAGTCCTATGTCCATCAGTGATGGTATGATGAGAACAATGAAATTTTCAATATTCAAGCAAGCATAGAGCTGAATGAATATCTGAATTAAAAACGGTGGGAATGCAGTAAAGGCATGCAAACCTACTCGCTTATCCTAACTTCCGACCAAATCCGAATTCTTTTTAGACGAGTTAATCATTCTACACATTCTAAACTTCATTCTCTTTTTAGAGGGAGATATCGGAAACTCACGGGACAGTAGTTTTGCAGACATAGTTCTAAGTGCGACAAAAGGAAAAGGATGTAATGCTGTAATTTGTTGTCAGAAAGGAGAATTGAAAAACGTAATTATGCCAACAAAAATAAATTTGTAACAAATAAAATGTATACGGAATTTATTGTTATTCCTTTATGAAATCGTTTTTCTTTTCAGGCGGCTCTAAGATGTTGTGCACAGATCAGTATGGTAGTAGATACGACACAAATTCTTAGTAATGAAAATTATTCGTACGGAATGTACAACATGACGAAGGAAAGATCCTATGCAGCTGTTGATATAAAAAATGTTATTGGTGATCTGAAATCAGAGGATGTAAAAGTAAGTAAAGATGGTCAACATAATAGTTAAGAATTAGACAATCTATACTTATAATAAAACTGTAACAGGTCCAATTCTGTACATTGAAGATATTTTGAAAAAAATATTGGACGGCATTCTATAATCGATACTGAAGCCAAAACTGTATTTTTTTTTCATTTTTGTCTGTCTGTCTGTCTGTATCACGACCACGCATCACGCCGAAACTACTGAATGGCTTCAAATGAAACTTAGCATGGTTTGAGCTCATACTACGAGGTAGGTTCTTGCATACTTTTTATCCCGAAATTCAGCATGGTTCCTTTGGGAGAGGGGATGAAAGTTAAAATGCGTACTTAATTTTAATTAATTAACGCGTAGTCTGATTTCTTTAATTATTTTTTTGTTAGAAAGGAGGTACATTAAAGATTGTACCGTAAATATTTCAAGGTCATCGGTTTCGTGGTTCAGAAATTACAAACATCACAACCCTTAGTATATTGTTCAAATTACTTGACCCCCGGAATGTATAGGACCCTTTGAACGTAGAGCTCGTTTTAAGCTGGCGCATGCATTTTATCGTATAGGCCTATTGTCAAAGTTAAATCAGTCCAAATGAGTCATAGAGATATTGCCAAACGAACAATAAATAAATTAAAAGTAAACAATTTAAATTGGTCTAGTAGCTTAAGGGTTGCGCACATAGGCTAAACTGCGCCGAAAAGAGGTAATTATTAAACAAAGTTACGCTCATGAACTATACTGCGCCGAAAGAAGGTTATTATTAAACAGGGTTGCGCACATAGGCCACTTTGCGCTGAAAGGAGGTCACTATTAAACAGGGTTATGCACATAGGCTACACTGCTCCGAAAGGAGGTCATTATTAAACAGGGTTTTACACATAGGCTAAACTGCGCCGAAAAGAGGTCATTATTAAACAGGGCTGCGCACATAGGCTACACTGCGCCGAAAGAAGGTCATTATTAATCAGGGTTACGCACATAGGCTACACTGAGCCTAAATGAGGTCATTATTAAACAGGGTTGCGAACATAAGCTACACTGCGCGGAAAGGAGGCCATTTATAAACAGGGTTGTGCACATAGGCTACACTGCGCTGAAAGGAGGTCATTATAATTCAGGATAGCGCACATAGACTACACTGCTCCGAAAGGAAGTCATTATTAAACAGGGTTACGCACATAGGCTACACTGCGCCGAAAGGAGGTAAATATTAAACAGAATAATGCACACAGGCTACACTGAGCCGAAAGGAGGTCATTATAAAAAAGGATTGCCCACATAGGCCTCAGTGGTCATGGTCCGTCTTGGTTCCAACCACACCGGTAAAACACCACCGCGGCAGCCAATATATGCCCATCTGTTAAGGACGTAGGGTAAGGAATGGCGTTCACTTAAGGAAAACATGCTGTATTTTCTAAATTATTTATTATAAATCAAAATAAACAAAAATAACAAAGTCTTCAATCATCGAGTAATCAACAATTTAACAACAAAAGCATATATCTTTGACCTGCTAGTTGTAGGAAAACATTATAAAAAAACATGTTTGAGCGGCATTGCCCCGGACTTTGGGTAATGCCGCTCAGGGTAACGGGGTAATGACGCTCAAACGTGTTTTTTGGAATATAACAAGTAAGATACATTTTTATTAATCAAATATTAATGAGATCAACCTAATACAATAAAAGTATAGTCTCCAATCACAAATTACGAGCAATTATGCTCATTTGCTCATTGTACGTAAGCAATTCAACTTAACAAATTAACTTTTCAATTTAACAAATATAGTAAAGTCTTCGATGTCAAATGAACTTCAATTGTAATAATATAGTATAAAATAATTATTATAATTCGTGGTAAGACACATTAGAAATAGTAATATTTTATTTTTGGACACATAAATCTCAGATGTATCCATTTTGAGAATCCCATCTTAAACATATAGCATGAGCCCACAGTCCGCAGATGGTGCAGCGATACCACAACTCGTAATTTTTTCCAAATTCTTCGCAAATAATACATTTGTCATAATTTTCATGTGTTTTTCAATGTTTTTTTTTCGTTGTTAATTGCAAATATTGGTCTGATGTTTTGCGTTATGTGATGTTTTACATTATGATAAGCAACTAATAAAAGCTCCTGTAAACAATTTTTAGTAACTTATTACTGCAATTTCCGGTGATTCCATCTGCAGGGACTATTTTAATGTTCACGCAAACGAAGTTGCGGGTACAGCTAGTTTAATGTATATAAGTTATGAAAGGAATATGCCTGTTTTTTATTTGTGTTTTATGGCAGAAGTTACACGCGCTGGTGAGTGAGGGCATATCGCGCGGGGAGGTGCGTCCACTGACGCGCGTGACATTTGCGCCAGACGAAGCAGCGCGCGCCTTCCGGCTGCTGGCAGCCAGTCTCCACCGTGGCCGCGTGCTGCTGCGCCTCAAAGACAATCATGCACCACCACCACACAGGTTTTGCTATACTTCAGTATAATAGGTCGGGGAAAAAGTCTTTTCGTATTTTGTATGTATAAAGTTGTAGTAAAAATCTTATCCGTTGTACTGTTTGTATCTGGCTGGTTTTGATACCATTAAAAATATGACATTTTAAAAAAGGAATACAAAACGTAAAAAGCAATTTCCCGCCATTTTTCAATTGTTTTTTTGTTCGATAAAATGAGTGAATCTAACGAACAAATTCGATATATTGTGAAATTTTATAACAAAAAAGGGAAAAATGCGACACACGCCGCGAATAAAATTTGTGACGTTTATGGACCTAATGCATCAAGAGTAGCACAATGTTGGTTCAAGCGTTTTCAGTCCGGGAATTTTGATGTCAAAGATGCAGCTCGCTCTGGTCGCCCTGTTAAGGATAAAGTCGATGCCATTTCTGAAAAAGTGGACCAAGATCGGCATATTAGTAGTTACGACGTAGCTGAAGAACTGGGGATTGACCACAAAACAGTTTTGACCCATTTGAAAAAAACTGGGTATACAAAAAACTCGATATTTGGGTGCCACACGAGCTCACTGAAAGAAACCAAATGAATCGTGTACTCATTTGCGATTCTCTATTGAAACGTAACGAAACCGAACCGTTTTTGAAAAGATTGATCACTGGTGATGAAAAATGGATCACCTACGACAAGAATGTGCGCAAAAGATCATGGTCAAAGGGCAGTGAAGCACCACAGACTGTAGCGAAACCCGGATTAACACGTAATAAGGTGATGCTGTGTGTATGGTGGGATTGGCAGGGCATCGTTCATTATGAGCTTTTACCGCCGGGCAAAACCATCGATTCGGATCTCTACTGCCAACAGCAGATGAGACTCAAACAAGAAATTGAGAAAAAACGGCCGGAATTGATCAACAGAAAGAGTGTGGTCTTTCATCATGATAACGCCAGACCGCACACATCTTTGGCCACTCAGCAAAAATTTAGAGAGCTTGGTTGGGAAGTGTTAATGCATCCACCATATAGCCCAGACCTTGCACCCTCAGATTTCCACCTGTTTCGATCTCTTCAGAATTCTTTGGGTAGTGTTAGATTAACATCAAGAGAGGACTGTCAAAACTACTTGTTGCATTTTATTGATCAGAAGTCCCAAAAATTCTACAGCAACGGGATCATGTCACTACCTACAAGATGGCAACAAGTTATCGAACAAAATGGCACATATATATTATAATTAAATGTAATTAAACTTGAAAAAAATATGTCTTGAATTTGTTTAAAAAATACGAAGAAACTTTTTCCCCGACCTTATATAAATATACCCAAAACTTAAAAAGACAAAATTTTTTTCAATATTAAAATATATTTTTTAGTTTTACCTGCCGCGTTGTCTGTCTGTAATCAAATCTTGCAAGTAAAATTCAACTCTCTTCCCGGTTTTCGATTGAGTTGAAATTTGGCATAATTGTTAAGTTCCGATGACAATACAATATTAAGGTAACAATGGCACACCTCGATGGAAAATAATAGTAGATTGACAGTTTTTAGGCTCATTTTGATCAGCACACCGTTTCGATCACTAATTTTATAAAAGCTTGGGTTGAGTAAGTTATTTTTCAATAAAACTCTTGTTATACGTTTTTGCGGGGATTTAGAATTTCAATTTTGTCATACTTATGTAACGTAAAACAAAAAAACAGTATGTATATATATATATATATATATATAATGAAATCAATTTAGTGTCCTACGGGCTGAGTAGCTACGGTCGAACTTTCAAAACCTATGTAGAACAAATTTATAATCTACAGTACAGATTGCTTAAACTGATCGTACCACGTAAAATTAAACAAAAATATAAAAATAATCCGATGGGACTTTTTAAATATTGTGTGTGAGGTTACTCCCAATTCAAGATAAGATAGATTATTGCGTGTTAAATGAACGATTCTTTAGATCTGAAATCCAACATGACAAAAAATATCCAGTTATTACTAGAAGCATGACTAACAAAAAACTCGTTATACCTTACCATACCATTCAAAAACTTTTATGGGAAACGTACTTCACAATATTTAATCCCTTATCTAATAAATAATTTACCACGCGAAATTTGTAGCAAAATAACACCAGTCAATATCAAAAGAGTTTTGCAAAAGTATTATCTTAATGAATTGCGATGATTCGGAGCACCATGTATATTCTGGTCGGAGCGAATGACGGCCGAGTGTATTGTTTGTTTCACTCATAAAATTAAGAAAAAACCAGAAGGAGCCTTAAGTTGTTATTGCAAGCCGCACGCTGAAGCCAAAAAATAAAACCCACGTCCCGCGCCTGCCTCACCTCCACCCGCGTAATGTTGCTAGCTTAGACATTACTTACCCGTTTTCGGTTAAATGTTTTAGGTCAGATACTATTTACAAACTTAATGAAATCAATGTACTGATCGGATGGACACAAAAACAAACATAAGTAAATAAAAATATAATTACTAGCTACTACTTTTTGGAAGTCGGTAAAAAACCAGTTGCTCCATAGAAAATGTTCACCGATATCCGACAAAATGTATGGGACAGTAGATTTTTTCTATAGTAGAATTTTCAAAAGTAGCAGAACTAAAGTTGTATAGACAGAACATTCCCCTAAAAGCGCGCTAAGTGTTTACCAGTAACCCTGTATAACTATTTGTAAGCTGTTAAGATTTTCAAAAGTAGCAGAACAAAAGTTGTATAGACAGAACATTCCCCTTAAAGCACGCTAAGTGATTACCAGTAACCCTGTATAACTATTTGTAAGCTGTTAAGATTTTTTGAAAATAATTATTTAATATAGAACTACCAATCTAGGGAAAATTGCAACTCTCGATATTTGGCAACACCGACAAAATGGAGGATCATTACTTACGACAATTCAACTATTCAACCGTAGACAGAGAAAACAATAGACGCAATCACATTTCCTACTCTTTTACTCCGCAGCGAAACAGCCATATGAAAAAATAGCATGCGTGAAAAAGAAAGATCTATGCTTTTTTTCTCTTTGTCGTTGTAACCGGTAGACTCCAAGCTCTAATTGACAGTATGGTGTCAAACATTGAGAGATTTTTGTGTTTTTTCGTAAATAAATCATCTAAATTAAATTCGTTATCCTTAAATTATTATCCTCGCGTGGTCAAGAGTATTGGATTTCGTCACAATGGTGCAGTGTTGTGTTTTGGGTTGTCCGAACAGAACAGAACAAGGTTTATCTGATGTTACATTTCACAGGTTTGTAATGGCCGTTTTTATTTACAATATATCGTCTAAAATCAATAAAAATAATAAATATGATGTATTGATGCAGGGGCAACATATTTAGATGTGAAGTTTTACTGCAAAATTACAAATTATACAAAAGCAAAGAAGAACGTAACCTCAAAGATATTGAGTTAGGGCTGCCATAATGTAGCTTTCAATTTTTCCCTAGTTTTCTAAATGTTTAACCGACGATGTATTGAATTTGACAGATTTATTTTATGCGCTCAAATTAGATGCCATTACTGTATTATCGGTTTTGTATAGCAGCGTTTTTTTTTAACGAAACATGATTTTTTGTTTGTACTAAACTAATAGTAGAGTCGGAATCTATGTTATCTGTAATCACAGAATTTACCATATACTTAAATTAAGAAAATTAAGAAATAAGGTTCTTAAGAGAAATATGACTAATTTAATCACACGTAAGAATGCGAGACAATATTTACTACACGAAAGTTTTAAAATATGTAGCTGTAAACACTTCTTTAAATGTCATGGCGATATATTTGATTGTTCACCTTTAGATAATCACGAGCTTCTGCTCACAAAAGCGATCATATGAGAGTACTTAAAAGTGAGACTACATTATGTAGCTAAGCGAGTATCAGAACCTAATGAAAAAATAAGAAATATATATAGTAAACTGATTTTATTTAAAAATCAATAAAACATTAAAATATAACCTGAAGTTTTACTTGTTTTTTTATTTTATTACAATAGTAATAAAACCCACCCTAACTTCCCTATCTTCTATGGAGCCATAATAAAGTGGCAACACTCTTAGAAAATATCGCTATCTCTTAACCGGTTACAGCGTACTTGTGTCCATTGGTTCCTCCGTCTACGTATTCAACACACGATTCAACAGACAATTTTATTCAATTATCAAATAAAACAACATCTAAATGCGCTACTTACGTATGGAATGTGATCCCATCTTGTTTTTTTTTTTGTGGCCCAGCTTAATTTTTACGCGTTGGGACGACACAGGAAGGCATAATTTAAATAATATTGCAGCGGTAATACACGTCACGCGCGACTATGGTCACAGAGTAACTAATCGCGTTCGCGTAAAATTACTCTATATTAGGATAATTTTTGTCGCTTCAGTATTGGGTGTTTCACGGCTTCTGGTTTTTTCTTAATTCTATGGTTACACTATACTCAGCAAGCCGAAGCCATCCGAAGCGACCGACGACGGTCATGCTCTCGGCACTCGCTCGGTTCTTTCCGATATTCGAGTATGTACATAGTTTGTTTACTTTAATTTTTTACTCACTGTGTGACTACTTACTATAACTTTAAGTAAATTGTGTTTGTGTTCTATGTATAAAAGCTGAGAACCTAACTCCAAGATAAACCTCGGCGAAGTTTGTTGGTGTTAGCAAGCAAATTAAATGTTTAACGTTTATCATAAGTAAATAAAATAAAAAAAATATATAATTATAGTCTGAAACGTTGACTCAAAACAGATTTTGTACAACTGTTTGAGAAAGAGTGCATAACAAAATTATAGTCTGTGTAACCCGCATCTGACGTAGTTGGCTCGTCACATACTGTATACGCCACCGAAAATGACACACGATGGCGCATGAGCACCGCGCTTGCCGCTTCCAAGAGTTAATATGGGTCCATATTGATGCAATTTCTACATCGCGGGTGCGCATTGACTTTTGATATGCATTTGGGTAATTAATTTAGTAACAATGGCTTGCGTTTGATCACCATTTTGCCTCATGTTAAGCGATGATATAGTATTAGTACGAGATCCGGCTGCAGAATTAGTGCGGTCATCGAGTTTTTGCTTCAAACCAAATTTTTACGCATATTTATGATACGGAGAATATATATCAACCAGGGTGCTAAAAAAATGTGGACGCTAGTAGTTTTAAATTAAATAAAAATATCTGAGATATTATTGCACACACGGTCATTTGACCTCAAACTAAGCAAAGCTTGTAATATGGCAGCCAGAGACTGATATACATACGTACATACATATGTTTAAATACATACTTAAATAGATATTAACACCCGGACATAGAACAAACACAAATGTTCATCACAAAATTTTATTATAATACATTATACATATTAAAAGTTTGATTGAAATTAAAAACACATAACAACAAAATAAAACCATTTAAAATCTATAACAGTCACGTGATATACTCCGCAAATGAAATAACAATTATTTAATAAACAGTTCACTACTCATATCTTAGTTATGATCGAGCTTCAAAAAACATACAAAACTAAATATAGCCTTAGTTACCTTCTTCTGAGACCGAAACCTTAATTATATTACAAACATAAAAAATAAACTCCTGACAGAAACAGAACTCGCTCGGCTCGCGCTCGTGTGGTGCACCAGTAACCTAACACTTCTCCTCGCTTTGCTCGTCGTCGCACCTATATATGTATGACTTAGCCGTAGACTAGTCATTTATGATAACAAAAAAATTAACTTTCGGTTTCTTCTAGGCAAGCGTGATCCACCATAGGCCACATCATCGCTTAACATCACACCAGTTGGCAGCCAAGCGCAAGCCTATTTGGCAAAAATATATTTTTAAACTTAGGATTCTTTTTTTAATATTTATTGACGCACCCGTTAGGCATTTAACTGATCATTACATAAATAGACAAATTGATAAAATAATTGTTATATGAAATAGAATTTGATTAATCAAAAATCATATCAAACGACTATTGGGACATAAGCGTAACCACTGAAGTGAGTTTTTTTTTCTACCCTTCTCTTATCTGTGAGCGTAACCGTTGTTGTATCAAACAAATGCTATTTGAAACAAAATATATGACATGTAAACCAAAAATATACAAGGTTATTATTATACCAAACGTTGATAAGATAAGTGAAATTATATTAAATGTAGCTCTGTGAAACAAGGGACTCCCGGTCTATGATGGGGCACGTGTTTGCCTAGAAGCATAACGGAAACCTATTAACACATTAAAAAACAGATTAATTCGTGCTTTTATAACACCCGGATAAGAACTATCAAGGACGACCAATGACGGGAATACCCATTTAGGCAACTCATTCCACAGACCAGTAGTTCGCAAAATAAAAGAGGAATCACAGCGTTTCGTACGGGTTTTCGTAATATCAATCATAAAGTGGTGTCGTTTTCTCATCGACACGCATTTGGTCTGTGGAAGCTTTTAATCTAAGCATTAAAAGCATCATTATCATCACCAGCCTATACTAGTCCACTGCTAGATATAAGACTTTCCCGAGGAACACCACTTAGCCCGATCGTTGTTTTTTTCTTAGACCGGGGATTCTTAGCATCCCTTGCCATGCCATTACCATGTCCGCTGCCTTGGCCAGGAATAGCAGGGTAGCCGGGAACTGGAGGTCTGTTATTGTCTGCCATGTGAGGTTTTGCCGATAGTTGCCACGCTGGGCTTGGTTGGTGGGTTGGTGACTGCAAGGGCGTACCTACTCGCACTGGTGACTCTGCTGCCTGTCACCAATCTGAAAAGTTTAGCTACGCCGTAGATCATTGTGGTTATACCACCATCAGTTGATCTCTTTTAAGTAGGCTTGTACTACAAACACGATACCGTCACCGTATTCTAATGCCCCAGCACCATATATATTGTACCAGGGTATATTGGATGCATAACACTTTTTAATATAATTTTTACAATTGTTTTGATATTGAAAACTTTGTTTCCAATTGCAGAGCTATTTCTGAAGCAGCTCTTCCTGTACATATTATTATATGTGGCTCAAGTCATCTAGGAGTGCAATTAGCAGATACATTAATAGATAGTGGAATTAAAATTCTGCATCTGCACTTCAAAGCATCATCAGGACATCTGCAATATAAACTACGGTAATGTATACAATAAAATGATTATCTTACCCATAATTTGTTCACTCTGTTATAAATCACTTTCACGGCGCTATTTAGCGTATACAATGCAACTTGCATCGAATGACCCTTAGATTTTTCTTATTCGTCAAATAGTTGATTGAATCAGGCGTTACTTTGCGGAAGTCCATTTTCAAAACAGTTTTTCTGATGAATTAGAAGTGGAATTACACTAGAAATTCATCAGAAAAACAGTTTTTTATCTGTCAAACTTTTTTAATGAGCAAGCCGTCAGATGAGATTTCCCCCAATCTTTACCCCTCCCCTATCCTGCCAATCAGGTGCACCTACGTCACTCATTCATCATTGAAAACCGCACCGTAACGCTCACGCACGTATCAACCATTCACTCTTTATCCGTGTCCTCACAAATGAAATACTTCCAAAGACCCTTGTTCTCAACGACTCTTGGGAAATAGAAGACAGACACGCCAGCTCTGCAGGTGCACAACGGACCAGGAGAAATCAGGGCACACCATTTTTATCCCATTTTCCATCACTCTTTCTGCACATAACCTCGCTTCTCTTTTTCTCGTAAAATCTAGCTATCGGCGTGTTCTTCATATATCTTAAAATTTATTTCCCTAAGGTTTATTCGCAAATAAGCCAAATCCATAACGCATTCTCAAAATATGTAGAATATGTAGATGCAGTGAAAGCGAAAAATCAAAAAGATAAGCTATCGTTGTTCCAACATGTAAATTTTGGTTGTCTTTTTCAGAGTGTGGGAAAAAACTAACATCAAAGTAGCCGTGACTTATGGAGATTTAAAGGAGATAAATGACATATATGATTTGTTAAACGATGCTGTGAATTCAGGGCCCGTAGAAGGTCTACATATAGTAGCAGACAGATTTAAGGAAGAAATTGCCACAAAAAAAATTGATTTGGCAGCGAGAACTGTATGTCCTTCTTTGGAGTGAGTTGCTTATTACTAATATAAATAGATTTTATTTGAATCTCCCAATAAAAGAGCTGATAGTCTTCAAATGGCTAAACAGATTTTCTTAAATCATAAAAACTAGAAACATTCTCGATCAAGTTACCTTTTAAACAAAATAAATTAAATCAAAATCGGTTCAGCCGTTTGGGAACTACGGTGCCACAGACAGGCATACAGATACACACGTAAAACTTATGTCATGATTAATACATCAGTAGGTACATATAATTAGTGTAGAATAAATCTGAACAATTAAAATGTTAATTTTCCTATTAATTTAATTAGTTGATTTACGTAAAAGATTAATTTAATGTTAATTTTTTACAAAAAATTTAACAGTTGTCTAAAAAAAGGGGGAATATCAATTTATTATTCTGGTAATATTTTTTTTATGTGAATGCCGGGAGGAACGATGTGAACGATGTTGGATGGCTGAGAGCTGAGTGTCATGATTTCTACGTATATATTATTACTAGCTGCGCCCCGCAGTTTCACCCGCGTGGTGATGAAAATCGGTGGTGATGATGATGATGAAAACTAGCATATGTGTTAATCCAGGTCATAAGCAATGTATTTTCCAAATTTCATCCAAATCCACCCAGCCGTTTCTGCGTTTGAGCATCGACAAAAATTGAGTAACAAACATACATCCATCCATCCATCCAATCTTTCACATATATTATATGATATTAGTGTGATTTCAAATGTTTCTTTATGTTTCCTTGATTTTAAACCATTTTGGTATCTAATTGTACAAGTAGGTTTATCACAATGGCGGTAAGAAACGTGTTGACTCGGTAGTCTCGGTAATAGTGCGAATAAAGAACGATTGTCTATGTCTGGGGGTAGGAATAATGACGTGCAATAAATAAATAAATATCTGGGACATTATTGTGCACATGGTCATCTGACCCCAAACTAAACAAAGCTTGTAATAAATTGCTGCCAGAGACTGCTTGTTAGCGACCGGTGGGTGCAGGAGAGAGTGAAAAGGCTTTTGTAAACCACAAAATCCGTTTATTGCTAATTTATACTAATTTGGTCAAAGTTCCACTTTTTTCTTATCTATTTTTAGTTCGAAAGTTCTTTTTATTGACACGCCGTGTCAGCAGTGCTTGCCAGCCTCCCAGCTCGCCCATGTAGGCCGCACTCCACTGAGGAGGCCGCATCACTGCGTCGCCAACATTCTCCACCCTGTGTCAGAGACACTCAAGCGGGCCACACTAGTTACTGGCCTGGTAAATATCCGGTCATTATTTATCACGTCAACCGTGCATATTCACCAGGAAAATCCCAATGCAAGTTGGTCCTCAGGTCTTATCTTCACTCGAAGAATCATATCTTTTATGTCACCGGCATTCGAGTATGAATCTGTCATTTTAGCATCTCTATCGTTCCGTGGTAGACCGACTTCCCATTTTCCGTCATATAGTTTAGCTGTTTCGTCCAATACTTGGATCACTTCTAATTCTTGTTTATTCTGTCTGGGCTTTTCCCAGACTCCGATGCTTTCAAAGGCAAATGACTTTTTAATCATATTGTGCATTTCATCTTTATCAAATTTTGCGTCAGGAGCTGGTCGGCATCGTGATACTGTAACCACAACACAGACTTGAGAGATTGATGATAAGCTTGGTTGACGTCGTATGGAACAAATGCCATGAACACACCATCCTAATGGTGTCAACGTTGCACACGGTTCATTCTTGGTACGAAATATAATTTTCGACTCTTTAATAGCACTTGTTAAGTGATTAAAATTAAATGTGCTAACAATAGGAACGTCGCACTGAGGAGATATATCTTCTTGATGGTTTTGTATTTTGTCATGGTTGTCTCGTTCAAACCAGTGATGCACTTTATTCACCGAATTTTCTACGGATTTACCTGAGCTTCCCCTTCGGCTTCGGCTTTCGCTTTCTAGTGTAGCTAAATCTGCGGCTAGCTTTTTCTCGATGAGCTCTATCTGTATGGCAGCTCGTGCCGTGCAGCTTCGAGTTCTAATTTCTTTTTTCTAGCCTCAATCGACGCTGCGGAACTTTTAGATAAGGCAACGGATTTTTGTGGGTCTTCATTCTGTGCGTCTAATTCTTGGGTCTTCTTCCTTGCGGTTGCGCTGCGTGTAATCATTATAGTGCGCGATGTGCTAGGCGGAGTCCTAAACATTAGACACGATAATCACTCTGCTTCCACTGATCTGGCTCGAAGGACTTTGTTAGCGACCGGTGGGTGCAGGAGAGAGTGAAAAGGCTTTTGTAAACCACAAAATCCGTTGATTGCTAATTTTTACTAATTTGGCCAAAGTTCCACTTTTTTCTTATCCATTTTTTTTGTTCGAAAGTTCTTTTTTTTGACACGCCGTGTCAGCAGTGCTTGCCAGCCTCCCAGCTCGCCCATGTAGGCCGCACTCCACTGAGGAGGCCGCATCACTGCGTCGCCAACACATATATATTGTAAATACATACTCAAATAGATATTAACACCCAGACATAGAACAAACACATAATATTATGTTCATTTTGTAATGAAGTAAGAGATTGATAAAAAGAAGTTTGAATATTTATTGTAATACTGACTAGTAATAATTATTAATTATGAATAAATGTTTGTAAAGTGAGAACTGGATTGTGATTTACCACAATTATAATACTCATCTGTTTGCGTCGGGAGTAAAAAATACTTTTTGTAAAAAATTGTTGCATATTAATTCAGGGGGAATATTCTTACTGATACAACAAAATATAATGCTTACAGGCATTTTTTGGTGCTAAGCAGTGATGGATGTAGCGGACACAACACATGTGTTCAGAGAACTAAGAATGGGTTACCTGCAACGCTACTGGATTTATCCATGCTGGAAAAAGTGAGTGGTTTTCTTGATTATATGCACGGTCTGCACCGTTTCTTAAGTCTTCTTTTATATTATTGAATTATAAGATTGCGCTTGACAGCCACCGTGCCTGATGTTGAGCGATGATGTGGTCTACAACGGAGCATGTTGTGAGCCTTAAAGAAACCGATTCACTCACGACATGAAGACCTGACTGTAACGACTGTAACGAAAAGATTGTAACTATTGGGGAACACCCACCCAGGCAACGCATTTCACAGTCTAACGGTTGACAAAATATCTGAAACGTATCCGATAACAATTGATATACTATAACTGTTAAAGCATAGAAAATTTGTACCTATGTTCAAAATTAAGAAACTAACACAAATTAACTAATTTTTAATAATTTGTTCAGGTTCAAGACGCGGATGGCGGCACATTGTACCGCGGCGCCGCTGTTGCAGTGGAGCGTGCATTACAGAGTACGGACCCGGTTCTGCTCGCTCTACCCCAACGCATTCCACGTCAGTCCTTGGTTCAGCAAATTGCTGTTTTGGCTGGTACAGTTATCATTTAAATTCTAATCATTACCAGTAGTGAACAACAAAATATCATGATATTAAAAATAAAATTGTTAAGCATTGCATGCATTTATAATTTCGCAATAAATATGCATAATTATTTTATTAAACAATCACATTAATTGTAATTGCAGATTTGAATATCTGTAACGAAACTTTAAGCAGTGCTTCACTCGAACAGCTAAGTATGTCAAAAGAAAAATCATCACTAGTTTGCGCTTTCCTTAGAGATGTCTATAACACATCTTTAAATGAAGAAGATGTCCATCTATTAACACTGGAAAAGTAAGTTAAAGAATTTATATATTGACTCTCAGATCACATTAAAAATACAGATGCATTATGGCGTAATGCCAAAGTGAAGTCAAAATCGCTTCCAAAACTACGTGAATTTCCCGTCAGAACGTGTTAGAATTTCATAATGAAAACATCAATATTCTAATAGAGAAACAACGCACACATGTTTCAAAAAAGTTTTCACTTTTCAATTTCGCCGTAATCCATCTGACTATTTTTATTTGATCTGTGTATTGACTAGCAGTTGCCTGCAACTTCGCACGCGTAGACTTTCACTTAAACTTTCATCCCTTTTTGATTAATTCAGCCCTTTTGGGAAAAAAATATAAGTAGATATCTACACCCACCTATTAGGAAACTACTTGCCAAATTACAGGTTCGTTGTTTGCCTAAATTTGAAAGTTATGCAACTACGAACCATTAATATAGTGTATTGTGATGAACACAACAAACAAAGTACAGGGTCCACCTCCTTAATCTATCTGTTTTGTAAAAATATTACAACAGTATTTATTTATTTATAACTATTAACCTGAATATCAAATTATATCTCCATAACATCAAAACCATAGGATTTTCAAATATATTTTTAACTTACTATAACAACGGGTTACACTCACGATTACGTTTATCGGTCGAGACGATCGACCGGTTTCGAAGCCACTAGAGCTCTTTCATAGGGAATACGCGCGTATTCCCTGATCTCAAAACCGGTCGATCATCTTGACCGATAAACCATTAACCAACATTATGAAGTAGATTTTTAACCTCAATTTACCACCTTTAATTTGGCCCTTTCACATGATTCTTTTTTTCTCTAAGCCTCATAAGGAATCTACCTGCCCAATTTCAGCTTCGTAGGTAAAGTAGTTTTCGAGATTTTTTGATGAGTCAGTGTGTAAATGAGTTTTATTTCGTTTTTATATAGGTACATAGAGTTGGCGGCCAAGTGAAAGCCTATTATTTATTATATAAAAAAAAGATAAACAAATTATATTAACATAACAATTGCAATAATATTGATAATATTTCATATTCAGATTAAACCAAATAGAGGGCAAGTCTAACGAGACACAGTTTAAGGAAACGAACGGACTGGAAATTTTCTATTCATTCGTGGATTCAGACGAACTTCTTGCAACAACTGAAATGGTGTTTATGCCGACTCTCACCAATAATAATAATGACAAAATGGTACGTACATCATGGTAATGATCACAGGCACTTATTAGAGTAGCAGTTTATGACAAAGAGTTATTTTCTTCCAGAGGGAAGAAGAGTCTTATGTGACTGAAACATACTTGTGCATAGTGCCAGGACTAGAAGGGCACCATGCGCGGTTCCGCACGCTGTGTGAGCGCCTCAAGCTACCCGCCGTCGTGCTGCAGCCAGGACTCGACCACCCAGATGAGACGCCAGCGGAACTTGCACTCAGATACGCGAAGGTAACAACAAGGCACCATAAAAGTTTACTTTTTATATTATTTTGACGTCCTACTACGTTTATTTTTAATCCCTGATGCAAAAAGAGTGGTGTTATAAAATTAACGTGTGTATCTGTGTATCCGTGTGTCTGTCTGTGGCATTGTAGCTCCCAAACGGCTGAACTGATTTTGCTCACTGATTTATTTTATTTGAAAAGTGACTTGAGCGAGAGTACCTATTTCTAGCTAGAAATCACGAAAATCTGTTCATCTATTTGGATATTCTCAGCACATTTATAGGGGGTTTACAAAAACAATTATTACTTGTTTATCATTATATTAATATGTGATGTTTTTTTTTATTTTTGATTTAGATGTTTTATGTAATCACCAGATTTTGCTGAAAAAGACGTGTTTGAAGAATACATTCTACATCTTGGGCTACGAAACTGGTGTTGTAGTTGCTCTGGAGTTGGCTGCGATATTAGAAGAGCAGGGTAACATATAGCTATTATATTCAAGAACAAACAGCGCCACGTGATTTCATTAGCTGTCGTAAGAGGAGAGTTATTTCTTTGATTTTCAGAAGAAATGAAAACAAGTGTTGTTTATTTTATTTTACCAACATAGAAGTCATTAAAGTAAAGGTTAATGACAAATTTGTTACAGTAATACTGACCAGCAGTTACTGTAAAATGCATTGCACAACTATGGTTTACAGTTATAGTTATCACGTCATTTAACAATTGTTAGATGACGCAACAATTTTTTGCCTAACCAGTAATTTAACTGAAAATCTATGTTTGTTATTGCTAAAGTAAGATGGTGCAACCCACGCTAACCAGCGAATCATGGGTTGTTACGATTAGCAATTAAAGTTATGATGTCATTTAACAAATGTCAGACGATGCAACTGTTTTTTTTTTTTGCCTAACCAGTACTTTAACTGAAAAATTACAATGTTTGTTATTGCTAAAGTAAGATGACCTTAGTATATTTGCAAAGTTTCATCACCACAACATTCATAAAACAATCTTTACAAACGCATTAACTCCTTACAGGGGTTGACTTGTGAAAAATCCTGTAATTATAAGAGATAAAGACTGTGACCTGATTGACTACCTGACAATGGAATTTATTGTTTTGATATTATTATCACACTTTACTCGTATTTCGTAAAATTCTCGGGTCTAGCTCGGACATTTTGTTAGGCATTGGTGGAGCCGAAGCTAAGTTTGTTCTATGTCCGGGTGTTAATATCTATATATTAACTCTATATATGTACGTGTATGTAGTCTCTGGCAGCCATATTACAAACTTTGCTTAGTTTGGGGTCAGTTGATCAGGACGCAATAATGCCAAAAAATATACCCCCCAGTTTAGTGAAGTATAGCTTCGCTGATACGTCTCATAGCACCTGTACAAACTTTGCGGAATAATTTCATCTTTCCATAAATGTTATATATCGCAAAATAATTTTTTTATCGACTTCCAAAAAGGAGGAGGTTATCAATTCGACTGTATATTCTTTTTTGCTTGTTACTTCAGAACTTTCGTCTGGTTGAACCGATTTTGATGATTATTCTTTTATTTAAAAGCTGGTGCTTTCTGTGTGGTTCCATTTTAATTTAGTCCAGCTCTGAAGTCAGTTTTTTTATATTGATAATAATTTTTGTCCACCAAGAGTATAGTCTATCTAGACTCGGAAATATTTGATTCAAATGTCACGTCTTTATTATTAGCGGTTTGGTGTGAGCGTTGTTTCTTTTAGGTCTAACGGGGACAGTGTTCTGTTTGGGCGACGGTCCTGTGGAGACCGTGGCGCTGCTGGAGCACGCGCTGAGCCCGTACCCTGACGCAGCGGCACTCCAAGAAGCTGTGGCACGGCACATGTTCACACTGATGGCGCGCGGCACGGGCGCGGATGTGGAACGCGCACTGCACGGCTGCTCCTCGTGGAGTGGGCGCGTGGACGCGTGCGTGCGCTCGCTCCTTGGTCACGTGTCGCACTCGGCGCAGTACGCGCGCGCGCTGCTGGAGGCGGCGTACGCGCGCATCGGTCCGGCGCGGCACGTAGTGGTGGCGCCACGCGCACTGCGCTCGCAGCTGGTGCTGTTGCGCGCGTGCAGCGAGCGCGGCCGCATGCTAGACACATGCTCGCTACAGTGCTACTCACGTCAAGCACTTCACGTGAAGGAGCTCACTGTGCCCATAGCGCACGCCACCGCTGACCTGAGAGCTTCCACCATCATCAACTCCTATCTAGATGAAGATATATTACTGGCTTTCGAGAAGAAAAACCTGTGTGATACTTATCTTACTAATTCTGACGCTCCTATGGCGGTAACCTTTTGAATTGTAGTGATATTTATTGTCATAGTTCTTAATTTGTCTGGACTTCAAGATATTTATATACCTACCATATTAAGCTTAGCCAAGGTTGAGGCCCTTTAGCCTTTCTTATCGTTTCTAAATGTAATCTTCGTAAAATAAATATTTTTTATTACTATTTTTGTATTATTTTATATCATCAATCTATATATGTACAAACCCAAAATGGTTCGTGCACATCCGCGATATACGCAGAGTTACTGAACAGAAAATAAAGAGGGTTGGAATTCCTACCAGAGGACGGCTGATGATCCTGTCACCTGTTTGGGCCCAAACCTCAGTTGCGGCTTTCCTCGTCCAGTGGCCGTCCTTGGATCCCAACACTTCACAAACAATGTTCAAAGTGTATTACACTGAATTTAACACTCGCGGGCTATAGAAAACACACCCGAATTCGCGGTTTTCGTTGATACCTTCAACTCAAGAAAAATATCCGATCGCGCCGTAACAGAGTGAAATTCGCGCGCGTCTTTTCACGACTTTCATTTCGCTGAGTCCAACGGTGACTCCGGTCTTCTCAAAACACGGACTTCAAATCGCGCCGAGTCTAAGCGGGTCCTTGTCGAGACGTGCGTAAGTGCTGAGCTATCTCAATATGACTGACTGGAGAGCGCCGCCCAATCGGCTGCCGTGGCCTCCACGCGGGCCGCCAAAACCGGTTTTGGAACTAAACAATATATATATATATACATATATACAATAGTATATTATAATAATCTGCCATGTGCGAGTCGGACTCACGCACGAAGGGTTTCGTACCATTATCTATAAAAATGGCAAAAAATCACGTTTGTTGTATGGGAGCCTCCTTAAATATTAATTTTATTCTGTTTTTAGGGTTCCGTAGCCCGACAAGGAATCATTACAAATTCGTTCTGTCCGTCCGTCTGTCTGTCTGTCTGTCTGTCTGTCCGTCTGCCTGTCTGTCCGTCCGTCCGAAATTTTAGAACTTTTTAACTTCTATAATTATAAAGAAAGTGAATGAAACTTTGCATAATGACATTTGTAATATAGATCTCAATTTTAAGAGTATAAAAATATATAATATTGCATTTTAGGGGTGGCTCTGGTACATGTGAAATAGTGATGAAAATATTTTTTTCACTTCACCTACTTGTGTGGAGTATTGTTGAAAAGGTCTTTTAAAATGAAGGTAAGGTTTCATATATTACTTTTTTATAAAGTCTATACTTTGCGAAATATGGCCCGCCTAAGTGGCAAAAAGTTGGTCCCTCCCTGCATTTCTAAACTTTAAGACATAAAAACTTGTAACTTACAATACACATAGGTCATATTTGAAACCTTCTTTCAAAATTATTTCGAACATTATCTGATCATGACTTTTTGAGTAACAGCGATAAAACTGTAATAAATTCAAGGCGTTCTAGCTCAAAGGTCATTGATCTTTTTGCGCAATGTCTGAAATATTACTACAATTAAATGGTACGGAACCCTACCATATCGACACGCCCTTGGCCAGTTAATAAAAATAATAAATATCTGGGACATTTTTGCACACATGGTCTATATGGCTGCCAGAGACTGATATACGTACATATATATTTTTAAATACATACTTAAATAGATATTAACACCCAGACCGGCTGGCTATGACCAAGTTGACTCATAAGCTATGTTATATAATTTATTTTAATTCTTTTTATTTAAACGTATTCTCGAGTCCTGCCCGAACATTTGTTGGGCTATAGTGAAGCCGAAGCCAACACCAAGAGGCCCTGTTGAATATAAAAAATACAATTATGCATAAAAAGGAATATGAAATTATTGTAAAGTATAGGATTTAAAAAAACTGGGCTATTGAGGTGAACAACTTGTGAATGGGATAAGAGATCTATTGGATGAGAAAAGGCACCTGCCTTATCCTGTCTCATCTCAAAATTAGTTAGGCAGGTGATTTCCCCCATAAAAGAGTCGGGGTCTCATTTAGCCCCATAGAATAGGGGAACGCGGTGTCTCCACTCACCGACGGCTCGCCATAAAGCCGCCCCTTCGTTATTATTATTAATTCTTTATTATGTTAGGTATTATAGCAATTATTGCTGTTTGATTTATATATTCACACGACTATATCAGTTCAGATATTTTTCTAAATTACACGAATGTATTGTTGATATTTTTATTTAGTTAGCCGGACAAAAACAATGTAATGATTTATAATTTGAATTCCGTTTTAATTCCAAAGCCTACTAGATTTACGAAGGCCAATCGGGAACATCGGCCAATCAGAGCGCGTTGTGTGGACTAGTCACAAACTGATGGTTGGTGAAGAGAGGGGGGGCTTGAGGGGTGACGCATCACGGCATCGAGACGTAAAAACTTAAATAATAATTACTATCAGGTTATATGAACAACAGCAAAAGAGTGTATTAGAAAATATAATTAATATTAATTCGATGATCATAACAGAAGCAATAAGCCCTCCGTTCGCAGTCAAAAGAGGAGTAAAACAGGGAGATTCTATCTCACCAAAAATGTTTACCGCCATCCTGGAATCAATGTTTAGGAAACTCAACTGGTCTGAATATGGTTTGAACATCAATGGCGAGCGGCTTACACACAAAACATCTTGTATAAAATAGTGAGAAATTGAACTCAGGCATGTTTTGAATTGTCTTGGATCTTGGAAAGATAAATTGATTCAAATATTGATTTATATCAGAAAAGACGCATACAGGACAACATGGTGGTTAGTAGTAAGAACGACCAAGACCTCGATAGAAAAATTAGCCTAGGAATAATAATGTTAACAAATGCTGTACAACAAATCATTATATTAATAACTTGATTTTACAGAGATGGTTTCCGAGGTATCGACAGCATATAGATCCATCAATGACCGTTGCTCAGATTGTTTGGAACGATAATTGGGTCACGTTTATCGATGGATTGTTCCAACTAAATGCTCTGAGATCTGCATACGAAGGGGTTTCACAGCCCTTACAGATTAGAAATTTAACTATTGATGTAGACAAGCATACATTACTGGATTTGCAAAGCTCAATAAGTGGTAAATCAGTTGTGAACGCTGAAGTAGACGACATTGTTGATACCACGAGGTAGGTTTCTGGTTACAATTAGTAGTTCTTAAACAGTATGAAACACTCTCTATTGAAGTATAATTAATTTGATGTTTTTCAGATGTGGCGGTATTTTAGTGCAAAATCACGCATAGTAATAGTAGTAGTAGTAATAGTGAAAGTTACGCAATTTAACGTTGTTAAATCAAGAAATTTTTAAGCTTAAAGCATCTGACACTTACGTAAGTAGCTTGTAACTCTATACATGTGTCCGTCTATTGTATGTAATACGTTCAATTATGAAAAACTGCAATGATTAAAACAACATTTACAGGGCAACTTACAGGATAAAAAAATTGTTCTACAAATTGGAAATGTCAGTGAACTCAATACTTTTTACACTGGGAAGAAGCACCAGTTGTTTCTGAAAACGGAATTAAAGTTTTGGTAAGTCTATTAAATTTGTCTATAAATATATTTTATTTATTTTGTTAGATGATAAAGGAAAATAACTTAAATACTCGTATCTTCTCCTATACTTTTTCAGGTTAAATATGCTGGAATCAATATTTCAGACGTTAAAAGAGCTACTGGAGTCATTTCATATGAAGAATCTGAAAAATATTATAGAATGGATTTTAGTGGATTAACGAAGTGGTAAGCGAAGGAATTAGTGGAATTAATATATATAAAAAAAACATTTACTCAAGTGATCAAATCAAATTACAGTGTAAACTCTATATAATGACACTGAAAGGACGGAGTTATCGTTAAATGGAGAGAAGAATAACCAGATATAAAAAGAAAAAGTTTATTTCAGACTAGTGTTAGTAGTTATGTACATAAAGAACAATTAGATTTCTTAAATTTTTTGGAAGATTTCTCCTCCTTCTCTACTTGGAGATTTTTTCTTTATTTTTCCATTTTGTGGACACGGTAGAGCGACTAAATCCAAAGCGTCTGCCAAAATCACTTGTCTTCTCTCCCGTTTCTATTGCGCGTATCAGTAAAACTTTTACGTTAAGACACAGTAATTTTCTTTTACTAGTCATGTTTACCTACAGTTTGTAAGTTTGTGACTTATTAGTCATTGTCAACAACAGTCTACACGTGCAAGCAATCCCAATTTGTAAACAAATGAACGAATTTCTTAGAAATTTCGGTATGCATGATGCTGACAGTCGAGTTTATTACGGGCTAGGGTAATAAAGCGACAAAAGAACGTATATAACTGCGCAGTTTTTACTAATTTTGGCAACTTAAAAGGTGCTTATTGTTGTCGTTATTGAGAGTGGGTGTAATGCTATATAAAGTGTATCATTGTATGGAAGGCATTTTTGTCGTAGAGTAATGAGCAGGTTAGAGAATACAAAAATTCAATTCTAAAATATTAATTGAGTAAGATGTGGCTACGTTTACTTCACCCTATAAGGTTTTCTCAGAATTCTTATAAGTATAGAGTAATGAGCAAGTTACAGCATGCAAAAAATGAATTTTAAAATATATTTTTTTCTAACATGTCTCTACATTTACTTTACTCTATAAAGTTTACTCAGAATTCTTAAAAGTACAAAGTAATGATCAAGTTACAGAATGCAAAAAAATAATTTTAAAATACTTATTGGCTAAGTTGTCTCTACATTTAGTCTACTCTATAATTTTTTCTTAGAATGCTTATCACTAACGGTGTGTGGTGTGTCTCATATAATAATACATAAATAAACATAATATGAAATCGAAATAATAAACAAATAAATCTAATAAATATACCTACCTTGAAAAGTAGAATCGCTCGCCGCTTCTGATTAAGCCGCTGCGCGCGCGTCGTCTAACTCGATGCGCAGGTCCACTGCGCATGCGCCGTGCCGCCGCGGCGATGACAGAGTTCCCTACCTAACGGTTGCGCGTACTTATGCTCCGATATTATTTCATATTGTAAATTCAGTTTCCGTTGTTATTACGCAGTGTAGTTATAATACAATTCCTTGTAACATTATAAACTGTGTAATAAGATAATATAAACATTGAACATAAACTTAGTGGAGTGGTTTCCTTCAACAACACCCCAGGACTTACACCCATAACTGGTGACCCCGCTCAAGAACTAAAAGTGAGTCAAGGACAAAAAGGAACTTATACGTGTCCTATGCAGTGCATATTGTGTGATATAAACAGTGCTAAATAAACAATTTGGGTAAAAAGGACTAATACCCTGGGGTACTTCGAAAAAGTGTGTGGTACAAGTAACAAGTCGAAAGTGATTTTATATATTTGCTGACGTGAATTATGTCGCTGCCTAATAAAGACGCAGAACGTTTTCCCACTGTCTCCTCCGAGTTATTCAGAGTGGGGATACGCGTTCCACCCTTCTGGCCTGAAGAACCTGAGATATGGTTCGCACAAGTCGAAGGACAATTTGCAGTATCGAATATTACTTCTGACGTGACCAAATTTAATTACGTCATTGGACAGCTTGACCACCAATTTTCAAAGGAAGTTAAGGATATTATCATATCTCCTCCACCAACGGATAAATACCAGAAATTGAAAACAGAGCTCATCAAACGCCTGAGTGCTTCTCGTGATAAGCAAATGAAACAGCTTCTTATGCATGAAGAATTAGGAGACCGTCGCCCTTCTCAGTTTTTAAGGCATCTACAAAGCTTAGCGGGACCGAGCGTACCAGAAGATTTTATTAAGACCATCTGGACGAGCAGACTGCCACGTAGCGTACAAACGGTGATAGCAGCACAACCTACTGCATCACTGGAGGTACTAGCTGATCTGGCAGATCGGATCCAAGACATCGCTCCTGCCACGCCGCAAGTATCAGCTGCATCAGTACCTGGTTCGTTGCTGGACGCTATGGCCAATGAAATAGCCGAGCTTCGCAGGCAGATGAAGACACTGCTGGATCGCCAATCTCGCTCCCAGACCCGTCAAAGAAGCCGCAGTCACTCTGAAACTAGATCAGATTCCAACTACAGAAAGTTTCCCAACTGTTGGTACCACTCGAAATTTGGATCAAAAGCGAAGAAATGCGTGAAGCCTTGTAACTATCAAGCGGGAAACTCTCAAGGCAGTCGGTAATGGCGACTAACGACTGTCTTAACTCTTCTGGTCGCCTGTTCGTCGTGGATCGTCGGTCGAAGATGCAATTTCTTGTCGATACTGGTAGCGACGTTTGCGTCTTCCCACGAAGAGCACTACATGAGCGTCGTTCGAAATCAAACTTTGAACTGTGTGCCGCTAACGGTACATCAATCAGCACATACGGATATACTCACCTGGATTTGGACCTTGGATTACGCCGCGACTTCCCATGGCGTTTCATCGTTGGTGACGTCACTAAGGCAATCATAGGAGCTGACTTCTTAAAGTTCTACGGCCTTCTAGTGGATATTCGCAACCAAAGCCTGCTAGACAACAAGACTACACTCTCTGTTGTTTGCTCGTCTGCACACTCGTCGACTGCGATTTCTTCAATCAAGATACCAATCGGCGAGTCTCGCTACGAACAAATCCTGAAAGAATTTCCTGAAATAACAAATCCATCCGGAAAACAAGCTGAAGTTAAGCATCGTACTGTCCACTTCTTAAGGACCACGCCAGGACCACCAATATCCTGCAACCCACGCCGCCTAGCGCCAGACAAACTTAAAATTGCAAAAGCTGAAATCGAGTCCATGCTGAAATCAGGTATCGCACGACCATCAGAGAGCTCCTGGGCGTCGCCGTTACATCTCGCACCAAAGAAAGACAACGGATGGCGGCCTTGTGGAGACTATCGAATGCTAAATGCTCGCACCATACCTGATAGTTATCCGATTAGACATGTGCATGACTTCACACACAGTATAACAGGCTGTGAGGTGTTCTCGACAATCGACCTCGTGAAAGCTTTTCATCAAATTCCTGTAAATCCTGAAGACATAGACAAGACCGCCATCACGACGCCGTTCGGATTATATGAATTTCCATTTATGACATTCGGATTGCGAAATGCTGGGCAGACATTCCAACGCTTTGTCGACGAGATGACACGCGGACTGGACTTTGTTTACCCTTACATTGACGATTTTTTGGTATTCTCAAAAAATGAAGTTCTCCACGAAGAACACCTTCGTATACTCTTCAACCGACTGAAAGAACATGGTATCGTCATCAACATTTCAAAGTGCAACTTTGGCCGATCTGAAGTCAAATTCCTGGGCTATCATATATCAGCCAATGGAATCAAGCCTCTGGATGAGAAAGTTGAAGCAATAAAGTCATTTTCACCTCCTAAGACAGTCCGAGAGCTCCGCAGATTTTTGGGGATGCTGAATTTCTACAGGCGATTTATTCCCAACGCTGCTGAAATCCAAGCACCACTACACGCTCTCATGACTGGTTCTGTAAAAGGTTCCCATCCTGTGGACCTATCTGGTGATTCTCTGAAAGCCTTCGAGGATTGTAAAGAAAGCCTCTGCCGTGCTGCACTCCTTGCACATCCAGATTGCCAATGCAAACTAGGTCTCGTCACAGATGCTTCAGATACAGCAATCGGCGCCGCCTTACAACAATACAATGATGGTAACTGGCAACCGCTTGCCTTCTTTTCGCGCAAGTTGAGCACAGCGCAGAGGAAATATTCTCCATACGATAGAGAACTCCTCGCAATTTATGAAGCATTGAAATACTTTAGACACATGGTCGAAGCTAGAGAATTCACAATATACACCGATCATAAGCCGTTGTGTTTCGCTTTCCATCAGCGCAAAGATAAATGTTCGCCGAGACAGTTTCGTCACCTGGATTTTATATCCCAATTCACAACTGACTTGAGACACATATCGGGAAAAGATAACAAAGTCGCTGACACACTAAGCAGAGTCGAAGAGCTAGAACTGTCTATTGATTACTCTCAGCTTGCCAAGTCACAGGCATCTGATTCAGAGTTGAAAGACATGCTAGAACGAGGAACATCATTACAACTGGAGAAGATGAAGATACCTGGAACCCGTGCTGAATTATATTGCGACATCAGCACATCCATTTCAAGACCTTACATCACAAAGCCTATGCGCAAGCAAATTTTTGATAGTTTGCACGCATTAAGCCACCCCGGTGCCAACGCAACAATCAATTTAGTAGCAGAACGCTACGTATGGCCCGGTGTAAAGAAAGACTGCCGAGAGTGGGCGCGTACATGTCTAGCTTGTCAACGTTCTAAGATAACTAGGCATGTATCTTCCCCTTTGGGTACTTACCAGCTACCAAGAGCACGCTTCATTCACGTGCATATCGATCTCATCGGACCACTTCCAATCTGTAATGGAAATCGTTATTGTCTCACCGCCATAGATCGCTTCACTCGATGGCCTGAGGTGATACCAATACCCGATGCGACAGCTGAAACAGTAGCAAAAGCCTTACTTTCTGGATGGATATCGAGATTTGGATCCCCCGTCGATATAGTAACAGACCGGGGCAGACAATTTGAATCTGCTTTATTTCAACAGCTATCCAAAATATCAGGTTTTCATCATAAAAAGACCACTGCATATCATCCTGCATGCAATGGAGTTATAGAGAGATTCCACAGACAGCTAAAGACTGCTATAACCTGTCATGCAACAGAAAACTGGATAGAAGCCTTACCTTTGGTGTTACTTGGAATCCGAAGCGCGTACAAAGAGGACATCCGAGCGAGCGCTGCAGAACTTGTGTATGGAGAACCACTACGCTTACCGGGAGAGTTTTTCGACCCAAGCACAGCTGGAACAACAGACGTCACAGATTACACTGCCCGATTACGCTCGTTCGCAAATAATTTGAAACCCACACCTGCTTCGAGACACACCAAGCCATCGATATTTATTTTCAAAGACTTACCAACTGCCAGTCATGTATTCTTGAGAGAAGACGCATTAAGAGCTTCCTTGCAACCTGCATACACTGGTCCACACGCTGTCCTGGAGAGAACTGAAAAAGTTTACAAATTATTAATAAAAGGCAAACCTGTCACAGTATCAATAGACCGCTTGAAGCCGGCCTATATATTGGATGACAGCAGCAAAACTCCAGATGAATCTCCTGATGAGATACCTCCTCCACCTGAAAGCATACAAAGAAAAACAAGATCAGGACGTACGGTAACATTTCCAGATTATTATCGACCTTAGGGCCGGTCTCTGGAAGGGAGTAATGTGGTGTGTCTCATATAATAATACATAAATAAACATAATATGAAATCGAAATAATAAACAAATAAATCTAATAAATATACCTACCTTGAAAAGTTGAATCGCTCGCCGCTTCTGATTAAGCCGCTGCGCGCGCGTCGTCTAACTCGATGCGCAGGTCCACTGCGCATGCGCCGTGCCGCCGCGGCGATGACAGAGTTCCCTACCTAACGGTTGCGCGTACTTATGCTCCGATATTATTTCATATTGTAAATTCAGTTTCCGTTGTTATTACGCAGTGTAGTTATAATACAATTCCTTGTAACATTATAAACTGTGTAATAAGATAATATAAACATTGAACATAAACTTAGTGGAGTGGTTTCCTTCAACAACACCCCAGGACTTACACCCATAGGTGAACTAAACAAAGTTTTATATTGAGTCACCAGACACGTTATAATGAGCGAAGTCTTATCTCAATAATAACAATATTCGTGGAAGGTTAGGATTTGGAAAGGATGGCGAAAAGTTTTACTCACCAACCGACCGCTTCCATCCTGCGTGTCCCGTTCATAACAAATTTATTTGGTTTGAAGATTCACTCACGCCGCATTCCCGCGATTAGGTAAATTTCGATACCCGGATAATCACGAAAACTAGCGCAGCGCTATTACGAGCGAATCCTACCGGCTGCACCAGTTAAGTTTTGGGAGCACTTTAAATGTTTTTTAAAACTAGAAATAAAAATACGTGTTGCCGATTTGGAGGCTTTAATCCTAATGAATGAAAAATAATCTCTTAACGCTAACTTAGTCCTACACAGTGGCCCGAGAGGCCTTACTCAGCATTACCGAGAAATACATTGGTATGCTGAGTAGTCTGTCTACATATATGTATGTATTTCGTGATTATCCGGGTATCGAAATTTACCTGATCGCGGGAATGCGGCGTGAGTGAATCTTCAAACCAAATAATTTGTTATGAACGGGACACGCAGGATGGAAGCGGTCGGTTGGTGAGTAAAACTTTTCGCCATCCTTTCCAAATCCTAACCTTCCACGAATATTGTTATTATTGAGATAAGACTTCGCTCATTATAAATGTCTACATATATGTCTAACACAGACGGGTGTGGAGGATGCATAACTAGTTACTATTGGTTATAATTAATATAAACAAATGACATGTTTGGTGGGCAGACCGCCCTATGCTATTGACCTGAATAGACGTTGTGAAAAAGTATAAATTGTTGAATTATTATCTCCCCTTCTGTCACACGCATACCCCGGCACGACGCATAAAAGTATGTTTGTACCCAGCGTACAAGAGAGAGGACGTTTCGGCAGGACTCGATATTTGTATCTCCGTTAAGAAGAGCAGGGCGGGTTTCACAGATTCGAGATGATGGTGAACCTCATTTAGATAAGCATAAATACCCCGGATGTTACAAAAGTCCACTTGTGATAAGTGGAGTCGGAGGCCGCTCATTCTTGATTTTCTGGTCATTATAGGTTGTGGTTAATGTTGACGATGACGACGCACTTCCGACAAAAAAATTTAAGTTCAAATAATGCAATATAAGTGTAATAAGCAGCTTATGAATACAGAGTAGTGACTGGTGGGTGTGGAAGACGGAAGGGCCAAAATCAATACAGAAGTTAAATTGGAAGTATAAATTGCCGCGTTTACAATGATTACAGTGAACGTCTTTAGTATCGAGTTGGCAATAGTCAATATCAATATAAAAGTTAAATTGAAAGTATGAATCGTATCAACATACGTAAAATGAATGCTTCCAATTTAACTTTCGTATTGTAAATTTTTCATATTTGTGTGTGATGAAAATATTGAAATAATAATAATATAGGTACCTACGCGAAAATAAAAAAACTACACGTTAAACACGACGAAACAACGAGTGTTTCGATTTTCTACCTAACTCTACAAAACTAAATTTACAATTAAAATTAAATTTGCAATTTAAATGTAAATCTTGCGAAAAATTTATTTCGAACTTGAATTTCCTTCGATTGTATGATAAGTGAAGGTTGCTGATCCCGGAATCAAATCAAGCATCGAGCATTAATTGATCAATCCATTAAATTAATTAATTTATTGTCTTAAATGGGTACACATAATAATTATAATTAACATCCGAGGGTTCCGTATAAACATATTAATATGTTTATACGGAACCCTCGGTGCGCATCCAAATCATACATAGCTATTATTGTTTTGTAATTTTTAGACATAAAGGTCCAATAATAACCGATTTTACGAAAGTGACTTCGAAAATAAAAAAGTTTTGAAACAAACCTTCCTCCCCATTTTCACCCCTTAAAATCAACCCTGGCAAAAAAAAGTGGTATGATTTTGTTTTAATAAAACCAGCCAAGTGCGAGTCAGACTCGCTCACCGAGGGTTCTGTACCACTATACGTGTACATTTGGGTAAAAACTAAAAACTCTGCAGCAAAAGCGTTGTATGTTACTCAACACGTTTCTTGTATCGCACCCTGTAATTTTCAACTTAATTTTATTTGTAGAATTTGTTGTTATAGCGGCCATAGAAATACATATTTCAAAGACCATTTCAAGTGACTATCTATTATGGTTCGAGAGATACAGCCCTGTGACAGACAGACGGACGGACAGCAAAGTCTCAGTAATAGAGTTCTGTTAGCACCCTTTGGGTGCGGGACCCTAAAAAGTATATTCAGATACAAATTTTCATCACTATATAACTTAAATAATTGGCCAAGAGCGTGTCGAGACACGCATATGGTAGGGTAATCAAAGCCATATAATTGTAGTCATAGTTCAGAAAATTATGGTTATAGAAAAATTCGAATGAACGAAGCTCTATGGACTTAGTCAAATTTCAAAGATGTACCATCCCGACATAGCATATACTTTTTATGGTTTAAACATAGAGAAAACTGATTAAAAAACATTATTTGTTAAGACCATTTCACAAAAAGGTTAATGACCTTTGAGCTTGAACGCTTTGAATTTATTACAGTTTTATCGCTGTTACTAAAAAAGTCACCATCAGATAATGTTCAAAATAATTTTGAATGAAGGTTTTAAATATGGCCTATCTGTATGGTAAGACTCAAGTTTCTATGTCTTATAGTTTAGAAATGCAGGTGGGGGGACCAACTTTTTGCCACTTTGGCGGGCCATATTTCGCAAAGTATAGACTTTGTAAAAAAGTGATGTATCAAACCGTACCTTAATTTTAAAAGACCTTTACAACAATACCCCACACGAGTAAGTGGAATGAAAAAAAAAAAGTTCATTCCCAAATCACATGTAGGTGCCACCCCTAAAATGCAATATAATATATTTTTTATACTTTTAAAATTGAGATCTATATTATTACTGTTCTAATACCAATTTTCATATCTGTAACTTCAAAAACGAATTTTAAGGATTTTACCCATTTTCACCCCCTTAAGGGAGGAATTTCGAAAAATCCTTTCTTAGTGGGTGCATACACTTCACAACAAATACACCCTCCAAATTTCATGTTTCTAGGACCAGCGGCTTCGGCTGTGCGTAATCAGTGCGTTGATATCTCAGTCAGGACTTTGAATTTTATATATACAGATTAGTTTTTTTATTATTATTTTTATTTTCTTATTTATACGAGTCTTCCTGGATGTCTGGAACCTATACCGGGTATGGAAACAAAACTGCTAAGTAGTGATTGCGAAAGTCCAATTTATTTGTTTAACCCTAGATAGCTAACCTTCGGCTAAAACCATCCGTCGAAACGACGGGTATTTTTTAAAAGTCAGTTTTTTCCTAAAATATGATATTTATGCATTTCTTATTTTAAAATGTTGTTAAATGAAAGGGTTTTAAATAAAATACCATTTATGAAATTAGATTTTACTCATTAATTCAAGAACTATAGGAACTTTCCTGAGATCCTAACTTCTGTGCTTGGGGGCGTGGGTTCGATTCCCATCAAGGACAAACATTTGTGTGATGAATATTTGTGTTTGTTCTATGTCTGGGTGTTAATATCTATTTAAAAATATATATGTACGTATATCAGTCTCTGGCAGCCATATTACAAGCTTTGCTTAGTTTGGGGTCAGATGACCGTGTGTGCAAAAAAGTCCCGAATATTTATTTATTATTTATTTATTTTTATCTATGAAAAAAAATTTTTTTTTCATATCGTAAACTTCAACATGCAAAATCAACTAGAAAAAATAGAAATATATCAGTTTTTTTGCTATTATATGGGAACAATACCTCCAGGTCATTTGGGTCTGAGCTGAGCGGACGCAGCGGACGAGAATTGAGGACCGCCATACCTCCAGGTCATTTGGGTCTGAGCTGAGCGGACACAGCGGACGAAAATTGAGGACCGCCTCAATTCTACAAAACACCGTCGCAAGTTCTTCAAAGGTTTAAATGGTTTGCCTTATTGTGCGGATCAAGTGTGTTTTCGCTGACTTAACTACAGCTTTAAAGATCCCACCCCAGTGGGGGCATACCGCGGGGTCGACTACCCAGGTGAAACCCCGACGGGAGAGGGTGGTTCCGATGTCATTTTCATTCTCAGCGAGGAAATTTACAACGTCTTAGAGGTACCGGTCAGCACCCTTAAAATTGGTACCGCAATCTGACCGGATCAGAGACGGGAGGCCCCGGCGGGTTACAAATCTATCCACTACTAGTTACTGTGGCGCGCGTCGTGAAAACGACGTCTGTTCGCGCCGAGTCGGAACTTTCCTATATTAAAAAGTACTCTTTGGTCGGAACGGCTCACTGCCCTGGTAGAAGCCGGCCGGCGGTCGGCCGCCGGCTTACACCACCCCGCTCGCGCGCTTCCTCAGGTGTCGGTCACGCCAAGGTAGAAACCGAACAAGGCCTGATGGTATGACACTTGTTCCCTGGAAGTTGGGGCGGCCCCTTGTATGGGACGCGACTTGTGTTGTGTCGATACTTTGGCACCGTCATATCTACCTGAGACACAGGGTAGGGCTGGTGCAGCTGCCAATTCGGAAGAGCAGCACAAGCGGCGCAAATATGCTAACCTCAGCAGTGGTTACATATATGAGGAGGTCGAGACACTGGGCCCTTGGGGACCGGGAGCTCACCTCATTTTCAAAAATCTTTCAGAGCGCCTGGTTAACGGGACGCGTGACCAAAATGCTGGCGTGTATCTGGCTCAACGTATAACCATTGCCATTCAACGTGGTAATGCCGCCAACATGCTGGGTACGCTGCCAATTGATAGTGGGCTTGAGCACTTGGATTGTCTTTAGACCTTCAACGGTCTATGGACAGTTTAACTGTTTATTAACCGACTTCGTGTTGACAGAGTGTTAGTGTTAGCTTGTATTTTGTTTAGTTAATAAAGGCACTTGCCCGTTTATAAAGCATGTGTATATGGGTCAGTGCTACTCTAATAAATAGCACAAGCTTTTCCAAGTTTTGAGCATTACGCAAATGAAACTGCGGGTGCAGCTAGTTGTAAAAGTCATCAATAAATCATGAATCTAAATTCTGGAATTTATATTCAAACTGGCACATTACCATTGCACATAATAGATAATTACCATTATTATTATTTAATAGCCTAGAAAAACAGAATATATTTAGAACTCCAAATTGGCTCTACTACCAAACAAGTAGGAACACTCGTGTTGGTAGCAGCTTCCTTCCCATTTCGGTATGTCAGTATTTTATTTATTATACTTTTATAATTCACGACCTATCGCGAAATATTACGAAATATCACTTCACTAACCATAACCTATAACCATAACCTAACCATAATTTCCTGTAGTTTATCTATAGTATTGTTTTACGAGCAGTAGTTCTTTGTGTATCGTGACGCAGTTCGTAAAACAGGTAAATCTAAATTAGTGATGCACCTGTTTTTTTTACAATATTATTCAATCCTGTGATTCAATTCATCAGTAAGTTTTGATATTATTTTTCGTGGCACATTTATAAATTCGGTGGCGTTCAGAACCCAGGTTGGCCGAGGATGAGCTGGATCGACGACATCACGCCACTAGTGAGAGACCGGATAGTGGCATAAACAAAAGGAGGCATATATCCAGCTGAGGGTCACTTGGGTAGCAAAAATATGCGAGGTCTGTGGTTCTGACAATGATGATTAATACAATAATCTCAAATAATATAATCTAGACACACGGAAGTGTTTCAGACCATGCGAACACAAACAACTTTCGACCCTCTCCCATAGCTCATATTTTAGTTATGCAACAGCCTCAAAATTGTGTGTGTAGTAAAGTCCTGTATACTCATATCACCTAGAAACCTAAACTTTATTTACTAAGATCAAATCAGTAAACACTGTTCTCGATATATTTTAATATTATAATCCTAGTGATAATAATTACTTTATAAGGTACTGATAAGTGTAGTATTACGCAAAATTTATCCGCAATATTGTTTTTAAGGTTTATTTTGTTATTAGGTGTATTAAATAACTGTTAATAATACTGAAACTGAAAACTGTTAATAAAATACATATTCATAAATAATGTGACTAAAAACTTAGTAATAAATAAACAATTCATATTCATTTTATTGCGTATAATATGGATGGAAAAATTACAGTAAAAGAGCGCCATAATCGACCTTTCGGCATGCAAACGAATTTAAGGACCTAAGGAAAAATTTACATTTATATTTATTCTTCTCACCATTCTCGTTTAAACTTGCTTTTTAAGAACCAGGGGATTCTGAAACCTGTAAAAAAAATTACATAATTTTACGCAAGTGCGTTTTAAGCTAAGGAAAGCAAAATATTAATAATTTAATAAACGAGAATCCCCCAACGACAGCCAACATTAAAACTTGCTGCACAAAAATTGGTTCTATACAAAATAAAGGTTTAAGTGTACATAAGCGTTTACTGAAGCCATCCATTTCAATGTTTATGTTCCTAAATAAACGTTTAATTCGTTGTTTTTCCATTATGAACGATTTCCATAAACCAGTGAAAAGTCTAGAACAAAAAATATTAAGATGCGGCGTTCAGTTTTAATGAAATTGTATCACTATAACGACGCAATTCGTATTACTACGCATAAATATTCATTTTTTTAGTAATACGTAGCATTAACTCAAAAAGCGTCGATCAAAAAATATAAAGTCAAGTAATACAAAGACCCATTAAGGAATGTAGAAATTATATTTCAAAATGTTGAAAATGATATGGACGCATAACTAAAATGGTCACTTAAGCTGTTGTAATCTTTAAAGCAATAACGACTCAATACTGAATAAGTCACCTAAAATTATTGCATTTTTGTTAAAACGACGACCTAATTCAAAATGGGTTACTATTTTGTAAAATATATAAAGAAAATCTTACCCATATTTTTAGTAAAACAACGACGCATCTGGGAATCGGTCGTTGTCGCGCACCGCCATCTTGCACTGCGGTTGGTGTAACACCGAATCAGCCGATATACTACTGAGTTACAACGCGCGGGGTGGGAGACGGATAAAGACTCAAATAGTTTCATACCTTATTACGCAAGGAATTGTGGTGTTTTTATTTGCCTAGATTGTAAAGCTTGATCTTTTAGGTCGATATTTTACAAAAACTCATTTTGCCAAAATTTCGTGTTCGGTCATTGTTTTATTAAGAGTGCGAAATAATGTTTAGCAAACTTGATATGAATATAATTACTTGACACTGGCAAATGCACAAGAGTGCGACGCCAAAATCGTCACGGAGGAAAAAAAACTGTTTTCTTCGCTCCCGTATTGGGGCTTTTGGCTCCGCGTGATTGACACAGTTGCCATATACAATTCGTTTAAGAATTTAAAAGTAGGGAAACGTAGAGGGAAAAAAACTTTGTCCTGCTGCTCACTCTTAATAAGTTGTTCATATACGTTATTTTACTTTCGTAATTATTATTATTTTAAGTCGCGTCTAGTACCAATATACTTAGCCTATGTAGGGAAACGATACGCGAAAATTTGGATGTAGGAAGAATCCATTTTACGCGGTGCAAATGGTGCAATTCAGAATTCACGAGTTTTGGCGCCAACGTGGAAAAAAACATGTCTTGACTAGAAAAAAACTTGTGTATTTTCGAGTGTTAATCTGTAGTAAATGGTGAATTATTATTTATTAAGTGCTCGTAAACGTGCTCGAGTGTGGGTAAGTGGTATAACGAGGTGAAACATGTCTTTTCTTGTTGTTTCCAAAACTCCATAGGAGCTTCTTGTAAAGTCTCCACCACTTTACAGGGGCATGAGTTTACCACAAAGTAAAAAAATAAAAAAAGATTCCATTGCACTACACTTTTTCAATCAAACCGAGTTGTTATGTTTTTGTTTTGTTCCCGTGTGAATTAAGTATTTAATCCCTAAAATAACAACGAAAAAAAAGCACAGAAAAAACACTATTTACTCAAACAGGAAAATCGATTTTAGCAAGATTTTAGACATAGAAAGACCACGCTTTAGGTAGTAGGTATCATGGACCACGCATTCCACGCAAAGCAAGCAATCTGACTTTTATTTTTGTTAAAATATTCATGACCGTGAATTCAATGTCCTTTAGTCGTAATATTAACCATGTTTAGATGGTATTAATAGCGTCAAACAAGTCACAGTCAGAGTCAAGCAAAGTAAGTCACGGTCAAGTCAAACTCATGCCCTTGGTAAAGTGGTGGAGACTTTACAAGAGGCTCCTATGGAGTTTTGGAAACAACATGAAAAGACATGTTTCGTTATATCACATGCCCACACTCGAGCACTTAATAAATAACAATTTATCATTTACTACACATTAACACTCGAAAATACACAAGTTTAGGAAAATACTCCAACGAGCCGACATGTTTTTTTCCACGTTGGCGCCATAACTCCAGCAATCTGACGGCAATGCAGCGATGCCAAGCTAGATTTCATTTTACCCCAACGCCTGATTAATTTTACCCTTAAATCATAACTATTTATATAAAAATACCATAAGGCTAAAGTTTTAGTATTAGATAATTAATAAAAAAAGTTCTTTCATATTCAATGGTTGATTTTTTATCTAACGTGCGTTCTGATTTACACACGCCATTATTATTATACTTAGTACAATACTAATATATCTGTAGCCATAATTAATCAGCTTTCAACGTTACAAGAGTTGTTGTTTGTAACAAAAATAAAATCCCTTAAGATTACCTCTAAACTCCTTAAACAATTAATTCTATACCCTAAAAATTACCCTGCGACATAATTTTTACTCTAAATCTAGGGTAAAATACCCTAAATTGGCATCACTGCGGTTATTAGCCAAGTAATGACCACAGATAATTAAAATTCATCTAATATGAGTGAACAAAATAGAATGACGACATCAAAACGTCCTAGCCATTGTGATAACATAATGATAATGTATTTTAAAGTCTATGGTACGAAATTAGAAAGTAATATCAAAATAACATTACTTGTGCACGCTATGGTAGGGCCCCAGGTGTTTACTGATACGCTCGGTACTTGTAAGAAAACCGTTCAACTACAGCTCACGGACACGATGCCGGTATACGTGTAAATTGAAACGCGACCCGTACCCTCTGCCACGAATTGAGTAATTGTTCGCGACACTCAGTGGTGGAGAGGAGTACTCAAAAATAGATTTGAAAAATAGCTACCAACAATTATTGTTATCGGAAGATTCACAGAAATGTACCGCGATCACCACTCATATTGGGACTTTCGTATACCGCCGCACCCCTTTTGGGTTGTCATGCATACCGGAAAAGTTTCAAAAAATCATGGAGGAGACTTTGAAGGGCGTGCCTAATACGGTAGTGTTCTTGGATTACATATTATGTGTGACAGGCGCGTCCCGCCAGTCTCATTTAGAGAATTTGAAGGCAGTACTTGAACGGTTGCGTAACATGGGGTTTACGGTTAAGTTAAATAAATGTTCATTCTTACAGAAAAGTGTTAAGTACCTAGGATTTATTATCGATAAATCCGGCTTACGACCGAATCCAAAAGAAACGGAGGCCATTTTCAATGCTTCCCGACTGACTGACGTGACACAGCTGAAGAGTTTTCTCGGTATGCTCAATTATTACGGGAATCCTAATCTAAGCATTTTGTTGCATCCACTACATGCGATGCTAAAAAAAGGAGCAGATTGGAAATGGGACTCTGAATGCGAAAGTACATTTATCGAGGCAAGACGGGTATTGATAAGCGATAAGGTACTCCCGCATTACGAGGAGGGGCGAGCACTCGTGTTGTCGTGTGATAGCTCAGCCTACGGGGTCGGGGCGGTCTTGGCGCTCTTGTACCCGGACGGGAGCGAGCGGCCCGTCAGCTGCGTCTCGCGCACGCTTAACTCGGCAGAGAAGAACTACAGCCAGCTCGATAAAGAGGCATTGGCGATTTTTTTTGGCATCACCAAGCATCACCAGTACTTGTTTGGTAGGCGGTTCGAATTGTGTACCTATTATATAATATAATAATAATTTAAAAAAAACTACGGTTGTCATCATAAGTCCTTTTTTCCATAGTTGTGATTTTTAAATTATTTCTTGCATAAATCTACACTAATATTATAAAGAGGAAAGATTTGTACCTATTTTTGTATGTTTGTAATGAATAGGCTCAAAAAGTACTGGGCCGATTTAAAAAATTCTTTCACCAATAGAATGCTACATTCTTCCAATTTGACATAGGCTATACAATATTTTGTAGCGAGGCCGAAGGCCGAGCTTACACCCGTGCGAAGCCGGGGCGAGCGGCTAGTATACTATAAATCAACAAAATATTACTGTACATAAAGAAAATAAGGATAATAGATAATTTTACACCAACAAAATCAAACAAGATAACCCAAAAATGCAAAAACTACGAAGATCATATTTACGTTGCCATGACAAATAATAATAATATACCTATTATACTATCAAAATGTACAACAATAGAAAATTTAAAAATGCTTAAATAATAATAGAAAAATGATCACACGGTCCCGAAAAAAGGTAACAGCGGAAACTAGCGCACACCCTCTAGCAACGCCCGCCTCGTCGTCGTCTCCGAGCACCTCGTCGGATGATTTCCACACCACCCGCGAGACAAGCGGCTCGTCGAGCGACGCGAGCGGGCCCGGGACTCCGACGCCACGTCCACCTGCGCATCGGAGACGTCCCCCGCTGCCGGCACGCTTGGGGCCTGTGGGGCATTCTGCCTCACGCCCAGCCCCCGCTACCGGTGGTGTTGTGCGTCGCATGCGATGGTCTCCAACCATGAATGAGAACTGCATGCGCGCCTATTACCGGGCTACAGAGGGAGGATTGGTAGAAGACATCAAACAATCGGTGAAGGAGTGCTTCTTTTGTCGCCTGACCAAAGTACTTAATAGTTTTTTGTCTGGTGGCAACAAGGTGCGTGCCTTCAACGGTTGGGTGATGCTTTTGCTGATATACTCCTTTGGCATATTGAGGTGGACTCAAACGGAGCTGGACGCCCTGGATAGGAGGGTTCGTCAACTGCTCACATCACATCGCATGCTACACCCACGATCGTCTGTTATGAGACTATCCATTCCACGGAAGTGGGGGGGTCGAGGCTTTTTAAATGCCAAGCACCTACGCTACCGTGAGGTGTGCAGTCTCAGGGATTTTTTTCCATAACAGCGAGAGTGGGATGCATCGCGATGTTGTGGCTGTTGACAGGGGCCTCACGCCGCTCTCCTTGGCAAACGAGAACTGGCGCAAACCATCGGTGCTAAACATCGAGGATCGGAAGGACGTTTGGAAAGGCAAAAAGCTGCATAGAGGGCCCGATGTGAACCTGCTTGCGTCGGTGGAATGGTTACGTTTCGGGGACCTCTTTGGGGAATCCGAGGGGTTCCAAATTTCATAAACACACCTCAAACAGTTATTTAGATATTAACGTCCAAAAATCGACATTTTTATCACTGACTGACCTATAGATCAAAACTATAACCCACTTCCAGATGACCTAGAAAGTTCAAATTTGGCATACAGATAGGTAGTTGGGTCAATAGAAAGGGAAAAATCAGAAACTAGTAAATTTGTATTATTTTATCATAATTTTTCAATTTAATTGATTCTATGAGCAACACTTACTTATAGCGCCTGTAATTTAAGAATTAGCAATCTAAATTGATTCCAGCCGGTTTTAATGTGGATTTTAAGGTTTTCACGTGAATATATAATTACGTGAATATATAAGGAGTGGAATACCGCCCTTATTTTTTATTAATTCAAACAAAGCAGCTTTACTAAGTGCACCATGTTCACGGGAACCGTGAACATGGTGCATGTTACTGCGCCGCAAAATCGGGAGCTCCTTCCACAACCTTACCATGGTAAATATCCCGTAAATAACCATATAACTGTAGTGAACAATCGTGATAGTTTAAAACAATATCAGTTTCAGTACCAATAGTATTATAGTTGTAACGACTAACGCCTGACAGATTTGTAAGAGCACCTAAGCTGTACGCCTGCAAGACTATAGTAGAGTATGTACTGCGGCGTTTATGGAGTTTAGCGTAGTCTTATAACCCCTTACTGCCCGCAGGTAGGTAGATGGTTAGGGTGCCGGCTAGGCAAGAAAACCACAGGAAATCATCAGGGTGTGTATTATTGTCCTATAACATTGCACAGCCGCACACTTTTCGCACCAAGTAGGTAGATGTAAAAGAGGATCACTGGCCTGAGCGTATAATGCACTCGAATCCGCGTAGTGCCTTCAGGACGTGCTCCCGTCTGTCACCATCAAGTTGTAAGTAGGTAGTAGTCGACCATCAACCCGGGACGAACCGTCTAGCTACTTCTGGGACGAAGTAGGTCGTGCAGTGAAGATAAAAAATAAATCCTGGAACGAGGTAGCTAGGCATTAAAATTCGTTCCGGGAAGTACTGTCTGCCAGGCCATGTAAGGTAGCGTGAAGGTTAGCCTCCAGCGGTAACGCAGTGCGAATCCGCGGCAGACACAGCGATCACGAAATGCCCTTAACTGCAGTCAGCTAGGCGTGGCAGAACAGCTTAGTTTAGTAATAATTAAACATTGTGAAGAAAAGCGCTGGAATGACACAGTAATAACAACAATAATAAAAACTCACCCTAGATGGATTATAGATTATTTAAAAATAATCTCTGCCTCTTCTTGCACCCGGAGCGCGGCGTAGAATGCACAGCGACCACAGTATAAGTAATAATAACTATGTAGTTAGCGTTCCTTGATGTCGCGGCAAACAATTTCGAACGCACGCAAGACGCAAGGTTCCGCATAATAATAATATAATATTCTAGATTATTTTACCTAATTAAAATGCTAATAAATATTTTATGTTAAATAAAAATTTAGTTGTTATTTTAAAGTAAGTAATTTATTAGAAATTATTAGTTTTTTTTAATGTAGATTTATAAGCTTAGTTTTAGTATTATTATTTTTTATAAATAAATGACGGCGCTAACCGCAACGTCACAGTACATATGTTGTAACTGGAAGATTTAAGTGTCTACAGCAGCGCGTATTAATTTTGTTATGTAAAAGTACCTACTACCTACTAATAATTTCTGTATAAAAAGTAATGATATCCCATCAAAAACATAAATGTGAAATGAGAGCCAAGGGAATATTATTGACTTCAAAGACAAAAGAAGTGAGATCTAACTTAGGATAATATATTGAAGCCTAAGGTCTGACTTGGCTAGTTCTAATATACGAATTATTATTATGTAGCTACTAAAACAGTCATGGAAGAGCCCTATTGTCGATTGCTAGTTTCTACCAGCAAGCCAAATTTTCGGATGAATAAATGAGAACTTTCAGCTTTAGAACTTGCGAAGGCTATAATATAATTCATATATTCGAACTAGCCAAGTCAAACCTTAGGCTTCAATATAATTATTATCCTAAGTTAGATCTCACTTCTTTTGTCTTTGAAGTCAATAATATTCACTTGGCTCTCATTTCACATTTATGTTTTTGATGGGATAGCTTTTATTCCATAACACTATGATTAATTGTACAATTGAAAATTATTGTAAATTACTTGGGGACAAGGTATTCCGCTTGATAACGAATGCTGTCACCGTCTAAACCAAAAGTAAAGTGCCACCGTCCAAAGCAAAAGGTAAATTCAAAAGTGAGCTCCCCCGAGCCTCGATTGTCCATGCGCTCTCGCTAGCGCCTCTGCCGGATGGTATGCCAAACTCGCTAGCTGATTGGTCGCAACGACCGATCAGCAAGCCGCCTCAACAACATCCGGTACCAGCGTTATACCAGTGATGGTGCCACTTCCATCACTAGTCCACCAAAACAAGGCTAGTGGCGCTTAACTAAATATTTTATGATTAAACAAACTTAATTTTAATTTGAATTTAACTAAATGATCTCATCCATAAAAACTATGCGCTAAGTTCCGATAGAATGTCGAAACATCAACTATCAGCCGTCTGCTGCCATCTGTCATTGTCAGTTCTGTTTCTTGCCACTCTAAAAATATCGACGCGCCTACATATGTATATGTTGTATTTATTTCTATTGATTGTTTATCTTTTCGATTTTTAGTTAAGGCCACTGTAAGTCCTTTCCGTGCATGGTTGCCTGGAAGAGATCGCTTTAAGCGATAAGGCCGTCTGTTAAAAGCCTAGATAATTACTGTAATTTATAATGTTATCCTTGTTTTTGTGGTTTTTAATAAAGAGTTATTGTATTGTACTAAAGATAAATCCCTATCCCTACCATATTATAAATGTGTAGATCAAATACCTTCACACATGACTTCTAACTAAGTAGAAGCAATACCGGATATCGGTTTAACTTGCAAAAAAATGCCGTTTGCGTGATTCAGGTAAAGTGTCGTATTTACCTATAATAGACGCACTTTTCATATATGTGAAACTACGATCCATTTACACTCATTATTTTAGGAATTATTGAATACCTTATTACGTTTTTAATAATATTATTCGTAAAGTTTAAGCAAATTTACAATTTTTTCGCAAAACATCGTTTTAGTACGCAATCTATTTTCAAACTATGGAACTACAAATCTGACGGCTGTCAGTTTGTTTGTTTGTCCGCGCACATCTTTTAAACTACTAGAAGGATTTCAAAGCAGTTTACATGAATATGCTTATAAAATACCTGATTGAAACATAGGCTATATTAATTTATGATAATAAATAGTAAAAAAAATTTTTTTTAATAATTATTTATAACGCCATCTAGCTTATTTTATAGTAATGTTGTCGTAATGACAGACTTCTACTCGCAGACATGGTAGGTAGGAAGACTGAAGCGGCTGTTGCCATATCTACACTAATATTATAAAGAGGAAAGATTTGTATCTATTTTTGTATGTTTGTATGTTTGTAATGAATAGGCTCCAAAACTACTGAACCGATTTGAAAAATTCTTTCACTGTTGGGAAGCTACACTATGCCCGGGTGACATAGGCTATATTATATTTTGTAGCGAGGCCGAAGGCCGAGCTTACACTTGTGCGAAGCCGGGGCGGACGGCTAGTAATCTATCTACACTAATATTATAAAGAGGAAAGATTTGTACCTATTTTTGTATGTTTGTATGTTTGTAATGAATAGGCTCCGAAACTACTGAACCGATTTGAAAAATTCTTTCACTGTTGGGAAGCTACACTATCCCCAGGTGACATAGGCTATATTATATTTTGTAGCGAGGCCGAAGGCCGAGCTTACACTCGTGCGAAGCCGGGACGGACGGCTAGTATGTAAATAAAAATATAGATATTCGCCAAAGAACCAGAGTCACCGACATAGCTATTAAAATCTGCAAGTTGAAGTGGCAATGGGCAGGCCACATCGCTCGAAGAACTGTTAACCGATGGGGAAGTAGGTAAGGTTCTTGAGTGGAGACCGCGAACCGGAAGACGCAGCGTATGTAGGCCTCCCACTAGATGGACCGACGACATTGTGAGAGTCGCGGGCATCCAGTGGATGCAGATGGCAGGATGTCGTTCAGTGTGGAGGTTAAAGGGGGAGGCCTATGTTCAGCAGTGGACGTCTTCTGGCTGATGATGATGATGAAATAAAAACGAATCGCCGAAATGTATGTACCCGCATAACTTCCGATAGACTGCACCAAATAGTTTTTTTTGTGTTTGTTATTTTCAGGACAGCCAACTGCTTTTGAAGAGGTTTTACAGTTTATTATGGCGTAATTTAAAGTACATTTATTTTTGTATTGACTTCTGACGTGCTAATATACCAAGTCGACGGAGATTAAAATGAATACATTTTTTTGCCAGGATCCAACTTAAGACCAATAACAGACACGCAAAGTAGGTGAACTCGCGGCATCTAATCTGTTACTGATCTATGATTAGCAGCTATTTTGGTGGTGAACGAAAGCGGTTTAGTTGTTGGAAGGGTCGAGGCGCAGAAGGCGGGCAAAAATTATTTAGACACCATTGATTGGCAGTCTTTACGCGGAGTAATGTTAAATAACAGCGATTAATTATAGATACCGCTCCATGCTTCCTACTTACTATTTACTAATAATTCAATAATAACGTTTGCCATGCATGACATTTCGCTTGACTTATACCAATTTTTTTTCCTTATTGGCTCCATGGCTCCACACTTCCAAAGTATTTAACCAGTGAAAGTAATATATTATTTGCTTGAAATATATTTGAAACTATGGACATGTCGGGATACCTGTATCGAGTCAGATTAAAACTAGACTAAAATCATACTATGACGATAGTATGACAATCTGCATTAAAATGGAGAGCAATAAATCTACAATCATGTCATATGTGTAGGTATTATCTATAAAATATTCAGTATAAATATAATCCGATGGATTTGTGCCTATTTAAAGTTCCGTTCGTGTTCGTTAGTGTAACATTTATATTTGGATATGTCAGTCTAATCGTCCACCCACTAATTACTTTGCGCTACGCGTACAAAGTCGCGGGCATTAGCTAGTCTGTAATAAAATTCAATATTTGTATAATTATGCTACCTGCCACCATGTTTGACATGTGAAAATATGGATGAATTCTACACTAAGTGTCAATATATGCGGATGCGGATAAAATTTCAACTATCAATAATCTTTCTGCCATTCCAACTCCCGACTTTTCACCTTTTGCATTTAATCGATTCACCGAAAGTGATGTTAAGAAGAGTCTAATGTCAATCTCCTCCAACGCGGTGGGCGGTGACAGTATAAGTCGGAACATGCTTATGCCTATCCTTGATGTCATCCTTCCTATTCTTTGTATTTTATTTAATAACTCTATTTCAAGTGGGGTGTTCCCTGCAATCTGGAAAGATGCGCAGATTATTCCATTGCCTAAGAAATCCAACCCTAAATCATTTTCTGAATACTGTCCAATTTCTATCCTTCCTTTTCTATCCAAAGTCTTCGAGTGTCTTGTTCACAGACAACTCAATGAATTCCTCAATAGGCCAAAACTGAAAAAACCTATGGTCACTATGTTTTACTATTTTAGAAAATGACTCCAGCACCGCAAGAGTACCAGTCACGCCTGGATCTCAAAGATCAGGAGATGGCACCAGCGCTCAATGGAGAAAGTGTCGTCATCTCCGGCATGTCAGGTCTCTTTCCATCGTCGAGAAGCATCAAAGAATTTTCAGAGTTATTGTACTCTAAGGCAAGTATACCTTTTCGTACTTATCAGCTTGGTCATGATGATGTAGTCCTTGGTGATTAATGTCAATCCATTCCCTGTAGCTTGTAGAAGACTACATAGGGACATTTCTGCGTTCACTCCATATTTAGGAGGATACTTAATAAATTATATGGGTTCAGTATCGGCAGTATACTGATACTGAACATCTCAGACATCTCAGTTGAGCGTCGTACAAAGCAGACGTGTTGTTAAAGCGCGAGACCTGGGTACAAGTACGTGATTATGCAGAACTTGGGCTTAGAGACGTTATAGCATGGCTTCAAACCAACTTGCTCACTCTTAATTACACTAAAAGCAAATTCATTTCTTTTAGCATCTTAAAAAAGTACAGTTCCCCCAAAAATATCTTTAAAATCCACGCCCACTCTTGTAAGAATAACCCTAACACTAACTGCAACTGTGTTTACATTGATCAAGTCAATCCTATTAAATATCTTGGCGTGGTTATCGACGAAAAGCTCTCTTGGATGCCCCAGATTGAAGCTGTTTCATGTCGTATTAGGAAACTTGTATGGATCTTTAAGAACCTACGCCAAATTAGTTTTTTGATCTACTAAAGACTGTATATTTTTCTAAATGCCAATCTGTGCTTGGGTATTGCATACCAGTATGGGCGGCGCATGCAAAACCAAAATTATAAAACTAGAACGAGCACAGCGTTTGGTTTTGAAGGTAATGACTATCAAGCCCTCTCGATATCCTACTCATCTTCTTTTCTCAGAGTGCAAAATTCTTACAGTGCGTCAACTTTTATACTTACTATACCTTGTTCTTGCCCACCACAAAATTATTAAATACGATGAACTTACACTCCCTGAACGTTCTACAAGTAACAAAAATATCTGTACAATCCATCGCTGTAATACAGTATTTGTACATTGTCCGGCGGAGGGTATTGTTACCCTTAATTAACTAACCTGTGTTATTGCCATAACACAGGTTAATTCCTAGCTTGGGTAACAAGGCTCTTCATCATCGAGTATTATTTTTGTAAAAAAAAACTTTTGTAAAAATTTATGACCTACAACGTTTGTAGACACCAAATATATTTTCATTTTTTTAATATTGCTTAAACTTTAAAATTCACTTCGACCTCCATTTTTACCTTAAGCGTATTATAATAAACGCCAGATTAAGTTCCCGAGTGCTACAGTGTTACAACTTTTCATCGTCGAGTAAATTCTCAGCATCGCCTTGTAACGGGTGATAAACCAGAATTTATACAAAAGAATAAAACAAGCAAATTTGACATCTATTAAAGAGTAGCGGATTTAAAATTTAGTTCTCGCTACTGTGGACAGAGGGCGCAGATAATATTTTGTTAGGGAACATTTAAATAATCTTTCAGCTGTAGGAGTGACAAACAGCGTTCGTGTGTCACAACGTCGTTTTGGCTGATTGCAGCCCGATACGAGATGAATCGAAAATAGAAAGATTTAGCTAATCGATCGATAGCACCGTGCCGACCTCTCGTGCCGGGCGGTTGAAGTTGAGAACGTGTTTGGTGAGTGTGACATTCACGGCGTTTTGACCAATTCCGCTAGAGGGCGCAAAGCCGGTAAAGTGACTCAAAACAGTTTTTCTCATCCAACGAAAAACGACTAGCTTTCAGGGCTATTATGAAATCTAGTTATTGGTCGTGACCTAAATTTTAGTCTGTGACCTAGAGGTTTCACTTGTGGAAGGTGGATCTTTGCATTACGACACTAGCGCCGCCTAGGCATGAGGTGCGGAACATAATCAAGCGACAATGACCGGAAATGGTAATGGCTTCTAGAATAACGGGGTCTGGTGGAAGAATAATGGCCTCTATTCCTATAGTTCAAGGTTGCAGTTTGGCATGAATGAAAAGGCGAGTAGCGTCTGGGTTTTTATCTATTTTTACCTTTTTACGAAAAGGGCAAAATTGAAGTCAAGGAAATGGTAAATAGAGGTCCGGAAAGGCCATCGTGGCAGTCACTTCTCACTCGGGAGCCGGTCGCAGCAGACGAATTTTAAGTGCACGAATTGTTTTGTCGCGGTGCAGGTGAGTTTGGAAGGGAAAGACGAAAAGAGCGAGGAAGAAGTGCTAGTGATCATCTGGATAGTGATTTTCTGATTTTGAATCATTAATTTCAGAGGATTCATCATTTGTGGTAAACCCACGATCTCGACTCGTGTTTGAGGAGTGTCGAGAAAACTTGCTGTTGGTCGTGTCCCAGTTCGAGAAAGCGCAGATCGACCGGCTCTCATCTCGCTGGTGGCGCGGCTGCTTCTTCGGCGGTCTTCTCTGTGCCGCGACGAGCGGGGGTCCGCGACGAGCGGAGGCCCGCGTCGAGCGGAGGTCCGCGGCGACGAACGGAGGTCCGCGGTGGCAGCGGAACATCGGGACAAAGGTTTAGTGAACCAAGGAGGTGGGTTCTATTCAGTTTATTCTTCCGAGTGTTGTGGAATCAGCCAGTTCATCAGAACTGTCCAGTTGCCAGGCATTTTCTGTGAGTGCGGACAGTGACACTTAACAGTGTCTGAGAAAATAATTATGTTATATTCAAAAGTTGTGCCCGTCACTGTGAGAAACTACCCTTTTAAATAATAATTCACAAGATCGTGTTCTGAAATCGGATCAACTTTGTAACAGATTGCAGAAACGATATTTTATAGGCTAAGAGAATGTCTAGTGGATGTTAACGGAGTGGTGTTACCCTCATTCTAGAGGAGACACGAAAATGTAAAAGAATAAACCATTGTAACCATATTCATGATAAATAAGGATCGAGTACCGGTACCTTGTGAGTCATGATTATAAAACATTAATTAAGAATCTAATCATCTAATCGACTTATGATCTATGTACTTTGTTTTACTCTCGAAGTAACAACCATAAGGTGATACTTGTATTTTGGGAAAGGAGATTCCCATGTGACTTTGTGTGTATCTGCTACTAGAACGTGTAAGTTTGTAAACGTATGCTGGTAGATAGCAATCTAAAGGACGCAATAAATAACTGTCGAGGCCAAGTCGTGGTTTTCTTTATTTTACTACCCGCCAATAGAATCGATCACCTGGTGCCGCCGCTAGCTGGGATTTTAGGAGAAGTAGAGAGGTGACAATGGCGCCCAACGTAAAAAACCCATACCCTCATCAGTTAACTCTCTCTTCACCCCCGCAAAAGACGGGCGTTATTTTTTGACCTATTCGCACAAAAAAAACTGCACCGTCATAGCCCTTATCAAACCACCAACGGATTACGTCGGCAGAAAACATGAATATAGTACGCTCGCCACCTGGAATTGGCCTCAGTGGTGGCGTCGGATGGAGCGACTCGTAACCAAATTTATCAGAGTTGAGTAACATACGTCAAAAGCGCAAACAAACAGATGATGACGCTATTATTCACACATAAATTAGTGAAATGCGTAAACAAATGGAACAAATGATGATGATGCTAACATCACGTTCCTACCAGTCAAAGTGAGTTTACACAGAAAATATCTAGTGATATGACTGGGGTTGACAGCCTTTGGTAGTCTGGGGATTCTTAGCACCCCTTACCCTGCCGTAACCATGACTGCCGCCTTAGCTAAAATTAGTAAGACCGGGAACTGGGGGCCATGGATTATCTCTGTCCGGAGGTTGTTCCTATAGTTGCCATGCTGGGCACGCAGGTAGGTGACCGCAGGGGCGTAGCCTCTCGCACTGGGGACGCTGCTGCCCATCACCAGTCTGAAAATTTTGCTACATCATAATGTGTAATGGTTATCCCGCATATCCCGATGGTCATTTGTGATGGTTAGTCGGTCTCCTTTTAGTTAGCTCTTACTACAAAGCTCCTGTTTAATTATAGGCTAATCCAGTGAACTGTGACGACGTGCGGTGGACAATGAAACATCCTCAAGTTTCAAACTATATAGGCAAGGTGCCGGACCTCGATCGGTTTGATTCACAATTTTTTATGGTACATAAAAATCTTGGAGAAGCTATGGATCCGGTGGCGAGGAAAGTTCTTGAACAATCGTATCAAGCCATTTATGACGCTGGATTGAATCCAAAACATCTCAATGGAAAAAAAATTGGGGTTTATATAGCGGCTGCTTTTACTGCTTCGGAACACCTTTGCGTTTATAGTTTGAATGCTAAAGCAGGTTATGGCATTACTGGGTATGTTTAACTATAACATTAATATAATATAAATAATTTTAATTAATATAAAAAAAAAAAAAAAAATCATTAAACCCAATTTTTTGTTTGTATTGCAGGACTAGTAAAACAATGTACGCAAACCGCATATCTTATTGGTTGAATACTAAGGGCCCATCTTTGACGATAGATGACTCCTGCTGTGGTTCCGTGGTAGCTCTGGAAGAGGCTTGCAAAGCTATCAACAGCGGGATAATAGAGGCGGCCATAGTAGGAGGCACTAATGTCTGCATCGCTCCGCATACTTTAGTACACTATAACAGGTAATTCTATTAATAACAACTAATTAAATTATATAAATTATTAATTAAAATATACGGTTCTAGATATGGGCAGCTTGGCATTACTAGGTCCTCTGAGAAATTCATCTGTAGAGAAGTGCTTACGTGTATGCAAATATTCATCATCAAAGTATATAAAATTCAAAGTCTCGATTGATCACTGACATATCAACGTACAGCATCAACCGATGGTCTTAGAGATATGAAATTTAGAAGTTGTATTCATAAAAATTTGTGAGCATAGCTAGTATAAAATATTATCTACTAGCTTCCGCCCGCGGCTTCGCCCGCGTTGTCACAAAGTTGAATGCAGCGCACCCGACATTACAAAATGCGTCGTGAAAAATTATTTGTTCAATAAATCTCATGTGTTTGATTTATAATTTGGCTGGTTTATCAATTTATTTACTATTGCAATAATTCCCTAAACAACCGTTTCATCCGTTTCGACGTGTAGATACAACCGTGCGAGCGGCTAAATCGAACTAGGCAAAGACTTGCCGACTTTGCGGCGCGCTAGTTAATAATACTATTAACAAATTTTTGTCGAAAACAAAACTAATAAAAAAAAATGTAGATCTGAACACGTTCTACAAGTTTAATACAAGAAATTTTTCGATATCTGTCACGAGAAAAAAGAAAATAGCAAAAAAAATTGTTCACTCCCAAACTTTATGCTTTTTTTTCCGATCGATATCTCAATAACGATGAACGATAGGTGAAAAATGTATAGAACCTTAAATGTAGATCTTAAAGAAAGCAACAAAAAAATGTTGGATATTTTTTTTGTATCTCAACGGAAAACCGAGTTATTATGGAAAAACTGAATTTAACTCTTTTTTCAAGATGGCGGAAATTCCACAAGCCAGTTTTGCTCGACATTTTGAAGTTAAGCTTTTCTAGGCCCTCCCCACGTTATATCAAAAATTTTGCTTTCTCGGTTCACTTGCATTTCCGAATGTAAATAATGACTGGACTAAATGTGATGTCGTAAAAAAACACATTTTTGCGCGTACATTGCAAACGCTGGCTGAACCCTACGAGATAGATCAAAATATTGTACTACAATATTATACACCTTAAAAGGTCTACAAAAAAATCGGGGTGGTATTATGTCTATCTCTTAGGGATAACTCACAATAACCATTTTTTATCCATTACTAACATAGGCATGATATACTGTTAAAACAGTTTTTTGAGATGTACATTGTCTCAATTTTTTCAAGGCAAAAACAAAGCTTTCGAGTCTACTTCGTAACAAACGAATGTGTTCTTTCCATGTTAAATGTGCATCCACTTCGAAAAACTACACTAGAAACCACAAGGCGTTGAAAATAATAGTCATAAAACGTCCGCAGTTTTGTATATAAACATAGCTATACACAATTTACATCGACACAAAACTATTTTACCAAATCCAACCGTATAATCCTAATTTACGGCTCGGTTCTCTAATGCCGGTTCGATTAGCACAATATCGTCAAAACTCTATTATGACTGAATCGCATGTGAGAAAGAAATAGCTATTTGCGCGATAGACTTGGTACTTTTGCGAAAGGGAAAGCTGCGTAATTAAAATACTATAATTATAACAAAAAAATAAGCGATTTCTATGGGTTTTTAAGACTATTTGGATAATAAACACTGTAAGTATGTATCGAATATTTACTTACCGATGATATAATACGCAATCTTTTTTTTGGTACTTTTGTGTTATTGTTGAATTTTTCACGGATCACTTGGTCGTTGTTTTGTTACGGCTTGTGCAACTATCGCGTGACTGTGGATCCATTCTGATTGCGTATTGAGTCCAGGGCCCCGATCCTACTAAACCAATTATTTTTAAATTGTTAATGGTTTTTTTTTTCAAAATTGACCTTTTGACCCTTTTGGTATAGATAAAGGGTCAAAAGTGAAAAACAAAATTATTTTTAAATTGTTAATGAATTCCATAAAAAAATACCCTTTTAACACTTTTTGTACCTATAGATAAAAGAAATACGCAAATCAATAACAATGGAAAAACAATTGGTTTAGTAGAATCGGGGCCCAGACAGATTGAGTATTGCCGCGATTAGTGCGTCATTGTGGGATCTTTGTATTTTTTGATCGAAGTGCATCAATGGTAATTCCCAAAAAAATGTACTATTGACCTGTTCAATGTTAAACACTGTTTTAAACTATCACGGTTGTTCACTAAAGTTAAATGATTATTTACGGGATATTTACCGTGGTAAGGTTGTGGAAGGAGCTCCCGATATTTCGGCGCAGTTACATGCACCATGTTCACGGGACGCCGAAATATCGGGAGCTCCTTCCACAACCTTACCACGGTAAATATCCCGTAAATAATCATTTAACTTTACTGTTCAATGTTGTTGTTGCCGTACGTAATCTTTAATAAGGAAAACTTCTTTTGAAATGTTTTATTTTTGTTTTCGACATATTGCATTTTTAATATTAATTTTGCCCACAAACTTAGCAATAGACAAACTCTAATTTTATCTTTAGCAGCTAGAGTAAAAAAAAACAGAAAAGTGGAGATTTGATAATTCGTTCATTTACAGTTGCCCAGACAAGAAAATTTCGGGTAATTTTACTACAAAAACATGCCACATTAGAGCGGCTGAACGGACTATCACTAGGAGTTCGTGTATCGGTAATATAATGGTACACATACGTATGACCCGGGTATGTCCTAAAACTGCGACCAGAACCACCGGAGGATGGGCAGCAGCGTCCTAATAGTACACGGTGAACGTACTGCGATCCCCACGCCACCTGCCAAGCGTGGGGATTATGACAACACTCTCTCTATTAGGGAGGTCTTGTCCAACAGTGGCTGATGATGTATGATACAAAGACGTGGATAACTAACACCCATACTCAAACCAGAATTGAAACAAATTCAGTTCAGCAGATTTTTTTATATACTTATTCTTTCAGATGCATAAAGATCTCATCGGATGGTAAAACGAAGTCGTTTGATCAGAATGCGGATGGCTGCTCCTTGTCAGATGCTATAAATATTATATTTCTTCAAAAAGCGAAGCATGCTTTGAGGTCAGTATAGAATTGACTTAATTTGATTATTTACGGGATATTTACCGTGGTAAGGTTGTGGAAGGAGGTCCCGATATTTCGGCGCAGTTACATGCACCATGTTCACGGGAAGACTGAAAAATGCGGGTGGTTGGTGAAAAAGTAAATAATCATATAACTTTAGTGAACAACCGTGATAGTTTAAAACAGTGTTTGACTTAATTTGTTTTCGATTTCAAACTCATTATTTTTTCAAAAAACATTTTTGAGTTTTTTACTACACTAATGCTGCAAACAATATATATACATTTTTGAAGGAAAATCATTTGCACCTGGTTTCACCAACGTATTTGACTTAATGGAAATTCACTCTACTCCATTCCCGTCCTGATTTTTTTGTTCCAGTTCTGATTTTATTTCACTCACGTTCCACCCCTGTCCCGTTCGTTTCACCTCACTTTGTTGCCTTCTTCAACAAATTCACCTCTTACCAATGTTTTACTATTATGCTGCTTTCGTCTCAAGCCCGTCTGGCTCTCGTTCCGGCTACTACTGGAAAGAATTTCATTCTTGCCTCCGTCTCACCTATGTCCGATATGGTCAAACCAGCTTAATTGAGAAACGTTAACGGTGAGAATAACTTGGCCACCAGCAACACTAAATAATCAGCCATATAATAATTTTCATATTTTTTAGGGCTTATGCAGAGGTGGTTCATGTCAAGAACGAGTTTATATCAAATCTTGGAGGAGAAACTGGTCAGATATTCGGATTCGTCCGTAATCCTGCTACAAGCGCAGAGTTTTTAAAGAAATTTTATTTGGAAGCCCGTGTTTCTCCAAAAGAAATAGAATATATTGAAGCTTGTGGCACAGGTACCTACTCATATTTTTTTTATTTTTTTTTGGATTTTACATATTATGTCATGCCAAATAAAAAAGAACATTCGTCATGTGAGAGAAAAAAGATTGCAAATGGTATTTTGCAATGAAAATGTTTGTTGTGGGAAAGATCCCTATAAAATCATGACAAAGAAATTATGTAACTTGGATACATTTTGAGAGTTCAGAGTGCGCATCAGATCTGCACAATAAAAATAAATGTTGCCTGGATATGAATCAGTCCAGAACCATCGGACCTCTGGAGTACAGGGGTCCTCTTGTGGGAGTTAAATGAGTTTACTAAACCTATCTTGTGCTAAGGGGATGTGGAAAATAAATTAATGCAAATATTTGAGGTTACAATGTGTCATGTACTACCCTACTTTTTTATACACAGGCCTCATTAATATTAGCTACCGAAGTTTTTAGTTGTCAATATACATTCACTCAAGAAACACGTTCGTCTCTCATTTAAAATCTCAGTTGTAGGAAAAGCAACATTATCAACACGACATATGGTCCATATTCGAACCGGATTGTGATTTATATTTCTACAACAACAAGCTTACCTTTCCGAGAAGTGTGACGCCCCTGACGCAAAATGGCCGCCCGGTGTTTGCAATAATTTTACAAAACTACGTGTTTACGGCTGATGTACAACTTACTTACTACGAAATTAATACGCAATGTGATATTTTTCAACCAATATGAACAAAATGGAAGAAATCAAATCAAAATTGAACGAGATTGTCAATGTTTTAAAACGCGCACAAGAAAACTTTAAAAAATGTCCGAGGTCACGAAGAACTGTTGCATATATGAAGGTGCGGATGGAGTATTTGGTGGAAAGTTGGAACACATACAAGCAGTACTACAGTGATTTATCGACATTGGAACAGAGTACATTGTCAATAAACTATTGTGACGTTGAAGATATGTTCCTAAATACGAAAACAGACATACAAGAAGTGATTGAAACTTCAATTCCATCTACTTCTACCCCGGCTATCGTGGGTAACAAAGGAGGCGTCTTCAACAATCTTTGCCACGAATTGACCTGCCAAAGTTTCTCGGACTGCACGAGGAGTTTCAAAATTTTGAAGATACTTTCACATCATTAATTGGAAATAACCCGACGCTAAGTGACGTTCAACGCCTTCACTACTTGAAGTCATGCCTCACAGGTGAAGCCGCCACAACAATAAAAGCTTATCAAATTATAGAGAACAATTATAAGCCCGCCTGGAATTGCTTGAAAAAACGGTATAGTCACAAGCGACTCGTAGTAAATGCAATCCTCAAAAGATTATTTCAACTACGTAAGATCACCGTGCAATCAGCGAGTCAGTTGAAACAGTTAATGGATACTAAACGAGAATGTTTGACTGGTTTAACAAATTCGGAAATAATTACCGACACATGGGACCCAATTGTGATCTACATTGTCATTCAAAAACTCAATCAAGATACCAGATTACCCAACAATACAAGGAATGGGAGGATCAAGTAAGCAAGACTTTTGGCGCAGAATTACCAAAACTACAAGATTTAATGACATTCTTGGAATGCCGTATTCACCTTTTGGAGCCGACGTCAACAACCAATCCAAGAAGTGTTCGTGAGCGAGTTTCATCCTCTCCGTCGCACGGTATTCTTACAAGAGAAGAAAGATTATGTGCATTTTGTTCGGAAAAACATTCAATCTTCAATTGTAAACAATTTAGTAAGTTGACACAACCGGACAGAAGTGAGTTTATCAAAGGTAAGAGATTATGTTTTAATTGTTTTTTGCCTGGGCACCCTGTACATTTCTGTCACCATAAAACAAGTTGTAGGATTTGTGGTAGACGGCATCATTCCCTGATACACCCTTATTCAAAGAAGGAGACTCCTGAAATTTCAGAAAAACAACCCACAGAAGTTTCATTGCACACACACGTAGACGAGAAGAACACGTAGAGGAAGAAGTACAACCCAATCAGGGAATACAAGCCACAGTATCATCATTTTTTGCCTGTATGGACTCACCCGGCCTGCTGGCAACGGCTTTAGTGCCAGTCAGGGACCACTAGGGAATGTAACAATATTAAGGGCTATAGTAGATTCAGGTGCTCAAATAACATTGATTAGCGAACGGGCAGCTCAAATGTTGAAGTCGGATAAAACCCCAGTCAAGGGGCATGTATTAGGGAGTGGTTCTGCGAGAGCGTCTGTCACTCATCTAACAGCTTTTGAGATATTATCCAGGTATGACAAACAGTTCAATCTCAAGGTTGTTGCATATGTTATGTCAGGTAAATTAACAACTTTTTTCCAAGGAAACCTATAGATTCTAGTACTTGGCATCACATTGAAGGACTTCCACTTGCAGACCCAAGTTTCAACCAACCAGGGAAGATAGATCTTCTACTTAGTTCAAAAGTGTATAGTAAAATTCTGAAAAGCGGTGTCGTTCAAGGTTCACCTAACTCACCTAGCGCGCAACACACAAGGTTAGGATGGATTCTATTGGGAGAGTCAGGAGAAAAGAGGCAAGAAGATATACTTTCACCGCACATTCATGCGGACCTGGACAACATGCTGAAAGGTATGTGGGAATTAGAGTCTACCGAGAGACGGGAATACACTGCAGATGAAAAACTCTGTGAGAAGATGTTTAAAGAAACACATTCCAGGAACCGTCAAAGCAGATATATAGTTAAGCTACCATTTAAGACACCGAAGCCACTTTCAGTTGAAGGAGAGACGAGAGATATTGTATTCAAAAGATTACAGCAACTGGAAAGGAAATTCCAGCGGCAACTTCAACTGAAAGAAGAATATTCAAAACTTATAAAAGAGTATGTGGACATGAATCATTTGGAATCAGTTCCACGAAATGAGAAGAAGCATCCAGTTGTGTACTTACCTCATCATGCAGTGGTGCGTGAAGATAAGGATACGTCTAAAACCAGAGTAGTCTTTGACGCATCAAACAAAGGTACAAACAACGTTTCATTGAACGAAGAACTACTTGTAGGTCCTCAGATCCAAGGCGATCTACGCAATTTAATTATAAAATGGAGAATGAAAAGGGTTTGTTTCATCGCAGACATTCAACGCATGTACCGGGAAATTCTGGTTTCAAGGGAAGATGCGGATTACCAACGTATATTATGGCGAGATAGTGAAAAACAAGAAGTACAAGATTACCGTCATCTGAAAGTTACTTTTGGAACTGCCCCAGCACCCTATCTTGCAGTTAAAACGCTGCATCAACTTTCTAAAGATGAAGGAACACACCATCCAGCAGCTGCTAGAATAATCAAAGAAGATTTCTTCATGGATGATATGATGTCTGGACAGGATACTGTCGAAGAAGCCCTGGACGTTGCACAAATTGTCAAAAATATTCTTAGAAAAGGAGGCTTTACATTGCATAAGTGGGTTTGTTCTAAAAGTTGCTCATAAAAAACCCTTCCGATACCCAACCGACGACCTCTACAGAGACACGAAAGAACTCAGGGTTCGACAGCTTTTCATTAAGCGGTGTGCTCTGAGATTCCACAAAACGGCTCTTCAAACTACCACAGCTCACCGATCCAACATTAAATCATTGCGCTCACATAGATGGTACCTTCCCAATAGGAAAACAAGACTAGGGCAAAGATGTTACAGCTACTTAGGTCTATTCGTCTATAGGAAACTTGACAAAACACTTAATATTATAGGCAAAACAAGAAACGAATGCAAAAGAATAATAAAAGAACATCTTCTTACGCTGGACTATAGCAACACAGAAAACCTCATTAGACCAATAATGTAATTATGGATAAATAAATAAACATACACACTTAAATACTACTTTCACATACTCACACAATCTAATTCACAACACTAACCTCCACTCATTAATCAAACTCGCAATACTTATGATCAGATGACATCAATTAGCATTTTATAGTATGTAAGTGCACATTCTCGCATGCACTCCTGAAGAGAACTGGCTCCCACAAACTCAGGGTATCCTACTGTGGGAGCTAGGGCCTCACATAAGTTATTTTATTTTATTCTATTTCATTTTATTTGCTTTTATTCAATCTTGATTTAATTGATAGTTGTATTAAATTTTAACGTAAATTTAGAATTTAAGTATAATATAATCGTGCATGAATTTTTACTTAATAATCTAATATAATAAGATAGCATAAGTTGCAAATTTTGGTAACAAATAAATACATTTATTATTATTATTAGTGGGCATCAAACAATGCAGAGTTTCTACAACATTTTCAACGTGATGAGAAAAGTACACATGTATCACATGTCAATCTAGATGTAAAGGGCAATGTCAAGGCGCTTGGCATAGCCTGGGATATCGGTCAAGATGTATTTAGATATCATTTAACACAACCACCCGCTCCTGAAAACGTAACAAAAAAAGTTGTTTTGTCTGAGCTCCAGCGACTCTTTGACCCACTGGGCTGGCTGGCTCCAGCAATTGCACCAGCAAGGATATATATGAAGAAATTGTGGTTAGAAGGAATTGGATGGGATACTGAATTAAATGAGCATCTGAAAGAAGAATGGTTAAAAATACGTCAAGGATTTGAAAATTTGAATGAAATACACATACCGAGATGGCTATGGACAACACAATCAAGAATAAAAAATACAACTATCCACGGGTATTCAGATGCATCGATGAAAGCATACGCAGCAGTGGCTTTCATGAGAGTAGAAACTGAAGATGGAAATATCAAAACTGGAATAATAGCTGCTAAGGGTAGAGTGGCACCAGTAAAAACCTTATCTCTTCCGAGACTGGAACTTTTAGGTGCCGTGATCTTATCCAGACTGCTGAAACAAATAAGAGAAGCAACTGGATTGCCTAATTAAAAAATATATATGCCTGGACTGACTGACTGACTCTGGTGTTGTCTTGGCTGAAGAGTGATCCTGGAAGGTGGAATATCTTTGTCAGTAATACGAGTAGAGTTGTAGAAATACTGGAAAACATCGGAAACAGTAGATTTTATCATGTTGTTTCAGCTGAAAATCCAGCAGATATAGCAACAAGAGGAACGTCGCTAGCTGCATTGGCTCGGAATCAAATGTGGTGGTACGGTCCATCATGGCTGCAAACAAAAGAAATTCCAGTAGTGGAAGTCAATATCAATGATACCGAGTTAGAGAAGAGAAAATGTTCACACACATCTATCGATATCATAGAAGATGAAAGGAAAATGGATCTTAAGCAATTCGATACATTGATAGAACTTCAAAGAGTTATAGTATACGCGAGAAGATTTCTAAACGACAAAAAGGATAATGAAGAAGAAGCTAAAGAAATAACAACACATGAATTACAAGAAGCTTTAGAAATTATGATCAAGAGAGGACAACAAGAAGAATTCGAAGAAGATATATTAAGACTACAAGAAGGAAAGCCAGTAAAGAAGACGAGTAGATTAAAAACATTAAATCCATTTCTGGACTCGAAAAAAATGCTCAGGGTGGGCGGTCGTCTCAGAAATGCGAAGATACCTGAAAATGAAAAACACCCAATTATTATTGGACACAACAATGATTTAATTTCTCTACTCATAAATGACGCACACAAAAGAACATTACATGGAGGAGTTCAACTTACCTTGACTTACCTGAGAACGAGATACTGGATTCTGAAAATGAAAGGTGCTGTTAAGCTACTGATACACAGATGCTTGATATGTGCTAAACAGAAGGCTAGAAATAGAGAACAAATCATGGGTGACTTACCTGAAGCTCGAGTGACGCCTGCTCGTGGCTTTTCGAAATCAGCTGTTGATTTTGCCGGGCCATATCAGTTACTAACATCAAGATTCCGTGGAGTCAAATGCAGTCGAGGCTATACAGCAATTTTTTATGCATGGCCACGAAAAACATTCATTTAGAATTAGTGGGTTCACTGGATTGTGAGTCATTTGTTAATGCGTTTAAAAAATTTGTCGCACGCAGAGGAAGATGTACTCACATCTGGAGTGATAATGGTACCAACCTGGTTGCAGGAAACAAAGAGTTAGCTAAGCTGTGGAAAGAAGCTAAATTAGATATGCCTAGTCAACTACAGCCTTTACTAGCAGCAGATGGCACTCGGTGGCATCACATACCACCACCATACCACCTTACAGTCCGACACACGGAGGCTTGTGGGAGAGTGGAGTGGCTTCTGTCAAATACCACCTCAAAAGAATACTAAATACAAGCCTAACATATGAAGAATTTACAACAGTATTGTGTCAAATAGAAGCTTGTTTAAACTCGAGGCCTCTATGCCCAACAGATTGTGACGACCCTGAAATAGTAGACGTTTTGACACCAGGTCATTTTTTGATAGGAGAAGCTCCAATCAATGTCCCAACACCTGACTTATCGGATATTCCAATCAGCCGGTTATCTAGGTGGCAGCATTGTCAAAGGGTAGTTCAGCACTTCTGGCGTCGTTGGCAAGAAGAATATTTAACTAGGTTGCAAAATAGGTCTAAGTGGCACCGCAGTAAGCCTGAATTCAACATTGGAGATGTTGTGCTGGTCAAAGAAGAGAATCTACCACCAGCAGGCCTAGCATGGGCCGTGGAAAAATTTACTATCCACCGTTTTTATCCGCGCGTAGACGCGACAGAGCTAAAATATAGATACGTTTGTCTCTTTCTAGCGGGATAAAAACAGTGGAAAGGCAATCTGTCCACGGCCCGTGCTAGGCCTGTTGGTAAGTGGTCGATGGGTCGCATTGTTCAAAAACATGTAGGAAATGATGGAATGTGCAGGGTGTACAGTTTAAAATACCATGGCAAAATAACACAGCGCTCTGTCCTAAAGTTATGTCCACTTCCTATAAATGATGATTAAAATAAAAATTTGCAATATATAAGTTAACGCATTAGACTAACTAAACATACAAACATATAGAAATGTAACTAACTAAAACATAAATAAGTCATTATGTCATAAAAGGTATTACAATAAGTATGCTTTCCTTATAAAGTAAAATCTTTAATTTAGAAGTAATATTTTTAGTTCCTTAGTACGGCCCTGGTCTTATCTCATTAAAACCTGCTGGTTGTAACTGGTAGTGGTAGGTAGTTATGTGTGGGCCTTACTTGAATAAATACTCGTAGAAATGGGTTATTTGTAGAACTGTGCCTACCAATAACAGAGAAAGGTTTTATTCCAAGTTTTACTTGCATATTATGTTAATAATAATTTAGACTTAGAAACTTGTTTATGTAAACTTAAATGTCTCTGTGTTATCTACAAGTCCAGGCAAGACATTGTTATGTTATTGTTAGATATTTACTACATCTTATTAGTTATAAAAATTTATACTAAGTTCTAAATTTTTCTCACTACTTATCTCAAAATTGTTAGATTAAATACCTATCAGTTTTCTGATTTTGTTTGCTTAAAAGAAATATAACTACTCACATTGTTAAGAAATTGTTTGTACTTCTGAGTACCAATATGTTTAAACTGATAAGAATACCTTTTATTATATGTACCTAGCTACCTTATTTATAGGCTACCTCGTTTTTAGTACTTATAAGAGGCATGTTGCCTAGTTTATAGTAGATCAATATTACGCTCATAGGGTATCATGCCGATTAAATTTATAAATTGTAGTTGTAATTATTATACTTAATTCTGATTGTAAATTCCCCTCGTTAGAAAAAACCAAATATTTCGGTGGGCGGTATGTCATGTACTACCCTACTTTTTTATATACAGTCCTCTTTAATATTAGCTACCGAAGTTTTTAGTTGTCAATATACATTCACTCAAGAAACACGTTCGTCTCACATTTAAAATTCCAGTTGTAGGAAAAGCAACATTATCAACACGACAAAATGCATTTACTTTCTAAAATTGCCTAATACAAATTGTTATAAAGTAGTTAAAATCCAGAGAGGGCTCATGGCGGATAGTTAAGGGAAAGCTGGCGCACAACTGCGCGTCGGCATCAAAAATTGGGAAAACTACAACGTGAAAAATAAGTGAAAATTAAAAGTGGTTATCTGTATGAAATCCTGCGTGCAACGTGGTTTCACGGGATTTTCTCAAGTTGAAACTGGAACACTTCATGGAGCTCTGGAGTATAAGTTCCCGATGCGTGATCAAGTCTTCATTTGCAAAAAATAACCAATTTTGTTCGAGTGCGTGGCGTCCCGTACGTGGTCTTCAAAAAATCAATAAAATGTAGTGCTCATCTCGGCTTCGAGCCGAAAATATGATTCCAACGTTCCCGGAGGGAAACTGCGGTATTAACTTCAAGTCATCTTCTTAAAATTGGAAGGAAATTAAAAAAATGTGATTCTCGCGAACCAGCGCGTTCCGCTGCTTTCGTGAGAATCAATCCTTGTCAAAATGGTGACCTGCATCTCCTTTCTCTTTCTTGTTCACGGAAGTATTCCTTGAGTGCGAACGAGTCAGCGCGTATGACGTGACCATCATGATGCAGCGTTCAACAGATAACAAATATTATATTGTATTTAGATATCCGATTAATTCTAAATTCTAATGTTGTTGTTTAATATTTGTTTAAAATTCCAAAATAAATTCCTAAATGTAAATCTAAGTACATCGTTTTTTTGTTTATAAAGCTGAAAATAGTGACATTCTAATATTTTAAAATGGTGCCTACCCTTTCTGATAGAGCAAAGTCGCAAGACATCCCAGCGCCAATTTGCTGCCAGGAATAAAATATATGTTATATGACAAATATTATATTTATTAAAAAATAATAATTGGATTTTACATATTTTTTAAATTTTACAGCCACACCAGAAGCGGACAAGACTGAACTGCAATCGATTGAGAAAGTGTTCTGTGATAACAGATCTGATCCACTCCTTGTTGGTAGTGTCATGTCCAATATTGGCTTTTCTGATGCAGCATCTGGGGCTACAGCTTTAACTAAGGTACAGTATATATATTTACATCCTATAGTTATCTACCACCCTAAATGAATAATAATGCGAAATTATAAATGTGAAAGAAACAGCAACACAGATTTGAAAGAAATTTGGTATAGAGGTAACTTATACCCTGAATTAGCGCAAAGGCTTTTTATAACTTTTAATGCAGGAAAAATACAGCCACAAACACATTCCAATATGAATTTTACAGGTTTTACTGGGATACCACAATGGTTTGATAGCAAGCAACCTCCACTGCCAAACACCGCGGCAGGATATACCGGCGATCCAGGATGGACGCATGCGCATACTTAGCGATCATCAACAGTTCCGTGGTACATATGCAGCTATCAATTGCCTGTCTTTTACTGGAGTCAACTCGCATATTCTGTTGCGCGGATGTACCAAACCAAAGGTAAGTAGTACTCTTATGGTTTAAATGCTACGCGTTTAACCACAGCTCACCCGATGTTAAGTACTACTATAATCAAAAAAGATATTTTATAAACTTGTAAAATTACACCTAATATACCTACTTAGCTATACAGAAATAATTTATTAGTAAATCGATAATTATTTGAATTCAATAAGAAGTAATATCAGCTTATCTGTCAGTAAATTCCTTTTCTGAGTTCCTTTGTATGCTTTGCTTTGTAGCAATTATTTCAATTTAACTTAAAAAATATTTGTTGTAGCTGTATTTCTGATGCTCTCCGGCAATAGTATACTGCCCGAGTAGCATATAGTTCTCCTTAATTGTTAACATTTAGTATAAATGTGAATTTAGTGTATTAGTAAACTCTCCAATTTGTTCACAATTGGTCACTAAGCTGTATTTTTGTGTAAAACGTACTTTAGCCTGTACGTAACAGATTGTTACAAGTGACCTATTGTACAATCATTGGAGTTAATATGATAGCATGAGACGCTTCTAGATAGCCTTTATTTTAGAGGCTGTAAAATAACTTTAAGAGAGGAATATTAAGAAAATTACTTTTTAAAGGTTTACAATTATGTTTTTGTATGGCTGGTATTTTGGAAGAGCACACGTGAATGTATATGAAGGCAATAGCTGTAATGTAGTACATAGCTTAGAGTGTTATTATGCTTATTGCTGAAAAGCGTAAGCGAAGTAATATTTTACTATAATTTAAATTGTAAGGGCACACATGTGAACCGTTTTATGGATGACGACATTAAATTTGAGTATACACAGCTGATAAGATCACCCACTATTTTATTCAGGTAATATTTATCCTTAAATTTACAGTGAAATACTTATTTACGATGATTTGTACATTAGTAAAGGAGTTTTCATTCATGGTTTGAGAGTCCATGTTCATATAAATAACTCTAGCTTAATTTAATATCCTGAAATACGAGTAATAATAAAAATTAAATACACTTCACTTGTTATTTTTATTTTTATAGTAACGCATTATTCTGGAGGCGCGTGAAAATTTTAACACTATATATATATATATATAACGAGGGCGGAGGGCGTGTCTCGCTATCAGATGGGGCGGTCATGTCAGAGTATCCAAAATAAAACGTCAGGCACTTAGTTTTAATGTTCTATTAGCTCAAACAAATAATCAGTTTACAAAATAACACTGGATAGGATAACACTGACATAGCCGGTTAACTCAACGGAAACGTGGCGAGTTCGATACCACGAGGCAACAACCTGTTCTTTCCCGATATATACTCTGATCTATGCCCTGTTCGTGTTCAAGCCCTTTTTCTCTAAATGTCATACGTCAGTAATGTCAGACGTCAGAAATAGCAGACGTCAGAAATGTCCCTTGTCAAACACCGAATGTGTTGCCATAGTAGTATCAACCTCACCCAAGTATACCACTTGACGTTTCTCGCAACTCCATAGATTAGAACACAATGCAATTGTATTTTAACTTTAGGGTTTAGCATTATTTAAGCTGACAAATTGGTTATAATCAAAAATTAAGCCTTAAAACTAGATGTTGTGCAAATGACTCGGTGACGAAGTTACACGAAAGTACCCGACGTCGCCCGATTCATTCTTGCGGCGACATATTAGATAGAAAAAAAATATGTTTACTTTCTGTCCTTATCTGTCTGGTAGGTACTATGACTACGTATAGCACCTAGTTTATCAGTCCCATACATGAACACAAAGTTGATTGTTTCGTAGTAGCAACTGAATATTGCAACTCTGGGAGCTGATGCTGCTACTCGGCTGAAGGCAAAGAATATTTGATTCATGCGCGCACATAGTACGTTTATGTGTTTAACCTATTTTAATGCGCAATGTACATGAAAGCCAAGAAACTTCACAGATGGTACTTGTCTTGTTTTATAACTACGACCTAAGAGTACCTACTGTTACTGCCAAGGCTTATTGCAGTCTGTTCACGAGATTAAAGTGGATGCAGTAAGAAATTTATCCACGTTAAAGGAAAAACTAATCACTGCGAACCATTCATGCAATTATTGTCAAACCTTCGTGAGTTTTTGTTCAACACGAGTACGTTTGTTGCTGTTACTAGAGCTGTGACAACATCCGCAAACATATAAACCTCAGCTTCGTTAATTCATTGCAGTAAATCATTCATCAGAAGAGCAAACGTGGTGTTCCGATGGCCTGATCCTTGAAGGACGCCCAGGTTTGGTACATTCTCTTCAGATTGGATTTTGCCTGAGAAGCCTAAGACATTCTTTTTCTATTATGAAATTAGAATTTTGACCGGCTCTCTTACATCGTAGTGTTTGAGTTTGAAGTAACATTTGTTACTTTGTATGTTTGTAAGAGGTAATCTCTGGAACTACTAAAAAGATACCGATTATTTTTCACTAATAGAAACCTTCGTTATCTCTGCAGAACATTCGAGTTGGCTATGTTTTATTCACAAAGTGGACAAAGCCACAGGCAAAAGCTCGTTACTTGATACGAGCAAATTTCAAATAAAAAAATTGAATTTTATTTATTGAGTTTTTTCTTTCAAGGACATGAGCAAGTACAAAACATCAATGCCCAGATTATTGACGGTGTCAGCAAGGCAAGAGGAATTTTTAAAGGATATATTCAAGGACTTGAAAAACCGTTCTATAGATGCCGAAGAATTGGCAATATTCCAAAACATACACTCTACTAACATACCTGGCCATCTAGGGAGAGGATACATTATTTTGGGTAAGTTAACATTGGTATACATAAAAATAAAGAAATATATAAAGACGCTAATAAATGTTACTAAATTAATAAGTCTGTACGGTACCAATGGGGCCCAAACTAGGCAAAGCCTGTATCTTGGTGGCTCAATCTCATCGAGTTACATTTAGTAATATGTGCGGCCTACGTCATCCCTACCATATTATAAATGTGTAGATCAAATACCTTCACACATGACTTCTAACTAAGTAGAAGCAATACCGGATATCGGTTTAACTTGCAAAAAAAATCCCGTTTGCGTGATTCAGGTAAAGTGTCGTATTTACCTATAATAGACGCACTTTTCATATTTGTGAAACTACGATCCATTTACACTCATTATTTTAGGAATTATTGAATACCTTATTACGTTTTTAATAATATTATTCGTAAAGTTTAAGCAAATTTTCAATTTTTTCGCAAAACATCGTTTTAGTACGCAATCTATTTTCAAACTATGGAACTACAAATCTGACGGCTGTCAGTTTGTTTGTTTGTCCGCGCACATCTTTTAAACTACTAGAAGGATTTCAAAGCAGTTTCCATGAATATGCTTATAAAATACCTGATTGAAACATAGGCTATATTAATTTATGATAATAAATAGTAAAAAAATTTTTTTTTAATAATTATTTATAACGCCATCTAGCTTATTTTATAGTAATGTTGTCGTAATGACAGACTTCTACTCGCAGACATGGTAGGTAGAAAGACTGAAGCGGCTGTTGCCATATAATCTATATGTAAATAAAAATATAGATATTCGCCAAAGAACCAGAGTCACCGACATAGCTATTAAAATCTGCAAGTTGAAGTGGCAATGGGCAGGCCACATCGCTCGAAGAACTGTTAACCGATGGGGAAGTAGGTAAGGTTCTTGAGTGGAGACCGCGAACCGGAAGACGCAGCGTAGGTAGGCCTCCCACTAGATGGACCGACGACATTGTGAGAGTCGCGGGCATCCAGTGGATGCAGATGGCAGGATGTCGTTCAGTGTGGAGGTTAAAGGGGGAGGCCTATGTTCAGCAGTGGAAGTCTTCTGGCTGATGATGATGATGAAATAAAAACGAATCGCCGAAATGTATGTACCCGCATAACTTCCGATAGACTGCACCAAATAGTTTTTTTTGTGTTTGTTATTTTCACGACAGCCAACTGCTTTTGAAGAGGTTTTACAGTTTATTATGGCGTAATTTAAAGTACGTTTATTTTTGTATTGACTTCTGACGTGCTAATATACCAAGTCGACGGAGATTAAAATGAATACATTTTTTTTGCCAGGATCAAACTTAAGACCAATAACAGACACGCAAAGTAGGTGAACTCGCGGCATCTAATCTGTTACTGATCTATGATTAGCAGCTATTTTGGATGTTATGGTGGTGAACGAAAGCGGTTTAGTTGTTGGAAGGGTCGAGGCGCAGAAGGCGGGCAAAAATTATTTAGACATCATTGATTGGCAGTCTTTACGCGGAGTAATGTTAAATAACAGCGATTAATTATAGATACCGCTCCATCCTTCCTACTTACTATTTACTAATAATTCAATAATAACGTTTGTCATGCATGACATTTCGCTTGACTTATACCATTTTTTTTTCCTTATTGGCTCCATGGCTCCACACTTCCAACGTATTTAACCAGTGAAAGTAATATATTATTTGCTTGAAATAAATTTGAAACTATGGACATGTCGGGATACCTGTATCGAGTCAGATTAAAACTAGACTAAAATCATACTATGACGATAGTATGACAATCCGCATTAAAATGGAGAGCAATAAATCTACAATCATGTCATATGTGTAGGTATTATCTATAAAATATTCAGTATAAATAATCCGATGGATTTGTGCCTATTTAAAGTTCCGTTCGTGTTCGTTAGTGTAATATTTATATTTCGATATGTCAGTCTAATCGTCCACCCACTAATTACTTTGCGCTACGCGTACGAAGTCGCGGGCATTAGCTAGTTAGTTAAATAAAACAAGAAAATTATAAATCTAATGCTAAGTGCTGGACGAGCTAGCGTATCTAATTTAGTATTGTGGTGGCGTATAATTGTTGTATTTGAATGACGTAAGAGGGAAAAGACAGAAATAAGATTACAAATATCAGAAATGTTGGCTCAGCCTGTGAGATAGGTAAAATAATTTGGACACGGGATTATAATATTGAAATAAATCGTTTGGTATGGGCGTTGAATGGGAGTTTTATTAAACTACGCAATCATTTATACTTTGACCAGTGTTTTTATTTCCCCGTAGGGTTTGGTCATCAACCAGTTTTTCACTTTAGCCCGGGCCTTTCTATGTGGATTTTAAATTTTATTATATGGGGCATCCATTCCAGAGTTATTATCTAGAATTATATCGTATAAAGCATATGAAACAGAGCGAAATGACGCTCTATGTTTTTTTTTGACACGTTTCTCCCAAACGGCTTACTATTTCTCGGGAATTTGTATGTAACTCAATTTCTTGAGCTCGGGAATCGCAAAAAACTGATGTTGGATGTGTAATTTTTGTATGATAAGAAAATTAAAATCGCATGTTTGAATTTCATACCAAAAGAAGCCAAGTCAGACCTTAGGCTTCATTATATTATCCTAAGTTAGATCTTACATTTAGATCTCACTTTTTTTGTCGTTGAAGTCAACAACCAAGGCATATACCATAATATTCACTTGGCTCTCATTTCACATTTATGTTTTTGATGGGATATACAAGTTTTTTTACATCCATATTCGTTACTGCTTTATTGGTCTTCGTGAGAAATATTAAAATAACAAACAAATTAGAAAAAAATATTAAGTATATCTGATTTTTGTATGGTGGCAGATACAAACGAAGCCCAAGAATCCGTGGCTTTGTCAGAAACCATCCAGCACTTTGATTGTTCTTGCTAGACCAATCACAGCTGTGTTAGCACCCCCAGCCTCTCCCTCTCGCCTCCATATGCCTATACAGTAGGTATTGCAACAGCGATTGACATTGTGAGGTATTCGCTACTGCTCTAAGGGTCTTCGTTAGAAATATAAAATTAACAAACAAATAATTATAAGTATATCTGATTTTTTTATGGTGGCAGATACAAACGAAGCCCAAGAAACCGTGGCTTTGTCAGAAACCATCCAGCACTTCGATGCAATGACCCGTCCACTGTGGTTTGTGTACAGCGGAATGGGCTCACAGTGGGCTGGCATGGGCGCGCAACTCATGCACATACCCATCTTTGCAGCAGCCATAGAAAGGTAATGATAACATATTATTAACTTCATGACTCAGGCGAGTTGACAGTCAAACGTAAGCATATTAATACTAAATATATTTAAAAAAAAAACATCAAAATACCACCACTAGTGTTTTTTTCTAATATTTGCTATATTTGCAGATGTCGTAAAATTTTAGAACCAAAAGGCATTGATATAGTGCACATTATTACGTCGCCAGACAAAACTATATTTGATAATGTTCTTAACTCTTTTGTTGGGATCGCTGCTATCCAAATAGGCATTACCGATTTATTAACAGCATTGGGATTGCGCCCTGACAATATTATTGGTAAGAATATTTTATTATTTTCACTAATTGTTTTTCATCAACGGACGCCATCTGATGACCTTATCTTATGACTTCATATCTAACCAGATGTTTAATTATTTCTGGTTGTCAGGTCACAGTGTTGGGGAACTGGGATGTGCTTACGCTGACGGCTGTCTAACAGCAGAAGAAACGATTCTATCAGCATGTAGCCGCGGGAAAGCTTCTAATAATGCCACTTTAATACGAGGCGCTATGGCAGCAGTAGGTTTAGGATATGAAGAGGTAAGTTAATTACTTTTAGCTGCACAATAAATGAGAGACAGATAAGATAATCTAACATTGCGCATTGTTTTAATTACAGCTTTCAAAACTATGTCCTCCATCAATTGATATTGCGTGTCATAATAGTTCCACCTCTAGCACCATTTCTGGTCCTGAGGAGGCTATTCGTGAATTCGTGGATTTGCTGACAGCTAATGGAATATTTGCAAAGGAAGTACCCAGCGCTAACATTGCATATCATTCGCGTTACATAGCCAATGCTGGTAGGTGTTCTATTTGAGTTATAATGTTGACTATTTAGGTTCGACTTTCAAATCAGGTTGAATTTTTACATTCACTGCATTCGGATAACAGGTTCGTCCACATGAGACAAGTCAGTTTACACGAGTACTTATTTATAGAATTATTTGTGTAAAGTTTATAAGTTACGTCTTATAAATTACTTAGGTACGTACCTATAATTCTCTCGAGGGACCATATCAAAGTCACCGGCATAGCTCAGTGTATTTTTAGCAAGCTGATGTGACCGTTGGTCGGTCATATCTGTGGCAAAATCGGTAACCATTAGGGTAGACGTGTTCTACACTAGAGACCACGTATCGGTAGACGAAGTTTAGGATGATGTAATGATGATATATACATAAGACAGCTGGCAGTAGCTGGAATCGAAAAGATGAAAAATCGGACTGAGAGGCGTGTTTCGGGAGAGCCCTATGTTTGTCTGCAGGTGACTAAGATAGGCTGATCATTATGATAAATTACAATTATAACGCGGGCTTAACCTGTACTCGAACTCGAACACACCCGCCAACTAAGCCTAAACGTTTCCTAGCAACGCACGGGCGCCCCGCCAATGGCCCGCCGGCGCGCGAGAAAATCAGAGAGAGAGAGAACTGCCGTTCCGCCGGTCGCAAGGCGCTCGCGATAAATTTTGCTGTAATTGTGTAAAAAAGACTGTTTGCCGTTCCCAACCTGTATATATCGTTTAATATAGTGCTTTGCCTTTCGAATCGTGTTTCGAACTCATTTAACGACCCCCAGAGAACCTGTGCCACCCTCACTTATACAATCAAATAGTTCCCAATGTTTAATTTTAGCTGGGAATCAATAGTTCCAAGTTAAAATTAAACATGTTATGCTCAATGACCGAAAAAGCTTATTGAGAAAAAAACACCCACATGTCATGGTTTACATCACAAAACTCGTGTTATGGTTCGTAAATACTTATCACATGCACGTCTTTGGGAACAGAAAGACCACATACCAAAATTCTTGTCATGGCCTTCTTGATATTCATTATTAATGCGATACCAGCAGAGTTAACGTCCGTGTCGTGACAAAACTTGTCGATTTTTATCGTGCCAAAGCGAGACAGGCGTTTACGAAAACGTAGATGTTGTCTTGTCACGTCTTTGCTCGACATAATGACGATAAGATTTTGTTGCGGTGCGCATCCTTGGCCCCATAGATTTAGGATGTAGCGATGATTTGCGTAGCAAACATTTTTTTAGTTCTGTGGTTAGCCCTGAAGCAATATTTTATTTATTTTTTATCCACCGGAGTGGCGGTGTTCTGAAGGTAGACAAAAATTAAAGCGTTATAGCTTCAGAAAATTATATATAGAACCATCGACAAAAAGTACCATCCATCCTTGATAGAACTCACAACAAGAAAATGATAGTAAAAAAAATACTTCGAATGGAAACTATTTTACCAAACCAACCGTATAATCATACATTTACGGCTCAGTTCTCTAATGTCTGTTCGATTCGCACAACATCGTCAAAACTCGTGAACCGTCGTTGAGCAAGCGAGACGACGATTATGTCTGAATCGCAAGTCGGAAAGAAATGGACTACATTTGTTTGAGGTAAAATAGTAATATGTCTATGGTCTCTGGTCATCTCAGGTGGCCATCGATTGAATTCGTTGCAGGTGGGTATATTTCCAAAGTCTGAATTTATAAATAACTTCTGGAGGACTAAACGTAGTGGTTTTCCACCCGCTTTCAGTAGTTCTGTCGTGATTCCGTCATTACCCGATGTAACCTGATTTCTCCCTAATTCTATCTATTTAAGGAATAATGCAGTTTTTGAAATAAAAGTACGTTTTTCCACTTAACTTCGGAGAGTTTAATTAAATTTAAATGAAGCTATACAATTAAAAGCCACAGGGGAGTTCCTGGAATCACTAGTAATTGTACAGATCAATACGGGACGGTGGTGTCGTTTGGTCGAGTTCAACGGGTTAGTTAAATTTTATTTTAAAAGTTAAAGTGACGAGTAAGTCCAAGACGGTTGCCGTTTCTTGAAGAGATAAACAAGGGGAATCCGTACCTGCCCACTCCGCCTACCCTTGGAGTGTAAGAAGTAGCTCCCGGGTAGCCTTGTCTCCGAGACCGGAACGGTAGATACCGGAATATCCGGTACAGTAGTAAGGGTAATATTCTTCGGGGATCTCCGGGACAGTAGTAAGGGTAATATTAGCTTTGGGGTATCCGGAACAGTAGTAAGGGTAATAGTCTTCGGGGATCTCCGGAACAGTAGTAAGGGTAATATTAGCTTCGAGGTATCCGGAACAGTAGTAAGGGTAATGTACCTTCGACGGTCTCCGAAACAGTGGTAGGAGTTTTATTAACTTCGGGGGTCTCCGGAACAATAGTAGGAGTAACGTTCTTTTTGAGGGTCTCCAGAAGACCCTGGAATTCATCCATTGCTTCGATATAGTTTAGGTAATTAACATTATTGTAAGGAGTTAATGGTGGTATTATAGTAAAATTATTTCTTAAATTTCTTTAGTTTTAGAAAATCAAAATATAGAAAATGGCATATCCACAGAAGCGGAATCGCCAGGGGATGCTTTTAAAAGTATTGTATTAATTCAAAAGTCAATATGAATGGAAATTTCTAACAAGTTAGGTGAAAATCTATTTCTTAAATTTCCTGAGTTTTAGAAAATCAAAATATAGAAAATGGCATATCCACAGAAGCGGAATCGCCAGGGGATGCTTTTGAAAGTAGTGTATGAATTCAAAAGTCAATATGAAGGGGTATTTTAGTCAAAAGGCGTTGGAAATTTCACATGTCCAAAACTCACAAAGTTGCAATAATTTCGGGGAATCTTGCAGAACATGGTAAGATCAAGAGGTAATCCACAGACTAGAGGTGGAATCTACATTCTAACTTCAAGTTCCAAGGGGAAATAAGGATATGCGTCTTGGCCGACATGCCTCCATTCGGGGTATCGCACGTACCTTTCGGGTTATTTATCAACGGTATTGCAAGCGGAACGCCGCAGCTGGTCTGCCTCGGTAGGTCGCGCCATTGGCAGCGCCAGGAGGCCTCCCTCCTGCTTGGCTACATCTTCACAAATTCAGGACCTTTCAAAAATTTATAATTTCTGCCTCAAATTCGTTTTGTATCGTATTTCATATAAGATAACAATAGTTTCCAAGTAATTAAAGTTTATTATTTTTAACTTTCTTTTGGAACATTCGATACTGTGCCCCAAAGAAAAAAAAATATAGTTCCTGGTTTTAGTTGATTAGTAATTTAATCGATTTTCGAAGGTAAATCCTTTCGTCACGCCCTATGTCGCGATCAGCCTATAGTAGCCGAGGGCAATGGCCGCTCGTTGACGTTATCTCAGCGTGGGAGTTTCAAAAACATCACCGTGTGAGGGAGATTATTTTAAATTGAAAAATGCGTAGAAAACGATGCTACACCGACGCCTTGTTGTTTTTAAGCTGTTTCAGAGCCAGTCTAATCTTGTACAAGCTGATGACTGGGATGTCCTCAGTGTAGTGTCGGTTCAGTTTAGCTCTCTTGTTTTGAGCTGTACTGACTCCTCCCCATTACATGTTTAAAAAAAAAAGAGTACAAAAATGTTAGTGTCCATCTATTTGAGTCAGTCTATCAGTCAATGGTGATTCTATAGATATTGCAAAAAGCTGGAAAATTATATGTCACATTGATTCAACTTTTACAGGCCCTTATTTGTTGCAACTTCTATCCGATATAATAAAGGAACCCAAAGCTCGCAGTGAACGCTGGCTTTCTACCTCGGTGCCGAAAGACAGATGGAATGAGCCAGATGCCAAATATTGCTCAGCGGAATATCTCACCACTAACCTTTTGGTAATAAATCTTTATTCTGGCAAAAGAACTATCACATTAGTAGCTTACTTCCGAAATAAAAAAATATTGGACCTTGTATACCCATTGGCAAGCAAATAAAAACTTTGACTTACTATTGTAATGAAACCACGTTCCACAGAGTCCAGTGCTTTTTGAAGAAACTTGCAGTCAGATTCCAAGCAACGCCGTGCTCATCGAGATAGCCCCGCACGGGCTGCTGCAAGCCATCCTCAAGCGCGCGCTGCCGGAGTCATGCAAGAACATACCGCTCACTCAACGAGGGCACAAAGACAATGCACAATTCCTTCTCGATGCAGTTGGCAAGTAAGTGGAGCATACCATCATTGAATATTTTGTGGACTGTATTAAAAGATGTTCATTACATTTACATATCGTTAAAACCAAGTTTTATATCTAATCTATGCAAATGATTATTTTAACATTTCAAATAATGCAGGAAGGTTCATTAGAATTACATATATCTACAATTTTATTACCAGGCAATCTCTACCGTAGTCGTATCAAAAACTTAACATAAACCTAGCTTATACATATACTAATTCCTAATCATTATTAACTTGCTCAGTGTTCTCAAATCGTCTTATGCTAGGTAATACAGCCATAGTCACATAATCAGCACGTAGAACTAAGTTAACATGGATTCATCTACATGTGTAAATATTGGGTCACATTATTGCGTTTATCTATTAATCATAAATATGACTATTAAAACCTCAATCACCTCAGAGGTCTGAAATGTGTTCAGTAGGTGAGTCATGAGTGTAAAACTATTATTTTGTAGTAAAACGTTCAAATAAAATAAGTATGATACTTTAACTATTTATATTTTAGATTATACATCGAAGGATACAATCCTCAAGTGCAAGCTATCTACCCAAAAGTTGAATTCCCAGTGTCTACAGGAACTCCTCATCTCGCACATCACGTTAAATGGAATCATTCTGAATCTTGGTAAATTATACAGATATTACTATTTTACCCACGTACAAAGTCAAAATGTACCCATACCTATATCAGCTCTGCATACAACACTAAACTTATAAAAAAAAGTGTTTGTCGTGTTTGGATGTATCAACACAGGTTTAAAATTACTAATTATGAGCTGAGATTATGATCAAAGATAACATCGTCTGTAAACGAGAGCATCATTTAATTTTGGTAACGTAATTACCACCTATAACTATACCGCTCGCTTTCGTATGTGTCGTGACGACTGCTTATTTTTATTACTGTCATTGCCATATTTGAGGGTGATTTACGGATTACGCTTATTTAGGCATAAGCCCTAGAAAATACCTTTTACGATTCAACGGAGCTGCGGGACAGCAAGATATTACGAGATAAAGAGACGCGAGATTATGTGCGGAAAGAGAGACGGAAAATTGAGTATAAAACCACCTGATATCTCCTGGTATGTTATGCACCTGTGAAACAGATGTTATTACGCTACTGCCTGTTTTCTTCTTCTCCACGGCCATGGAGCTCAAGGGTTTTCGTATGTGTTTTTTCTGTGAGGGCGAGTTGGCGGTAAAACGCAAGCCTATTACTGAATAATAATAAAAAATAAGAAGAGTACGAAGGAGTAGAAGATACGCGTCCGACTCGATTGGCAGGATTGAGGAAAAAGTTGTCGGGAATCGTTTCTGATTGACAGATGATAAAATTATAAGTGTGGTGCGGTGCAGTTTCGCACCGTGTGCGATAATAGCGCTGCATGGTGGCAACATTATAACATTATGTTACTGCCACATTAAAAACCGCTGGCCTTACACCAATCAGTGTGTTTTTCGGCAATCACACTTAAGAACCAGTTTTTAAGGTTCCGTAGCCCGACAAGGAACTCTCATAAATTCGTTCTGTCCATCCGTCTGTCCATCTGTCCTTCTGTCCGTCTGTCCGTCTGTCCGTCTGTCCGTCTGTCCTTCTGTCCGTCTGTCCGTCTGTCCGTCTGTCCGTCTGTCCGTCTGTCCGTCTGTCCGTCTGTCCGTCTGTCCGCCGTCCGTCCGTCCGTCCGTCCGTCCGTCCGTCCGTCCGTCCGTCTGTCCGTCTGTCCGTCTGTCCGTCTGTCCGCCTTTCCGTCTGTCCGTCTGTCCATCTGTCCGTCCGTTATTAAGATAAGTGCATGGAACTGTTGTAATATAGATCTCAATTTTAAGAGAATAAAAAATATATAATATTGCATTTTAGGGGTAAGTAGCTCTCGTACATGTGAAATGGTGGTGTATATATTTTTTTCATTCCACCTGCTCGTGTGGGGTATCGTTGATAAGGTAATTTAAAATGAAGGAAGGTTTTATACATCACTTTTTTATAAAGTCTATATGTACTTTGCAATATATGGCCCGCTAAATTGGCAAAAAGTTGGTCCTCCCCTTGTATTTCTAAACTATAAGACATAAAAACTTGTTACTTGCGCATAGATCATATTTAAAACCTTCATTAAAGTTATTTCGAACATTATCTGATCATGACTTTTTGAGTAACAGCGATAAAAGTCATTAACCTTTTTGCAAAATGATCTTAACAAATAATATTTATCAATATTTTTTCTCTATGTTTAAGCCATAAAAAGTATATGCTATGTCCGGATGGTACATCTCTGAAATTTGGTTGTCCACAAAGCTTCGTTCCTTTGAATTTTTCTATTACCATCATTTTCTGAACTATGACTACATTTATATGGCGTTGGTTACGGAACCCTACCATATGCGTGTCTCAACACGCTCTTGGCCAGTTATTTATTTATGCCAGGCATGTTTTTCATCTTCTTTATCATGCACTTGTTAAAAAACTAAAGTATTATTATCTTATTTCAGGATTGTAAGATTATGTGATCAAAAAAGGGCATTAGCTACAACTTGCAAGATTCTGATTAATTTTAATGACGAGGAACAAAGTTATCTAACCGGGAATGTCGTACGAGGTAAGGTTAAAACGCTGTAGCGTCATGCATCTATATACTTATAACTAGCGTTTTGCGTGGGTGCGCTGGCCGCAAGCGGCCGGCGGGGATTTAGTTTAGTCGGGTGGGGGTAAATCATTTAGTAGGACTTTGAAAACTTGAAAAAAACTGAAGGATCCGGTTGAAAATGGCTAAGAAAAGGTTATACGTGAGAAAATGGGCTGATGATGATGATGATGTTTGATTTCCATGACCGAAAATGAACATGGAAGTGGTCTGGGATACAAATCTCCTCATGGCGGTGAAAACGCGGAAGAAATTTCATATTCAGTCGTGGAAACAATACAAGAGCTGAAATCCAGTATGTAATTCTCCAAACAACTATGTCAGCGAGTCAGTCAGTCAGTCAGTGAGTCAGTGGTAATTCAGCTTTAATAATCTATACTCTATTACATATAATAAAAACGTAGAGATAAAAAAATCTGTAATTGCGAGATAACAAAAAAAAAATCACACAGGTCGTCTTAAAATAAGCAGCAGAACACGATAGGACAGTTTTTAGAATTTTTGTCTGTTTGTTTGTTTGTTTGTTTGTTTGTCCGCGCACATCTCCTAAACCACTGGACGGATTTAAATGCGGTTTTCACGAATATGCTTAGAAATTACCAGATTAAAACATAGGCTATCTTATATAATTTATTTTAATTCTTTATTTTTACATAAACGAAAATAAAAATCAATGATTTATTTCTTCGTTACCCGAAACGTAATATGAGGATCGTCACAGCCTCAAGCAAGGAGATCCAAAGTAAAGAGAATGTTATTGTCATAGCCATTAAAATTTTGAAACTGTCAACTGTCATTCGGTTAATCAGTTTAAATTTAAAGAAGTTTCCTTAACCTTCTTAGATGAATGAACGTGCAGATCAAACATGTTATAGGCCCTACAACCTCTTTGGTGATTCATTCCAGTGCATGGAGTAGGAGTATTACATTCTCTTGGTTTTATTCTATGTTAGCATTTAAAACACAAAATATACCGCATCCTATTTTAATTTAGTCCCGCGAATAGAAATATTCAAAAAAGGCCCTTTGTACATGAAAATAAACCTATACAACAAAATTCCGGACGCAATAAAGAAAGAAAGAAAGAAATAATATCATTTTTCCAGAACCAACTTCGTATGTTTTTAACCCAAAAATATTATTACGAGATAAAAGATTTATTCGACGATAAATTTTAGAAAATGATAATTAGAAAATAAATATCGATATATAAATAGTTAAGAAAGTAGCGTCATAAGTTTTGTATCATCTATATCTAACGTAATATGAGGATCGTCACATAGCCTGAAGCAATGAGGCCAAAAGTAAAGAGTATGTTATTGACATATCCATTAAAAAATTTAAACTGTCAACTGTCATTCAGATACATAATCCGCCAGATTAAAACCTTTTTAAATTAAGGAGCTTTCTTAGATGAATGAACGTCACAGACATATAATACCAAGCAGAACCAACAAGCCACAAAAATATTGATGCAAAATACACTACATATACATTACACGCAAACATTTGCAAAACGCGGGCCGGACTCAAGGACATTCTTTTATAATAGTGCTAACAGATACTATTAGATTGTATCTGAAATGTAACGTCACAAAATTTACGACCCCTCCCTACCCCTTGTCAGTCACACTTCGTCGACCCCTCCTCCCCTCCTCTTTATGTGATGGAATTTATGGATGTTCCCATTGGGTATTAATATTCAAACACACCAGACCAAGTCAAATCATTTATTTTTGTATAAAACAATTTACCAGATGTGTCATGTGGTTGCAGGATCTGAATTTGATGGAAATGAGGTATTCTGCAGCTCCCGCAGAACATTTTTGCCAGTAACACCTCTTTTTGTGGCTTTCTTTTAACTTGGTATGTTATCGCTCTGAAAATTATTACATGCAAGTTATCATAATGTAGTTAGTACAACTTGAGATTCATGATAGTGATAGCGACTGTTCATTGAAAACTGTTGTTCCAATAAGCATTACACCTCGTACTCTCTAAGGATTGTACGGAAACCAGTCCGGTCGAACAAATGTGCCTCTAAATGCTTTGAGCACAACAAACTTGTCGCACTGGGCTGCCAATTTTCTAGATTCAAATTCTTCAACCATGCGTTTCTCAACTCTTCATCCTTGGGAAAATCTAAAATGTAATAAAAATGTTTGTTACTTGACATATGTCTAAATAACCCTTTAATTACACTATCTAGATCACTACGTATATATATGACATGAACCACAATAGGTAGGTAGGTACTTTATTTACATTACTTAAGAAAAGCAGCTAGTATAAAATAATAATAAAACTGTAACAGGTCCAATTCTGTACATTGAAGAATATTTTTTTGAGCGGCATTGTATAATCGATACTGAAGCCACAACTGTAATTTTTTTCATATTTGTCTGTCTGTTTGTATCATGGCCGCGTATCACGCCGAAACTACTAAATGGATTCAAATAAAACTTAGCACGATTTGAGTTCATACTACGAGGTAGGTTATAGAATACTTTTTATCCTGAAATTCAGCATGGTTCCCTTGGGAGAGGGGATGAAAGTTAAAATGTGTACTTAGTTGTAATTCATTAACGCGTGGTCCGATTGCATAATTTTTTTTTTATTAAAAAGGAGATCCTTTAAAAATTGTTCCATAAATATTTCAACGTCATCGGTTTCGTAGTTCAGAAATTACAGACATCACAACCCTCAGTAATAATATGACCAAATAACTTGACTCCCGGAATGTACAGGAACCTTTGAACGTACGGCTCATCTTAAGCTGGAGTTTATTTTATCGTATAGGCCTATTGTCAAAGTCAGACCAGTCCAAAGGAGTCATAAAGATATTGCCGAACGAACAATAAATAAATTAAAATTAACAAAATAAATCGGTTAATAAACTTAAGGGTTGCGCATATAGGCTATACTGCGCCAAAAAAGGTTATTATTAAACAGAGTTACGCTAATATGCTTCTTTGCGCCGAAAGGAGGTCATTATTTAACAAACATTATTTAGCCAACCGGTCGCACCACCGCGCCCAAAGACGCGTGTGACTACGTGCCCCACCATCGCCCGTAGGGTACATGTCCAATCTGTAGATAATTTAAAATTTTATGTTATGAAAATCTAAAAATGTATTATCTTTTGAGATAGCTCTAGTTATTTCCAAAAATGCATTTATGTTTCTGTATCAGTGCCTTTCTAAGTAAAATAAATTTTGATAAAATACTAACTATAGTTCTAAGGATATGTGTGTCACACTATTACTACCACACACAAGTGTTAGTCACATAATTAGTCTCTAAATTCAGATTACCTTTTTAATTGTGGGTTACCATCTGGGAAGGCTTGCCCACAAGCAGTTTAATATGACTCCGGGTTGGTCTAGACTCTAGAATACCTAATAAGCTAGTGCCGCAGCTGCAGTGGAGAGCAACGGGCGTGTATTCTGCCGTGTGTCTTTTCCACAACCATGACATTAACTTTTAATACGAGCTAAACAAGTGACCTTCTTCAGTAAATTTAATATTGTAAATCATTTTAACACAGTTTCTAAATGGCTGTCTAGCAAAAATAACCGTTAACGTTTTAATAGTTTAGGAAAATAAATAAAATAAAATAATAACCTGAATAACCATTAACTTACGCTGAACTATGTAGAGTATCACACTGTTTTTACTGTAGAGTATCGACCATAACCATTATAAAGACAAAGAAATAAAAAGGAATAAGCCTAGAGCCTAAATGGGGAGACCTTTGCCCAACAGTGGGACGGTAAATATAGGTAAAAAAAAAAAAAAGCACTATCACTCCATGTTTAACTCCACAATAATATACGATTATCTACAGGTAACATTTTGTACCCATTTGCTGGTGCACTAGTGGCGGTATGGGATACTCTGGCGATGACTCTTGGTTTTCCCAAAAAGAGAGTGTCAGTGAAGTTCCATGATGTGCATTTTTACTCGCAACCGATTCTGCACGATCAGAAGCAGCTCAACTTGAACGTATCTCTCCAAAGAGGTAACGGCCGTTTCGAGGTACGGAAACAAATTTTAACCAAATACCTATTCCATAAGAAGCAGTCATTCACACTTCACTAAATGTATGGAACAGCTAATTTTTTTAAGAGCATAGCCCGTATCTAAATCATAATTATTATTAATAAGCTTAGTTCACCCTTTTCGCGTTAACCCGTATAAAACAAATGTATGGGACAACGGTACGAAAATTGTTTGACGTCCTGTTGTCACGGTATATGGGGACAACGGACTTACACCATAAATACGATTCACACAATTTTTCAATATGACTTAATGATACATTGTTTTTATTTTCAATAGGTTTTAGATGGAGACTCCAAAGTTGCAACAGGATACATCGTGATGATGTTGAAATCAAACCTTGATCATGCTACTGAATCAAATGTGAAATGTAATATTGACTCGAATGAAGTCTACGAACAATTCAGTAGCCGGGGCTATTCTTACAAGTAAATTTTTATTAATTACCCTACTCCTGATTTTTAGGATTCCGTAGTCAAGAAACCCTTAACTTCATTCTGTCTCTCTGTCTGTCCGTCTGTCCGTCTGTCCGTAAGTCTGTACTGTAGGAAAACTACATAAAAGATATTTTTTTCGATAAAATCTTTCCTTTGTGGAAGTATATAACATTACCAAAGAGAGAAAAAAGGTTTGATTTTTGTCTTTTACTTGTGTCAACTGGGCACCACATCGTCTGAATGAGCAGTTTATATTATTAAACATTGTCAGTATAGTTTTTTCATCGTCAAGAGATGACGCTCGCGTAACTTTTGGTATTTTCTTTTTAAACTTTATCATGGCAGTGGAGAACTTTGTTCAGGGAACTTAAACATTTTAAAAAAACCTGTGAAATTATGTTTGTGACTTTGTGATACTTACGTATTTTGAAATATTTACGTACCATCATTTATATCCAAACAAACTTTTCATTCAGTCGTGTAATAAAAAGAAACGAATGAAAGAAGCTAGGACGTTATAAAAACCATTAGGTTTTATAACGTCCTTCGATAGATGTTTGTCTTGTTTTTAAAATTTTCCATGACGTGACATGATGTCACGTCATGGAAAATTTTAAAAGAAGTGGAAAACTGAAACTTACTGTTACCAATACTGTCGCCAATGCCATCTAGCTAGAGATAAATAATGCTAAAATTACACTTTGGAAACCAATCATAGAATAGAAACAATGACGAAATTTAAATAGAAAGCGTTTTTGTACCCACATTTAGCAGCACCTCTTCGTAATTTTGATCAAGAAAATAATCTTTTATCACATCTATTCGAAAAGAACTAGTATATATTCTTCGTAAACAGGGACCAAAATAGCTCTTTAATCTCTACGGACGAAAAGTGATTTGAATTTACAATGTGGATATTGTAAGTAAAAGTTCCAATAACCAAATAGATCAATCACAAACATTGTATGAACAAGTTACAGGCTGTATAAAAGTTGGTGAAAAAACGCGGAAAATGCATTCCACCTTCATTCGTACCACACTCACAATCACATCACATTCGAACTTTACTTAGTTTTATTAAAAAAAAATATGTCTTCCAATAGTGAGAACGAAAGTATTATATTAACTGCAGAGAATACAATCGGACGCTAAAAATGTGATACAAAATCTTTTATCTAAAAAATTCCGTGAACAATATATGAAAGCATATAACAATTTCATCCCTTGGAAAAAAGCAAGAAGAGCGAAATCTTTTTCTGAAAATGTGTTTGTAGCCTATTTCCAAAATTTAGCCAGTTCTAAACAACCTACAACTCTTTGGAATATATATTCCATACTCAAATCTACCGTTCTTATTTATAAGTCGCACTTATTTTCTCATAGAGGGTGATAAAAAGTAGAGTGTCCACCTCAGGAACAAATAACTATTTAAAGCTCGAGTAACTTTGAATCCCTCGCTGCACTCACGTTTCTAAAGTCTAATCCTTCGCTCCACTCTAGGTTTGAAGAAACACTCTCGCCTTTAAAATTGTTGTTTCTTTCCTAGGTTCTTAATTTCGTTTTTATGAAAAAGTATACTTGCAAGGGGTTAAAAAAAGGTTATCTGTCAATACTTTCAACATTACACAATTTTCTTTTACTCGAGTTGTAATGTTACAGATTTTTTGTTGGATGATTCGAAATGTACGTAAAATATCTTGTATAAAATAGTGAGAAATTGAACTCAGGCATGTTTTGAATTGTCTTGGATCTTGGAAAGATAAATTGATTCAAATATTGATTTATATCAGAAAAGACGCATACAGGACAACATTGTGGTTAGTAGTAAGAAGGACACCAGACCTCGATAAAAAAATTAGCCTCGGAATAATAATGTTAACAAATGCTGTACAACAAATCATTATATTAATAACTTGATTTTACAGAGATGGCTTCCGAGGTATCGACAGCATAGATCCATCAATGACCGTTGCTCAGATTGTTTGGAACGATAATTGGGTCACGTTTATCGATGGATTGTTCCAACTGAATGCTCTGAGATGTGCATACGAAGGGGTTTCACAACCCTCACAGATTAGAAATTTAACTATTGATGTAGACAAGCATACATTATTTGATTTGCATAGCTCAATAAGTGGTAAATCAGTTGTGAAAGCTGAAGTAGACGACATTGTTGATACCACGAGGTAGGTTTCTGGTTACAATTAGTAGTTCTTAAACAGTATGACACACTTTCTATTGAAAAAGTAGGTATAATTAATTTGATGTTTTCAGATGTGGTGGTATTTTAATGCAAAATCTAAAGTTTCGCAATTTACCATTGTTAAATCAAGAAATTTTTAAGCTTAAAGCATCTGACCCTTACGTAAGTAGCTTGTAACTCTATACATGTGCCCGTCTATTGTATGTAATACGTTCAATTATGAAAAACTGCAATGATTAAAACAACATTTACAGGGCAACTTTGTATCAAAGGAAAATTTAACAGCAGATAAAAAAATTGTTCTACAAATTGGAAATGTCAGTGAACTCAATACTTTACACTGGGAAGAAGCACCAGTTGTTTCAGAAAACGGAATCAAAGTTTTGGTAAGTCTATTAAATTTGTCTATAAATATATTTTATTTATTTTGTTAGATGATAAAGGAAAATAACTTAAATATCTTCTCTTATGCTTTTTCAGGTTAAATATGCTGGAATCAATATTTCAGACGTTAAAAGAGCTACTGGAGTCATTTCATATGAAGAATCTGAAAAATATTATGGAATGGATTTTAGTGGATTAACTAAGTGGTAAGTGAAGGAATTAGTGGAATTAATATATATATATATATTAAAAAAAAACTCAAGTGATCAAATCAAATTACAGTGTAAACTCTATATAATGACACTGAAAGGACGGAGTTATCGTTAAATGGAGAGAAGAAAAACCAGAATCATAAAAAGAAAAAGTTTATTTCAGACTAGTGTTAGTAGTTATATGTACATAAAGAACAATTAGATTTCTTAAATTTTTTGGAAGATTTCTCCTCCTTCTCTTCTTGGAGATTTTTTCTTTATTTTTCCATTTTGTGGATACGGTAGAGCGACTAAATCCAAAGCATCTGCCAACATCACTTATCTTCTCTCCCGTTTCTATTGCGCGTATCAGTAAAACTTTTTCGTTAAGACAGTGATTTTATTTTACTAGTCATGTTTACCTACAGTTTGTAAGTTTGTGACTTATTAGTCATTGTCAACAACAGTCTACACGTGCAAGCAATCCCAATTTGTAAACAAATGAACGAATTTCTTAGAAATTTCGGTATGCATGATGCTGACAGTTGAGTTTATTACGGGCTAGGGTAATAAAGCGACAAAAGAAAGTACATAACTGCGCAGTTTTTACTAATTTTGGCAACTTAAAAGGTGATTATGGCAATTCCTCCCAAATGTTTGGGAGAGGCCCTTGCTCAGCAGTGGGATCCCTACAGGCTACTAAAAAAAAAAAAAAAGGTGCTTATTGTTGTCGTTATTGAGAGTGGGTGTAATGCTATAATTATAAAGTATATCATTGTATAGAAGGCAAGCTTATCCAACCAAAACAGAATGATTTCGACGCCTTAGCGAGTTTGTCGTTAAATCGAGTGACGTTACATGGGGTTTACACTGTATTTATTTTTTCACTATAAACTTTATAATTTTTCAGCGGAGAGCGAGTGATGGGTCTGGTGAGAAATGGTGCGATAAGCACATTGGTGTCAGCGAGGCCTGACCTGTTGTGGCCAGTCCCGGCGCACTGGACTCTAGAAGAAGCTGCCACAGTGCCACTTGCATATACTCAAGCTTTCTATTACCTTGTAAGTAAATAAGTATACACGTAGCTGCATTTAACATATTTTATGTACGATATGTACTAATTCCTAACCATTTTAGGTAATTGACTTCTGTGCAAATGTACCGTCCCTGTTAGAGGTGTAATTTTTTTAGTTGTATGGTAATATATCTACGTATAAGTTAGTAATAATTATTACAGTGCATGAAAAACAACCTCCAACATGGTTGGAAAGTGTTGATACACGGTGCTGCCGGTGCCTTGGGACAAGCAGCGATATCAATAGCTCTGGCGCACGGCTGCAAGGTGTTCGCGACCGTTTCAGAGAACGCTAAGAAAAAATTCTTACTCAAACTATTCCCAGAGCTGAATGGTAAATTGATGACCACTATTTCCTGTTTATTTTGAATGAAAAAAAAAATTGACTCTACATAATTTTAAATGGTTTCAGAGGATGCAATAGGCAACTCACGTGACAATACTTTTGGAGATATGGTGTTAAATGCAACGAACGGAGAAGGATGTCACATAATATTAAGCTGCGTACGTGACGACCTCAAAAATGTAAGATTTGCATTCATAAGAATTTATGCTACTCCATTTCATATATTTATTAAACATGTCCTTGAATTTGGTTCTAGATTTCCCTAAAATGCGCTGCATTTTCTGGCGTCACTATGGATATGGTCCAGATACAAAATAGGGATAAATTTGAGTACGGTATGTTCAACATGACGAAGCAAAGATCGTACATTGCAGCTGATTTTCATTCTGTACTTGACTCGGGAGAGGCTGCTTTATTCAAGGTACCAACATAGTTATTTTTTTGAATTATTTATTATTATTGTTGGGCCTAGCTCAGACAATTGAGAAGCATTGGTGAGACCGATACCATAAGGCCCTGTTAAATATAAAATAGAAATATTGAATGTGAATAAAAGGAAGTTTATATCTAGTACAATATGGGAATGAAAAATTATCAGCTATTATGGTATGTTAAGATAGTGTTGAGCTGGTCTAATACATATTATTATCCAACCTGTGCCTCTTTCATTTTGATTCAAAACAAAGAAACATACGAATTATTCCAAATTATATGTGTTTTAATAGAATTTGCAGATGCTGATTAGTGATGGTATCGTACGGGGTTATGTACGTCCACTGACGCACGTGACGTTCGCGCCGGACGAAGCAGCGCGCGCCTTCCGGCTACTGGCGGCCAGTCGCCACCGCGGCCGCGTGCTGCTGCGCCTAAATGACCCTCTAGTACCCGTGACACCTAGGTAAAATCGTAACATTCTCTCTACATTTATAACGTGTGTATCTTAGTGTCATGTATCTGTGTATATGTGGGTCTATCTGTGGCATTGTAGCTGCGCAAACGGCTGAACCAATTTAAATTATATTTTTTTGCTGGAAAGGTGACTCAATCAAGACTATTCATAGCTAGGATTCATAAAAAAATTCAATCAGCTTTTTATAGAGGGTTTTATAAAAAAAACAATATAGATTTGTTAGACAAAATGTTTTAACGTTTATTATTGTACTAGCGACCCGCCGCGGCTTCGCTCGGGTGAATGTTTTATATATAAACCTTCCGTGAAAAATTACCTAACTGATGGTGAAAACCGCATCAAAATACGTTGCGTGGTTTAGTTTAGGAGTTGGCGGATATACAGACAGACAGACGCGGATAACGACTTTATTTTATACTATGTACTTAAAAAGATATAGATTTTAATATTTAGTAGCGAGCCGCCCTGGCTTCGGCGGCTTCGCAAGTACTTATCTATTCTATACATATAATAAAAACGTAGAGATAAAAAAATCTGTAATTGCGAGATAACAAAAAAAAAACACACAGGGCGTCTTAAAATAAGCAGCTGAACACGATAGGACAGTTTTTAGAATTTTTGTCTGTTTGTTTGTTTGTTTGTTTGTTTGTTTGTTTGTTTGTCCGCGCACATCTCCTAAACCACTGGACGGATTTAAATGCGGTTTTCACGAATATGCTTAGAAATTACCAGATTAAAACATAGGCTACCTTATATCATTTATTTTAATTCTTTATTTTTACATAAACGAAAATAAAAATCAATGATTTATTTCTTCGTTACACGAAACGTAATATGAGAATCGTCACATAGCCTCAAGCACGGAGATCCAAAGTAAAGAGAATGTTATTGACATAGCCATGAAAATTTTGAAACTGTCAACTGTCATTCGGTTAATCAGTTTAAATTTAAAAAAGGTTCCTTAACCTTCTTAGATGAATGAACGTGTAGATCAAGCATGTTATAGGCCTTACAACCTCTTTGGTGGTTCATTCCAGTGCATGGAGTAGGAGTATTACATTCTCTTGGTTTTATTCTATGTTAGCATTTAAAACACAAAATATACCGCATCCTATTTTAATTCAGTCCCGCGAATAGAAATATTCAAAAAAGGCCCTTTGTACATAAAAATAAACCTATACAACAAAATTCCGGACGCAATAAAGAAAGAAAGAAATAATAACATTTTTCCAGAACCAACTTCGTAAGTTTCTAACCCAAAAATGTTATTACGAGATAAAAGATTTATTCGACGATAAATTTTAGAAAATTATAATTAGAAAATAAATATCGATATATAAATAGTTAAGAAAGTAGCGTCATAAGTTTTGTATCATCTCATATATAATTAAGTAACCTATCACACTAAGTATGTTTTTTTTTTGTTTTGTAAAATTACTTCACCCTAGGTTAAGTTTGAATAGTATATATATATTTATGTAATAGATTTAACTATACTTAAATTTATATGTTTATGTCTGTGGTCTGGTTTTGTGAACAGCCACTACATAAGTCATTGCTGCCCTTTATGCAGGGTATATAAACTTAGCTTTTAGAAGAATACAGTGTATATTTGCAACAAGAATAAGAATATAGAAATAATTTCATTTTACTGTGATATTTTAACAGATAAATAGAGTAGTTCCATTTCATGGCTTTTTAATCAAGGTACGAGTATACATACAAATGCACGCGAAATAAGAAATAACTAGCCAAGAGCGTGTTAAGACAAGCATTATGTCAGGGTTCCGTGGCCAGCGAAACTGGACAGTCAAATTTCAGAGATGTATATCATCCCGACATGACATGATTATACTTTTAATGGTTTAGACAAAAAGAAAATTTCAAAACATGCTCTGCACTGTGGTCACATTATCTTTTTGATTTGAAAACTGTTGACGGTGTTATTTATTACTTTTATGCTTCTATCAATACTTCACACAGGGCGACTTAAAATAAGCAGCTGAACCTGTTAAGGCAGTTTTTAGAATTTTTGTTTGTTTGTTCACGCACATCTCCTACACCCCTCGAAGAAAATGCGGACGTATTTAAATGCGGTTTTCACGAATATGCTTAGCTATGACCAGATTGAAGTTATAGGCTATGTTATTTTGCGCAAGGCCGGATTAAGGGAAGAAAAAAGGATTGAAGGTTTATATGAAAATCTACGCGTACGAAGTCGCGGGCAAAAAGCTAGTGTTTTATATAAAGGTAAACCTTCCATGAAAATTTTTCTCATTAAAACCGCATCAAAATCAGTTGCGTGGCTTAGGGGTAATCTTACGTGAGTAATTTCCGTGTAATATAAATAAAATTTGACAACTCCTCGTGTTATGATTCTTAATCTAATCCTCTGTCGGCAAAATTAAGCTTGGCGTAAGTAACCACAAAAAACACTAAATTTAAGTTCTTCAATTGAACTTGACGTGCAGTTTTTATAATAGAGTTGTCAAATGTTTTTATTGGGAAAGTGATAGTAATAATAATAAGTTACAATATAGTACTCACCTTTCATAAACACCCTATATAATAATATCCATTAACGTCATAAACATCAGAGGATTCAAGTTAAAATAGATTCTGTAAATAGCCTTTGGCATTTTGTCGGAGCTTACTGCAAACATAAAAGGTGGTTTTACGCGGTATGGTTTTCACTAAAATTGCTTTTAACTTTATAGCGCGGCTCTTACAGGCGTTACATTGCAGTTTAATAAAGTTATAAGTAATAATAAGGTAATAATCTACAAGTAAACAGTTTCAAATAGAGATAACACATAATATAGGTAGGTAATTCTAGTCAAGATGTTAACCTAAAATGCTCTTTAATTCGTATTTTATTAGTTAAAATATTTTTTAACCTTGTTTTTTTTTCTTTCTTTTACTGAGGCTTACTTGTGAAAATATCACAGTAAAATAAAATTCTTTCATTATTCCTTATTGTTATTGCAAATATACACACTCTTCTTCTAGAAGCTAAGTTTATATACCCTGCATAAAGGGTGCAACAATGGCTTATGTAGTGGCTGTTCACAAAACCAGACCACAATAATAAATATATACGTTTACGTACGTATAGTTAAATCTATTACATAAATATTATATGTATACTATTCAAACTTAAAATAGGGTGAAGTAATTTTACAAAACAAATAAAAACATACTTAGTGTGATAGGTTACTTAATTATATATGAGATCATACAAAACTTATGACGCTACTTTCTTAACTATTTATAGATCAATATTTATTTTCTAATTATAATTTTCTAAATTTTATGGTAGAAAAAATATTTTATCTCGTAATAACATTTTTGGGTTAGAAACTTAGGAAGTTGGTTCTGGAAAAGTGCTATTATTTCTTTCTTTCTTTATTGCGTCCGGGATTTTGTTGTATAGGTTTATTGTCATGTACAAAGGGCCTTTTTTGAATATTTCTATTCGTGGGAGTGAGTTAAAATAGCATGCGGTATATTTTGTGTTTTATATGCTAACATAGAATAAAATGGATTGGATTGAATGACCAAAGAGGTTGTAGGGCCTATGTTTTTATAACATCCTTGATGTACACGCTCATTCATTTAAGAAGGTTCCTTAATTTAAATAAAAAGTTTTAATCAGGCTGATTATCTGAATGACAGTTGACAGTTTCAAATTTTTAATGGCTATAGTAATTTTTAAACTTTCGCGATTCGAACACATGTTTTCATATTTATCGGGACTTATCGCGCACTATTAAATATAGGTAAAAATAGATACCTTTCGCTCGACGTTTCGACCGAAACCCGAGCCGACCGAACGTCGAGCGAAAGGTATCTATTTTTACCTATATTTAATAGTGCGCGATAAGTCCCGATAAATATGAAAACATTTAATGGCTATGTCAATAACATTCTCTTTACTTTGGACCTCCTTGCTTGAGGCTATGTGATGATCCTCATATTACGTTTCGGGTAACGAAGAAAATAATCATTGATTTTTTAATTTCTTTTGTGTCATAATAAAGAATTAAAATAAATGATATAACATAGCCTATGTTTTAATCTGGTAATTTCTAAGCATATTCGTGAAAACTGCATTTAAATCCGTTCAGTAGTTTAGGAGATGTGCGTGGACAAACAAACAGACGAAAATTCTAAAAAACTATCCTATCGTGTTCAGCTGCTTATTTTAAGCCCTGTGTGATTATTTTTTTGTTATCTCGCAATTACAGATTTTTTTATCTCTACGTTTTTATTATATGTACAGATAGATAGATAGATTGCAGACAACATACTAGGTACATCAATTGATTGCAGATGATGTTGTTGTAAGTATGAATTTATGACATATTGAATATTTCAGACTCGTTTGTACATCAGATAACATTCAATTGATTATCTGGGATGGCAGCTCACTTGGACTCCAACTAGTGGACAGGCTCATATCTCGGGGTGCAAAAAAATTGCGGATTTATTGTTTAAATCCGATCCCACAACATCTACTAAAACTACAGTAAGAGTAAACTTGTTAAAATAAACTAAACTATTATGAATATCAAAACTGAATGCATGTAAAAATATTAACATTTATTTACAGATTATGGGAAAAAAATGGCGTTGACGTGGAAATACTATCCAATCCCATAACTGATAGCAATGCTGCCAGGCTACTTAATGAGACAGTCTTAAGAGAATCCATTGAAGGAATTTACGTATCAGTCACAGATGTAGTAGATGATAAAAGGGACAATATAGTGGCAAAGCTCATTGGTGATTTAGATGTTAATTCAAGAAAATATCAGCCCCTTCTGAAGTTAGTACTTATCTATAAATACCAAAAGAAACGTCAATAATATTAAATTTTAGCAAACATTTTATTTTAAGTAACATAAATAACTCTTCTGTGACCCGGGTATGTCCTAAAACTGCGACCAGAACCACCGGAGGATGGGCAGCAGCGTCCTAATAGTACACGGTGAACGTACTGCGATCCCCAAGCCACCTGCCAAGCGTGGGGATTATGGCAACACCCCTCTCTATGAGGGAGGCCTTGTCCAACAGTGAACGTTAATTGGCTGATGATGTGAAATAATTCTACAGTTATATGATTATTCAGTCATCACTCATCAGATATACTCGTACACCTTGAGCACTCATTCCGCTTCCGTTATGGCTTTCAGCTACGGTCGCTATTACTGTGTATTTTTTACTGTTTATAGTATAGACATAATAAATTCAAATGTGTGGAACAACACTTGATATATAAAATATATCATTATTTTTCAGATACTTTGCTGTAATATCCGTCGATAACAATGTTGGGCAACAAATATGTCTATCTCGATCCAGAGATGGTCTTCCAGCAATAACATTAAGTTTGCCTGCTTATAAAAAAGTACAGCAATAAATTTACTCTATGCTTAATAATAATATTTATATACGTATTTCATATTATACATTTTTATTTTACATATCCTTAATTTAAAATGCCTAATTCAGTATTTGTGTTTTTGTGAAAGTCGCAATTTTTTTATTTTATCCAAACTGCTGAAATATTAATTTTATCATAATATATTACGTGTTATTAGACCTACTCGTATTAAACTTTTAGGAAAATCATCGTTTTGGTTATCTGATAGAAGAGTATGCTTGGAATAGATCTGCGATTGACATAACAGAACTTGGCCTGCGTAGCAAATATCCTGTCCTGTTTGCTGACCTACATGCTATAAAAAAACCATCATTGATCGAAATAATTTCATCTTTTGCTGGTAACTATATTTATTAATGCACTAAATTAGACACTGTTTATGGACTGAATACAAATTAAGCAGAAAATAATATAAATTAAAAATATACCGATGTTTCAGAGAACATCAATGATAACACTACCTTAAAAGATTTGGATCTGGGTGAATCCTTATCATCCATCCAGTTTATCTTGAGAAATGTTCATCATATCTCATTGGATGACGAAACAGTGATGATGTTGACCAAAAAGAAGTAAGAAATATTTGAATACACCTAATTTGTCACGTCTATTAACTTATTATGTAGCCTGTAACTTATTTGAAAACTATAATTGAGATAGGCGACGATTCCGTTTTGATTCTAGGTGCCATTATAACTCTATTTCCCCTACCTAGTACCTAGTCTGCTCGTGTTCCGGTTGGCGCCACTTGCAGCTAACGTCAAGAATTGTGCTTGACCTTTACTTCAGTTGGCGTTTGGTTTTCGTTGCGAGCGGATGGGTGCAATAACGACGAAGTCGTTCGTATTTAAAGTGTAAAGTGTATAAACACTAATTTATAATGAGTGATAAAGCTCATAGTGACTCTCCTGTTGCTGGTACGAGTAGAGAACGGAGGATTAACTACAAGCGTCTGCGGCGGCTGTACAGTAGCAATGACGAGGATATTTCTACGCCGTCACCTAAGCGAGTGTGTACAAGGAAGGACGTTCAGGATCAATGGTTGGATTATATTCAAAATGCAGGTTAGTGAATTAAAATACCTTTTAACGAGGAATTCTCGAGAAGCCTCTGAACAAACAAGTGCATCATACAGGTAGACGATGCTATATTTACCGGTGAAGGGGATAAGGCTTCTGTTTCCTCAGCACTGATAAGACCTACTGATCATGATTTTGATTGGAATGAAGATACGACTGCTTCTGAATCTATTAAGCAGAGTTCCGAGTCTAAACTTCATTCTTTGCGGAAGGTTCAGCACTTTGATAGTACCGGATGGAATAATGTCCGCTATACAGAGGTTCAAAAGAAGTATCTCTCATCCCCTGGCTTTACTAATTTGAACCTGAATGATGAATTACTAGCTTTTGAATCAAAGTTCAACTATTTGAGATCTTTAGATCAAACTTTTGGAGCAATGACGAGCATGCTTGTGACACAAAAGGAGGCTTTGCAGAAATCATTAAAAGACCTATTAGAGTGGGGTGCGGCTAATAATACACAGAGGCACTCGTAGCCTCACTTTCGATAAAAGTACGTGAACTGTTTTCCAATACATGCCCTTACATGGATGTTTCTAAGGATATGGCACAAATTGTATGTGGTAAGCGTGCTAACGTGATTGAAAATAGAAAAGACAGTGCCTTATCTGCCGTCAGAGACAAATACAATAAGGCGATATTGTGAAAGATACCTCCAAGTTGTGAGCACTTATTTCAACCGAAGGAGTTTAGCGCTGCTGTAACCAGATTGGGAGGTGGATCCAAAGTTTTTTGCAGACCATATCTACCTACCGAGGGTAGCAAGCATGGTAATAATCGGCCATATTTGCCTGCCGAGGGCAACCAGGTCGCACATGGGCGGTCTACCGACCCCGCTGTGAATTTTCGTCAATATAACCGAAATAAAATACAGCAAGCACCCGCTTCTGGAAAGGGCAAATCATTGGCCGGCAAACAAAACTATTTCGCTGCAAAGAACAAGCCATTCCAAAAACCAAGAGATGACTACCGAGATCATCGAAAACAATGACTATGCCATGACATTCAAGCCGGCCAATTACGCCTTTTTCTGCACATCTGGCAATCAATGGGCGCTCCAGCCCACATATTAAAAATAATACAGGGATACCGAATACCCTTTATTGAGAAACCACCGCTACGGCTCAAATACAAAGTTCGGCTGTCAACAACGCCTGCATTAAATGGCGAGATAAACCAGATGTGGAAAGATTCGGTAATCGAAAAAGCACCATCAGACCCGGGCTTCGTGTCAAGTTTGTTTCCAGTAAGAAAAGCAGATGGATCTCAAAGACCAATATTGAATCTCAAGGGCTTAAATTGATATCTCAAACCAAAGTCTTTTCGGCTGGTAAATATGCAGAGAGTGCCTCAGTTTCTTCAGGCCAGAGACTTCATGATGATAATAGACATCCACCAGGCCTACTTCCATACACCAATAAAAAAAACACACCGAAGATTACTCAGGTTCACTTTCAACGACACAACCTATCACATGACCTGCATGCCGTTCGGGCTCGCCAGTGCTTCGAGAACTTTTGCCACATTATCCAATTGGGTGGCTCAGAAGCTCAGAGAGAATGGTGTGAGAGTTCTGGTGTACTTGGACGATTTTCTTCTGGTAAATCAATGTCCTCTACTACTTCAAGAGCACATGAAACAGGCCATCCAGCTGATGACCAGCCTAGAATGGGTGATAAACAGGAGAAAATCGTCCGTAGCACCATCTCAACAAATCGAGTTCCTTGGAATTATGTGGAAGACAAATGTAAACAAAAAATGTCTGCCAAAGAAAAAAAGTGTCCTTGTTAACAACTCGTTTGCTTCACGCTCACCAAGCAAAATATATGACACTCTTAGAATTGCAAAAGCTGGTCAGTACCCTACAGTTTTCAAGTTTTGTGGTACATCACGGAATGCTACACATGCGACATCTGCAGTCGTGCCACCGTCAGGCTCTGATAAAGTCAATGGCCGTTCCACTGACGCCATTAGCCAAAGAAGATGTGGCTTGGTGGCTGAACGACGCCCATATTACCAGCGAAATTTGGACAGAACCCGTATCCTATCACATTGAGACAGATGCTTCAGGTGTCGGTTGGGGTGCATATGTCAACGGCAGTCATATCCAGGGTACTTGGATGCCAGAAGAGCTTCATTACCACTCCAACGTGAAGGATCTTATGATTGTCTACAAGGTCTTGTCGCAAGGCAATTTTGCCAGGGAATGTCAGAACAGAACTATAATGATCCAAAGCGACAACCGGACAGCTTTGGCTTATCTACGCAGACAGGGCGGAACCAAATCAAAAAGCCTGATGCAGTTGACACGAATGATTTACCACATTTTGGAGATGCACAGCCTAAAGTTAGTAATCAGTTATCTCCCGGGTCCTCTCAACGGGATAGCAGACGGTTTGTCCAGAAACAAATTGATAGCAGAATGGCATCTCTTACCTCAAGTTTGTCACCTGATTTTCAACAAGTGGAGAACACCTCACTTAGACCTGATGGCATCCCGAGAGCTCTTGTGGTACCAAGGTATGTGACATTGGATCTGTTGTATTGGCAAGCAATTTACCACGATGCGTTCAGCAGAGTCTGGAAACACAAGTTGGCGTGGGTTTTTCCGCCACCTTGTTTGATGTACAGAGTCCTAGCAATGCTGAATCAAGCCCAAGGAATATACATTGTGATATGTCCGAGATGGAAGAACGTCTTCTGGCTAGCCGACCTGAAGAGAAAAGCAATCAGCCCAACATTCACAATAAGGAACCTGAAGTCGGTGCTGATAGACACGAGAACCAATCGCCCTCCTCCACAGGTAGACGACCTTGTATTGGAGGCATGGAGATGTCGGGTGGAACGATCTTATAAGAAACTGGTCTTCCTCTGAAATTATTCGGGCGTGAATAATTAAAACCCAGGTGGCATAGGTTTATCAAAATATCTCATTTATTTACATACAATTGAAAACTTAAGCTATAAAACTATACTGGTACATAAGTCAGTTGTATCATCCTTTTGTCAGCCGGATTTAGAAGTCAAACTTAGCTCTCACGTCCTAGTCAAGCAAGCTCTAAAGGGTATAGTAAATATATGGGCATATAAAGATAAGGTTAGGGTGCCGGTATGGAACCCACAAGTTGTAGTTGAATGGCTTTTGCAGATTGAACCAAGCCTCGATAGTTTGTTTGACGTATCTCGACGTTGTGCCACCTTGCTGTTATTGGCCTCTGGTAGAAGAGTTCACGATTTGACGCTGTTATGTGTCGAGAAGGATAAATGTATAATTAATGACAATTCAATCACATTTTGGCCATTGTATGGATCAAAAACGGATACAGTTAAACATACACAATCCGGTTGGCAGTTACTATCTGGAGAAAATCAGAAAATTGACCCCGTGTTTTGGATTAAAAAACTTATAGAAATTTCTCAGTCAAGAAGGCAATCGGGAAATGGTATCAATAATTTGTTTATTACTACCAGAAGAGACCCAAAATCGGCCAGTCGGACTGTTGTTGCTGGTTGGATAAAAACTGTGTTGGTGGAAGCCGGAATTCAAGATTCACCTGGTTCTATCAGATCTGCCGTGGCGTCTTTAAACTGGGTTAATGATATGCCGCTGGAAGAAATCTTGGCCAGAGGTAACTGGACAGCTGCAAACACGCTAATTCGATTTTACAAGCGACCAGTAAAAACACCTCGAACAGCAAAGGTACCTTCTCTTGTGAATAGATTTAAACCAGTGTAATGTGCGCTATACTATGCATAATAATGATTACCTTTGTGTTGATTAATATAAGGTAATCGTAGTTAGTACGATAACCTACGTATATAAATGCTGTCGTTTACTCATTGCAGAATGTAAACTTTACATAAATATTGTTGATTTTGTCACTGCATGGATATATCAGGTGATTATAATATATTGTTATTTACTTACCTTGCTAATTAATAAATTTATGTGATCTGAACATTGTTTCTCATTTTAAGTTATCACAGTTGGCGTTCTATCTACAATAGTACCTAGTGGTTGGGCCACCATGCGAGAATAGACAAGTCTCAATTATAGGTTTCAAATAAGTTACAGGCTACATAATATAAGAATTTTTCCTGAGAGAAAATTACTTATTATGTACCTAACTTATTTGAAACCTAGTGAGTGCTGCATGGTAATTGATCCTAACTGAAGTAACGGTCAAGCACAATTCTTGACGTTAGCTGCAAGTGGCGCCAACCGGAACACGAGCAGACTAGGTACTAGGTAGGGGAAATAGAGTCATAATGGAACCTAGAATCAAAACGGAAACGTCGCCTATCTCAATTATAGGTTTCAAATAAGTTAGGTACATAATAAGTAATTTAATTTCAGGAAAAAAAATTATATTAAATAAATATTTATGAAATGTCTATTACTAAGCAGCTCGCTAGTTAACAAATCATATATGTTTCAGGATAATGGAAATAGAGATGAACGCAGTTGAACGCAAGTCAAGTGAAGAAGTAAAAGGACTTCGTACATTCTTTTCAGTAGAATATCATGATGAGATTCGAGCGTCATCAGATTTGATACCTATGAATACATTAGTATTTAATCCTGAAACGGTAAGCCACAGATAGTCTAAACAATCGTAAACTGGACGATTTCATATCAAATTAACAATAGTTAATAATTAATGTCTAAACATGGAAATGACTTCCTACAAAATCAATGCGTGTTTTTAATACTCGTAGGCCACTTTGACATCTGTAGATATTCGTCATTAAAATTGATTCAAATTATCAGGAGGAAGGAGCCATCGACGTAAGCAGACCACACTTGTTCGTAGTGCCGGGACTAGAGGGGCTCCACACGCGGTTCCACGAGCTATGCGAGCGCCTCAAGCTGCCAGCTGTCGTGTTGCAGCCAGGGCTTGAGCTCCCCCACGAGACGCCAACTGAACTTGCACGTAGATACTCTAAGGTAAACAACGGTACAAAATACTAGTACATTAAAGCACACAGAATAACTAAATAATTAATTGTGTCGTCAATGATATAAATGAATTTAAAAAAAATCTCTTGTCCAATAAATACCTACATATGAATGAATTTTATTACCTACAGATTCTACTAGAAGAGTTCAAACTAAAGACAAACTTTTATCTACTAGGCTACGAGTTTGGCAATTTTGTCGCTTTAGAGCTAGCTGCCATTTTAGAAGATCATGGTAAGGCATATTACTTTGTTGTTTTGACATTTAATTGGATTTTAATTAGCTTTTAAAAATATTTAATGTGTATGGTTTTATAGGTCTGACGGGGACGATATATTGTATTGGCAATGGTCCCGATGAAATGAAGGCGCTACTAGAGTCGGAATTGAGATTGTTCGACACGGAAACGAAACTACAAGAAGGTGTCTGTCAACACATATATGCGCTGATGACACGTGATTCGGTAACGTCTCTAGAGAATGCTCTACGAGATTGCTCATCATGGTGTGAACGTGTTGATGCATGTGTGCGCTCGCTGCTCGGCCGCGTGCCGCAAACTGGGCAGTATATACGCTCGTTCCTGCAGGCAGTGTACGCACGCATCTGTATGGCGCGTTGCACGGAGGTGGTACCGCGCGCGCTGCGCTCGCGACTTGTGCTGCTGCGCGCACGCTGTGACCGCGACCGCGTGGAAGACACGTCCTCTCTGCAGCGCTACTCGCGGCAAGCACTCCACGTGAGGGACCTCACTGCACCCATGGCGCACGCCGCCGCCGATCTACGAGCACCCGCCATCGTCAACCAATACCTTGATAATGACCTTCTAGAAAAGTACGAGAACAGCAATTTGTGTGATTCTTACATACTTTAGTCAATAGAAAACGGAAAACTATATTATGCTCGTTATCACACAATTAGTAAAAAATTGATATATTGGTAAAAATGATTGATCTAATGAATAACGGTACATTAGATTTATTTAAATTTGTTCTATAAAATTATTAATAATATCATCAATCTTATTTACATACAAATCATTTAATAATTCATACCTATAAAAATGAGTAAATAAATAAATATCTGTGACATTTTTGCACACACGGTCATCTGACCCCATACTAAGCAAAGCTTGTAATATGGCTGCCAGAGACTGATATACATACATTTATTTTTTTAATACATACTTAAATAGATATTAACACCCAGACATAGAACAAACACAAATATTTATCACACAAATGTTTGCCCTAGATGGGAATCGAACCCACGCCCCCAAGCACAGAAAGTAGGTTCACTACCAACTGAGTCACATAGTCAGCAAACATTTTCGATAACTGGTCTATCAAATTTCGAGTCCTCTCCGATAAGTATTGATCTATCTGACCAAGCACCTTCACTACATGTAGCATCTTCTGTACTCCTTTCTTGAACTTCTTCATCCTCTCAGCGCTTGACTCCTCTTTTGTTGAACTCCTCAATGGAGGAAAGTACTCTGATGGCCCCACCCTTGGTTGAGAAAAAAGCCTATCTTCTAGAGCCCTAAATCTGGGCACATTCATTTTTGGAACCTTCAGTTTTGGAACTGAATTTCGGAAATGCAAACTTCGGTATGAATCCTTCTGGTGGCCGTGCAGACATCGGTACTACAGTATCACTGAATCCAGTTTGATCTAGATCGGGTTCTCGAAGAACAAATCTGCCATTTTTGACTGCTTTGGGAATTGCGCCATGTATGAATTTACGCCAAAACGAGAGTTTAAACCAGACTTCGATACATAGCTTGATCTTCGATGGAATTCCATGGAATTTCATGGACAGTTTGCACAATGAAAAATTTAAATTAATATCAAAAATTCAAAATTTATATATTTAGTAAATTAATAATAACTTACATAATTCAACCAACAGCAGGTTCAACATCTTAACAACTAATAATCACTGCACAAAACAAATTCTTTCTCTCATTTTTTAGTAATTATTGATATAAAATACCTAAATTATTAAATATTATTTATAACAGCTACATAAACTAAAATATGAACCTATATACCCTTTCATGGGATCCACAAACTATGGTAACTCGTACCGGAGGAGTAGCGTCTCCATTATGCTCCACCTGAAAATGAAAACAATTGGAATTTAATATTATCTTTAGTTATTTATAATTCCAAATATGTATACTTTCTATTTTTACTAAATAAAAATATCTTAATGGCATACTAAGATTATATTATTATTATATTTGATAACTTTACTTTATTTGTTTGTCCTAGATAACATTAATTAACCGGCTCTCCATTTTAATAACTAGCTGATGCCCATGACTTTAACTTACCTAACGAAGTAATAAAATAACGAAGTAAATAAACGTTGGCTGTACTTTCAACCCCGTTTCGACTCTCTTAATTCAGCCTTTTCCTAAAATCCTTACCTACCGGACACGGAATCTATCAGTCAAATTTAAGCTCCGTAGGTAAAATAAGCAGTAAAATCAAATAGGTTCAAGCAGTTTTCAAGATTTTATGATGAGTCAGTGCTATTTCGCTTTTATAATATCAAATAATATATACTCGTTGAGCATCATTCTAATCAACTGCCTTCACAACACTCCTAGGTACTGTTTTGAAGTTGGTTAAAAATGTACCTAACTATATTATTGCAAATATTGTTCTATGAGTGACGAAACAAGACTTGAGTTGTTTTTCTCGCATTTTTTCTTGCTAGTTCTCTGACATTAAGTGTTTTATTATTATTTACATGGGTATGATTTATTCTATTTATGTATCATAATAGTATTTAATGGGCTAAAGTGTAAGGTAATATTTCCTATTACTTATCCACGATCATATAAACAATCCTAAGTAATTTTACCTGCTGTGTCGTTTTTAGCAATGTAAGAATTTTGTTAATAATTTACTGGAATTGTTGGAATAAAATCTTTTATAATTACATTATCTTACAGTTTTTATTTATTTTCTTGTACTACCTACTTATATTAATTGTTAAAAAATATCATTGTTAGGAAACGTCTAGCCAGAGGCTGAGAGAGACTCTTTTTACGGCATTACCTCGATAAGTGGAAACAAATAGGACAATGAAATATCTCAAGTACCAATTGGAAGTGTAGACAAGTTTACGCTCTTTACAAAGATAATGATTTGAATATCGCGGGTCAGAGTTCAGAAATTTCCGGACCCAAAACTACTAAAATATAATTGGCCAAGAGCGTATCGAGACACGCATATGGTAGGGTTCCGTAACTAAAGCCATATAATTGTAGTCATTGTTCAGAAATTGATAGTTATATACAAACTAGCTGTACCCGCATTTTCGTTTGCGTGAATTTTAAATTATCCCAAGAGATGAAGGCGCCGGAAATTGCAGTAATATGTTACTAAAAATATTTATAGTTAAATTTCCTGGAGCGTACACAAATAAATTTGTGGCATTGTTCACTCTAGACAGGGCCGTACAGCTGGCCGTGACTGAAGCAACTGGTAGAGAGATCCACACCCGCAGTTTGCAGCGTCTGCCCCTGTGGACTGTTGATTGTCATGGCGAAACTAAAGCGCACATGCTTCAAGCAGAACGGGAAGTTGTTGGGTATTAGCGGTATCCAAGGAATGAGGAGCAATCCGTGGGCTCAGTCAGGTTCAGGTAATCGCTTTATGGTTGACATTCTGAAAACCCGTACAAAGCGCTTTGTTTCCACTTTTATTGTGCAAACTGTTAGTCTGTGGAATGCGCTGCCTGAATAGTTGTTCCCCAATAGTTACAATCTGGGTGTCTTCGAGTCAAAAGTGAATCGGTTTCTTCTAGGCAAGCGTGATCCATCATAAGCTGCATCATCGCTTAACATCAGGCGAGTGGGTGGCCAAGCGCAAGCCTATTTTATAATTATAATAAGAAAAAGTTATTCAACAGAATGATTGGTAGGTACTTCAACTTTTAGTTGTATATTGTGCGCCGTAAGCCCAGAAGCAGACAAAGCATTTAAAAATTCAACCGGGTAGGTAGTGGCTTCGTCTTGATCCATAACCCAGTTGATGGTGATGTACACAATAATTTCGCCGATGACACGCGTTTATAAAACTCCGTTAATTGCTTGAGCTTGATCGTTGCGTGGCACAGATATACACAACAGATCGGCAATATATTTCAGTGAAAGCAAGTGAAAGAGACAAATTGATATGGCTCAGCACAAGTACAAAAAGGACATAACTAGACTTTTTTGTCCTTATCGGCGTGGCCGGTTTTTTGGACCAGAAATGTCAAAATCTGGCGGTTCTATGCCAAACAAAACGGGTCTGAATATTGTTTATTGCATTTTTGGTGATTTTATGTGATAAATGCGTGTTTCCTCTGAGAAATAATTGTAATACAAAAATTTACAATGGTTGTTGTATGATTTTGGGCTGCAAGAACCGCAGTGAGAGAAAAAACGATGAAATATCATTTCACACGTAAGTAAACATATAGAGCTTGTAACGATCACCTAAATTAATTCAGGATATCAATTCGTAAATATTTTATTCATAATTAGTCCGTTTTTTGGTCGATTTGTGGTATTTCCTATGAGTTTTATCAAAAAATTAACTTAGAAGAATAACAATCAATGTTGCCAGTTTATAAATGAAATTACCCACCACAATTAACATAAATTATTCATTCTGCAGGTTTCCAACTGATCCTGGCTTACGAATAAAATGGATCAGTGCTACTGGTTGTGAAAATTGGGTGCCAGGAAAACATAGTAGAATTTGTTCCAGTCATTTCAATGTCGAATCCAATATCAGAAAGGGAAAAATTATATTTTTGAGCAACTGCAGCTGCTCAGGGTCTAATAAACACACTTAAATGTACTTAAATCAAAGAAAATATATGATCATAAATCATCATCAGCGTGATTTTGTTCAAATAAAACAAAATAATCTTTTTTTGAAGTCTGATTTATCGTGTGTGATATGTGTACTGTAAATAATAAAGAGTTTTATCTAAGTATCTCATTAATTGGGATGTTATCCATAATTCCATCCATGAAAATAAATAAACTGGCCAAGTGCGAGTCGGGCTCGTGCACTGAGGGTTCTGTACCGTCACAAAATACAAAAAGTAGTGCAAATACACAACATCACGCCCAGGCTGTCATCCATCCAAGTATCAACCGCGCCCGACGTTGCTTAACTTGTGGGAAACAGAAATGTGTGACCGACTCGCAAACGGCCAGTATTTATTATTTGTTGTTTTACTTTAGGGTGTGCACTATAATCCGCCAAGTTTGACGCTTGTACCGATTACCGTTTTTACACCAGAGCAAATACAAAAATACCTCTACAAAAACGTTTGTTGTATGTGTGGATGTGTACCCTCTTTAGTTTTGACTTAATTATATTTCTTAGTTAATCCGTCGTAACATTACATATTCTGTGTAAGTTTCAACTGACGATATTACGGCGCGAAAGATACAGCCGTTTAAAGCTGTCTTACCTTTAAACAGATGGATTTGGATCCTAATATTAATTTCTTTTGTTCATAAGTATTTTTCAGATATCCTTCCATCTCACAAGATTTTCCAAAGTTTCCAAAATTACTCATTGAAGAGATTCACTACCCGTCATAGTAGGTAAATTACCCTAACTTAAAGCAAATAATTTTAATGTGGCAACACACCTTGTTGAAGCGAGAGGCACTTAGCTAGCCACGCTCATTGAAAATCTATAAGTAGTAGGTCTGTGTTGCGTGGAGTAAATTTATGGCACTCTCACAGAGCCAAGAGTTCTCTCGATTTGTTATTGTCTCTACTTCAACGAAAACACATGAAAGAAGGCCCGGAAGCTGTCAAATAAGAAGACGGTCTTACTTTTCCTTCTTTTTTTTTGGGAACATGACGTCTTCTCCAATTTTGAGTAACAAATTCTATCCTAACAAATCCGCAAACTCGTAGGCATTTGTATAACCGCCTTTGTGCCCACCTGTTGATGGGCACAAAGAGTTCTAATGCAGCTATGTGATGATGGGTCAGAGACGAACTTTTGAGACAGACGTTTACTTCGGCGAGGCAGTGTCTGTCTGAAATCTCTGCTAAACAGCACTGTAATGCCTCCTTTTGGTCATTTATTTAGCCGTTCGTCTTGTATCGTCCTATATTAGTTCTCTTTCTAGTAGGCATAGTGGCAGTTCAAACACCGTTACTATATGATTATTACTTACCTATCATTACGTAAAACAACAGATAACGCAACACATTAGACCAATTTGTAATTAACAATGAAAAAACAAAAAAATAACAACGATAAATTAACGACCGAAAACCGAATTAACCGAATTTTCGAAAACTGACCGACTGTAAAATAAAATATCCCATCAAAAACATAAATGTGAAATGAGAGCCAAGTGAATATTATGGTATTTGCTTTGGTTGTTGACTTCAACGACAAAAGAAGTGAGATCTAACTTAGGATAATATATTGAAGCCTGAGGTCTGAATTGGCTAGTTTTCATATATGAATTATATTATAGCCTTCGCAAGTTCCAAAGCTGAAAGTTCTCATTTATTCATCCGAAAATTTGGCTTGCTGGTAGAAACTTGAAATCGAACATAGGGCTCTTCCATGACTGTTTTAGTAGCTACATAATAATAATTCGTATATTCGAACTAGCCAAGTCAGACCTTAGGCTTCAATATATTATCCTAAGTTAGATCTCACTTCTTTTGTCGTTGAAGTCAACAACCAAAGCAAATACCATAATATTCACTTGACTCTCATTTCACATTTATGTTTTTGATGGGATATCATTTCTTTTTGTACAGAAACTATTAGTAGGTACTTATTCATAATAAAATGATTACGCGCTGCTGTAGACACTTAAATCTTCCAGTTACGACATGTACATACTCTACTATAGACTGCAGGCGTACAGCTTAGGTGCTCTTACAATTTTGTCAGGCGTTAGTCGACCCTGGGTTGACTATACCTGGCGGGCGCCCCGGCCGGGTCGCATATACACGCGCCGCGCTGCATCGTCCAATATTAACTACTAGCTGAGCCGGCTGAGCTGGTTTCACCCGCTTGGTGATGAAAATCAGTGATGATGAAGGATGATGAATGGAAGGATGATGATGATAAAAAATCGCTAATGTGTTAATCCAGGACATAAGCAATGTATATTCAAAATTTCATCTAAATCCATCCAGCCGTTTCTGCGTGATTGAGTAACAAACATCCATCTATCCATCCATCCATACATCCAAACTTTCACATATAATATGATATTAGTGTGATAACTAAAATGAAGTCAAAAGCATATTGCATCGCATTCGGCTGCTTCAATAATTAGATAAAATAATCCGAAACTCAAGTTTTTCTCAATTCAAAATTAAAGAAATGTACGTCCACCTAAAACCAATAGGTAGGTACCTAATTAGTTAATTAGGAAGGTATGTCACCCATATTTACAGATTACTCCTTATAACATCAGCTATCTGCCAGTGAAAGTTCCATCAAAATCGGTCCATCCGTTTTGCAGTCTTTAGGGAACCTACATACTCATACATACATACATATACATACATACTCACACATCGTTTTTTATATTCACAAATCGATATTACTCACACATAGATATATGTATATATATTTAGGTGATTACAAGTTCTGTTTACTTTACAAGGTCAGGATTAGCTTTGATAAGTATAGATAGGAAATTAGGTACCTATTTTAATTGTAATTATTTCAGTATTTTTGTTTTGGTGGGGAAGTACTACTGTATCATGAAGTAACTAAATATTATGTACTTAGTAAGGTTATGATTATGTAGACAACAGAGTACTCGTACATACTTTTTTATTTGCCCAAGTACGTAGCTACCGCCCAACGGACGTTCACGTCCACTACATACGCGGTTGGTCAACCAGGAGACCACCGCCCCCAGACGTTCCCACTCAAGTGGCCACTTACTGTGGCCAAGACCTAGCGCCGTCACCTTCTGTGATCGTAACGTGAGTTAAACGGTAACCTGCAAGCATTGCACGACGTGAAAGGCGTACAGCGTAGGTGCTTTTACAATTCTGTCAGGCGTTAGTCGATCGAGTCGGCTGGCCCTGTACAACTATACTCTTGGTTATATGTATTAAAATTGATGTTTGGATATTATTTTTTTATTAAGGGTTGTATTCCACTTTTTATATATTCACGTGAAAACTTTAAAATCCACATAAAGACAGGCCGAAATCAATTTGATTGCTAATTCTTTTGTACAGGCGCTATAAGCAAGTGTTACTGATAGAATCAATTAAATTGGAAAATAATACAAATTTACCAGTTTCTGATTTATTCACCCAACTACCTATCTGGATGCCAAATTTGAACTTTCTAGGTCATCTGGAAGTGGGTTATAGTTTTGATCTATAGGTCAGTCAGTCATAAAAATGTCAATTTTTTGACGTTAATATCTAAATAACTGTTTGAGGAGTGTTTATGAAATTTGGAGCACAAATGTATCTCGCAAGTTTCAATAGATATGCCAAATTTGAGATGTTTATGTGAAATAGTTTTTGAGTTATGAGAGGGACAAAAGTCGCTCCAAATGGTTCGTGTAATATTACACACGGTACCGCTGGAGCTTGGCTCTGATGCGCTCCCGCGCGTCTAGATATATTTTTTCCTATCAATTTGACATTGTATAATCATGGTAACCGATAATGTTGTATTGAATTTCCTAATTATTTCTATGGACATTATTTAATTCGAAGCTCATATGGTATGAAGGGACATTATAAAAGAATATATTATGTACACACTAGAACAAACAAACATGTCCTACAAAATAAAAATTCCGTCGAGATCACTACCGTGCGGCAGGGTTCCTAGAACACTGGCAATTGTATAATCATAATATATTATTTATAATATTCATCGTCTTGATTTGCTGTATGATATTTTCAGCTGATTGTCCTACAGTGCGATGGTAAACTAAAAAATATAATTACCTTACAAAATTTAAGTTGAAGCCAGTATAAACGCCCCACAATATAGTGTGCGCCAACCTCGGAAGTAAGCGAGGTTCCAGCAGTCCTTTGCAGATGGCGTTACCAGCATTCACACGTGACAGAAGGGGAGATAATAAATCAACAATTTATACTTTTTCACAACGTCTATTCAGGTCAATAGCATAGGGCGGTCTGCCCACCAAACATGTCATTTGTTTATATTAATTAGCTAACCAATAGTAACTACTAAGGATTCAGTGATTACATACTAACTAAGGGTTAGTCTATGGTGTACGGCACCGTCAATACTAACTACGACTTATTCTATGTCGCAGGGCGCTGTCACGGCCTTCCTGCCCTGCTTCTCTCTCGAAGCCTCTCATCTTAGTTTATCTGAAATTAGAAAAATACTAAAGAAAGAGCATTACAATAGCACAACTAAGTGTTATTTTATAATACTTTATTTTTATGGCCTGTGCATTGCACTACCATTTCTCATTTTTATTATGGCTTGTGCATTGCACTACCATTTCTCATTTTTGTTTATTATGGTCAGTGTTTTTTTTTTTACATCACCATTTTTTCCTTTTTTTCGTTTTATTTTTATTACTCGGAGAGTAACTCAAGCGGTCACCGACCCGACTTTGTTTTGACTTATTTTTTTATCAATGCGAGTTTGCCCACTTGTATTTATGTTATGTTAAGTGGCTCACATTCAAACTTTGCGATTCTGCACCCTTACTAAGGTAAGTTGCGCACCCTTACCTAAGTAAGTTGCTTACGCCTTTTTTACTGTCATATATATTTTTTTATTTTTTATTTGCGATCCCAGCGCGCTCTATGAGCCGCTTACGCCATTTATTTTTTATTTGCGATCCCAGCGTGCTCTGTGAGCCGCTTACGCTATTTTAGTACTTTTTATATATTTATTTTAGCGATCTCAGCGCACTCTATGAGCCGCTTACGCTATTATAGTACTATTTTATTTTATTTTTTTAGCGATCTCAGCGCACTCTATGAGCCGCCTACGCTATTATAGTACTATTTTATTTTATTTTTTTAGCGATCTCAGCGTACTCTATGAGCCGCCTACGCTATTATAGTACTGTAACACCCGATGACCGGTAGATGGCGCTAGTTGTGTCTTAAAACGCGCAAACGGAACATTCGTGGAAAACACCCGCGCAACAGCCATCGGTTCAGTTTTATTATTAATTAATTACAATCAGGCTACAAGTAACTTGAGCAGACGGTACCCGGCACTCTTGTTATTTTACTGAGCGTGTTAAGGCATTTCGGACGGTACCCGGCCCTTTGCCCTCGACACAGTACTAAGCTTACATTGAATATACGTTTGATAGAAGTAATAACGTTTTTTCTTCTCTGCGTGCGAAGACACGTTCCTCTCCGTAAACCCGTTACAACTGGCGCACAACGTGAAACCCTTTCGAAAATTTACGCAACTTACTTCCGATCGTATTCCCGTAAGTAATTGTATTGGAGTACAACCAGTACTTTTCTGAACAGTAGCGTTGAGGGTCATTCATTATTGTAGTTTGCAAAGTACGCTCGTCCATTCTGACTTTTCTGAACCACGGTAATTTCACATTCTAATGGATTTAGTACTATCGCCACGTATCGTTCAGCTTGCCTAGTTGCTCAGCTCGCTATTGTTGCATTATAATGAACTTCGATGTCCATTTTTTAAATAAATCCTTTGTTTGTTTACCATAAAAGTTCGTTCCTATATCTGTAATTAATCGCTTTCTTGTACCGAATAAACTGAGCTGTAGTTCTAGAGCTTTTACAAGTTCGGAACTTGTGAGATTTTCAATTGGTACCAACATGGTTAATTTGGTAATGGCGTCCTCGAGTAATGATAGGTAACTATATCGATAGTTAGCTGTTCTAAACGGTCCTGTACAGTCAGCTTCAGCATGTACTGTGTGAATAAAGATCGGTAGCTTTTTGGTAGGATGTAATAAGCTTTGTTTTGCTCCACTAGGTCATTTCGCCAATAAACAGATACGAATGTCATTGCATCTTACTTTGCAAATTATATTTTTTTACAAAAACTTTTTTCACGGTAACCTTTATTTTTCTTGTGTTGATTCTAGAGTCTTGTCTACCTTGACCTGACATTACTTATCATGGAAAGCTTTTGTCAGCTAAATCGAAGCTCTGAAGATGAAAAATATTTTAATTTCTTATTCTTGTTTTCTTCAAAAACTCTTATCAGGATACCATTTTGTATAGTGTATTCTATCAACTGACAGTATTTTCTGAAATCATCTCATTGAATTCATTGCTTCCTGATCTTGTTTCTGTGTAGCTTCCAACCAAGTAACTTTATTGTTTATGTTTAGTTGTATTTCTTCCGTTTCAATTTAATTTTGTAGGCAATTCTACTGAGAAAATCCAAAATCAAGACAATTTACATCAATATGCAATTCTGTTTCACGATCTGCGTCAAAAATCACTACTATGGCATATGTAGACAGCTTTTCGATCACATACTGTCGGGCTTTCTCAAATTCTACAGTTCACCTAAACTAGGTTTTGTTGTCGCAGAATGTTGGTTATACATGCTGCTTTGTATATTTCTTTTTTAAATAGCCAGCAAGTCTAATCTGTTATCCAATTTGTTTTATGTTTAGGGGGTTTTGTTGTGCCTTTATTTTGGTATTCCCTTGTCGAATACTTTCTTCTGTAACTATTATTTTCCAAATATTTAACTGGCTTTTTTTTAATACTTTGTTTTTTAGTGTAAAACCTGTCTTATTTAAGAACACTCAAATTTTTCTTACTTTTTTTTTTACCAAAAGTGGATTTTCATCATTCTGATTCTATTAAAATAGATTCCATCAAAAACATAAATGTGAAATGAGAGCCAAGTGAATATTATTGAATTCAGCGACAAAAGAAGTGAGATCTAACTTAGAATAATATCTTGAAGCCTAAGGTCTGACTTCGTTAGTTTTCATATATGAATTATATTAATAGCCTTCGCAAGTTCTAAAGCTGAAAGTTCTCATTTATTCATCCGAAAATTTGGCTTGCTGGTAGAAACTAGCAATCGAAAATAGGGCTTTTCCATGACTGTTTTAGTAGCTACATAAAAATAATTCGTATATTCAAACTAGCCAAGTCAGACCTTAGGCTTCAATATATTATCCTAAGTTAGATCTCACTTCTTTTGTCGTTGAAGTCAATAATATTCACTTGGCTCTCATTTCACATTTATGTTTTTGATGGGATATCATTACTTTTTTACAGAAATTATTCATTACAAAATTAATACGCGCTGCTGTAGACACTTAAATCTTCCAGTTACAACATATGAACTTTGACCCAGTGATACGAGCATAAAAACAAGCACTGATTTTTTTTCATTATTTCCATGATTGAACATTAATTATATATACCACTTAGTACTTTGCAATAGAATCGACTGATGCACTTTTGGTTAATAAATCTGTGGCTTACCATTCCAGGATTAAATACTAATGTATACATAGTTATCAAATCTGATGTCTCTCGAAGCTCATCATGATATCCTAGTGAAAAAATGTACGAAGTCCTTTTACTTCTTCAAACTTGCGTTCCATTGCATTCATCTCTATTTCCATTATTCTGAAATAAAAATAATTTTGTAACTAGCAAACTACTTAGAAGAACTATTAAAACATTGATCGAATAAGATAATATACGCAACGCATTAGATGTAATCAATGACTTACTTCTTTTTGGTTAACATCATCACTTTTTTATCATCCAATGAGATATGATGAACATCCCTCAAGATAAACTGGATGGATGAAACTCTTCCAGACCCAAATCTTTTAGGGTAGTATTATCATTGATGTTCTCTGAAACATGGAGTAATATTTAGAATAGTTTTCTGCATCATGTGTTCTCATTCAAACTCTATCATATATTTTATACCTAATATTTAGTAATTTTACCCGCAAAAGCTGAAATTATTTTGATCAATGACGGTTTTTCTATAGCTTGTATGTGAGCAAACAGAACAGGATGTTTGCTACGCAGACCAAGTTCTGTTATGTCAATTGCAGATCGATTCCACGCATACTCTTCTATCGGAGTACCGAAACAATGGTATTCCTAAAAATTCAATAAGTAATAAATCATCATGAAACCTAATATGTATTTCAGTAAGTAGTATGAATGAATACAAAATGATAGAATTCTTGCAATTTCCACTAGAACACAAATACTTAATTATTATCCTACAAAATTATTTAGTGTGTAATGAAAATTTATATTATGAATATATTTTATCAATTATGATGGTAAATTAGTCCTGTACTTTTTTGTAAGCAGGCAAACTCAATGTTTTAGCCGGAAGACCATCTCTGGATCGAGAAAGACATATTTTTTGCCCGACATTGCTATCGACGGATTTTGCAAAGTATCTGAAAAAAATAATTATGTTTGTTAGTGAAAGTTCTATTTTAGTTAAAGTTTATAATTATTGATCTTTCTTTTGGTATTTATAGATAAGTTGGTACTTACTTCAGAAGTGGCTACAATTTTCTTGAAGTGGCATCTAAATCGTCAATGAGCTTTGCCACCGTACCGTTCCGCTTATCATCTACTACATCTGTGACTGATATGTAAATTCCTTCAATGGAGTCTCTTAATATTGTCTCATGAAGAAGCCTGGTAGCATTGCTATCAGTCATTTGGTTGGATATCATTTCCACGTCGACGCCATTTTTTTTCCATAATCTGTCAATAAATAAAAATATTTTTGTATACATATCGATATTGTATTATAGTATCGATATTTTGAGTTAAGTTTTCTTTTAAACCAATTTGTATCTTACTGTAGTTTTAGTAGATATAGTGGGATCGGATTTAAACTATAAATACGCAATTTTTTTGCGCCACGAGATATGAGCTTGTCCACTAGTTGGAGTCCAAGTGAGCTGCCATCCCAGATAATCAATTGAATTTTGTCAGACGAACAAATGATTCTGGAATATTCAATAATTAGTTAGTAATATTTTATCTGCAAATTTTCAATAACATCATCTACATTATTACATGCATGCGCATTTTGTCGAAGAATACGGTGCAAACTGGTATTAGTCTTGGGTATAAATGTACCGCGAATGTTACGATTTTACCTAGGTGTCACGGGTGCCAAAGGGTCTTTGAGGCGCAGCAGCACGCGGCCGCGGTGGCGACTGGTCGCTATCAGTCGGAAGGCGCGCGCTGCTTCGTCCGGCGCGAACGACACACACGTCAGTGGACGTACATAGCCCCGTACGATGCCATCACTAATCAGCATCTGCAAATTCTATATAAAACACTAGCCGTCCGCCCCGGCTTCGCACGAGTGTAAGCTCGGCCTTCGGCCTCGCTACAAAATATAATATAGCCTATGTCACCCGGGGATAGTGTAGCTTCCCAACAGTGAAAGAATTTTTCAAATCGGTTCAGTAGTTTCGGAGCTTATTGATTACAAACATACAAACATACAAAAATAGGTACAAATCTTTCCTCTTTATAATATTAGTGTAGACAAATCATTTGGAATCATTCATAATATATGTCAATATTGTTTTGAATCTAAAAGAATTAGGTACAGTTTCAATTGGTACCTTGAATATTCCGGTCTTTCCCGAGTCAAGTATAGAATAAAAATCAGCAGCAATGTACGATCTTTGCTTCGTCATGTTAAACATACCGTACTCAAATTTATTCCTGTTTTGTATCTGAACCATATTAATAGTGACACCGGAAAATGCATCGCATTTGAGAGAAATATAAAAGTAAAGTCAAGGTCATATTTAATAAATATATCCATAAATGTAAAAGTCGCACTTGTTTTAAATATAAGATCTTACATTTTTGAGGTCATCGCGTACGCAGCTTAATATTATTTTACATCCATCTCCGTTTGTTGCATTTAATACCATATCTCCAAAAGTATTGTCACGGGAATTGCCTATTGCATCCTCTGAAACCATTTAAAATTAAGAGGAAGATAATTTTTTCAGTCAAAATAAAGAGAATATGAATGATTTATTACTTTACCATTCAGCTCTGGGAAGAGTTTGTATAAGAATTTTTTCATTGCGCTGTCTGAAACAGTTGCGAACACCTTGCAGCCGTGCGCCAGAGCTATTGATATCGCTGCTTGTCCCAAGGCACCGGCAGCACCATGTATCAACACTTTCCAACCACGTTGGAGCTCGTTTTTGATGCACTATAATAATCATTACAAACTTATACGTAGATAAATTATTAACTATCCCCCAAAAGAATTGCTCCTTTTACACGTAAGTCAAATACAATAAGTAGTACTAACATAAATATTTTATAATTATACAACTACGTGTATACTTATTTACTTACAAGGTAAGCTAAGGTAAGGAAAGCTTGAGTATATGCAAGCGGCACGGTAGCAGCTTCTTCTAGAGTCCAGTGCGCCGGAACTGGCCACAGCAGGTCAGGCTTCGCCGACACCACTGTGCTCGCCGCACCATTCCTCACCAGACCCATAACTCGTTCTCCCCTGAAAAGTTATAAAGCTCATAGTGAAAAAAAATATATTATGATTCTCGTATCACTTAAGTAAATGGTTTCTTTCAATAATATCCTACACTTACCACTTCGTTAATCCACTAAAATCCATTCCATAATATTTTTCAGATTCTTCATATGAAATGGCTTCAGTAGATCTTTTAACGTCTGAAATATTGATTCCAGCGTATTCAACCTGAAAAAGGATAGGAGAAGATATTAAAGTTATTTTCCTTTATCATCTACCAAAATAAATAAAATGTAATAATAGACAAAATTTATAGACTATACCAAAACTTTAATTCCGTTTTCAGAAACAGCTGGTGCTTCTTCCCAGTGTAAAGTATTGAGTTCACCGACATTTCCAATTTGTAGAACAATTTTTTTATCTGCCGTTAGTTTTTCCTTTGATAAAAAGTCGCCCTGTAATTGTTGTTTTAATCGTTGTAGTTTTATATAATTGAATGTTTTACATACAATAGATGGGTACATCCATAGGGTGATAAAAATGTCTTGATTTAACAACGGTAAATTGCGAAACTTTAGGTTTAGCACTAAAATACCGCCACAACTGAAAACACGAAATTAATGTTACCTACTTATTTCAATGAAAAGTGACATACTGTTGAAGAACTGACTAATTACAAACAGAAACCAACCTCGTAGTGTCAAAAATTTCGTCTACTTTGGCGTTCACAACTGCTTTACCACTCATTGAGCTTTGCAAATCAAATGATGTATGCTTTTCCACATCAATAATAAGACCTCTGAACTGTGAGAGCTGTGAAACCCCTTCGTATGCACATCTTAAAGCATTCAGTTGGAACAATCCATCGATAACCGTGACCCAATTATCGTTCCCAACAATCTGAGCTTCGGTCATTGATTGATCTATGCTTTCGATACTTCGGAAAACATTTCTGTAAAAACATTATTTTTTATATTATGATATGTTGTCCTGAAAGTACTGTCACAATATTGGTAATTTGGTCATTATCCCTCTAACACCTCTGGTATTTCTCTTACAACTAACCACCATAATAAGTACGCGTCTGTTCTAATATGAAATCAATATTTGAATAAAAAATTTCTTCGAAGACTATTCTAAGCATGCATGGCTACATTTTCTCACAATTTATGTTATGTACACTTCGAACCATCCAAAAAAAACTGCGTAAAGTAATGAGTATAAGAGAGTAATGGAAGATAATCTTTTAGACTTTGCAAGTATTATTTCGCCTAAAAACGGAATAATCTAAAAAAATACGTTATCATTCTTCAATTTTCAACGGGGTGATCCTTCCGTTCCTGCCATTTTCAGCCTAGCTATTCACTCAATTATACGACATATTCAATCCAAACCTAATGTTTCGTAATTGTATGACGGAAACCTAGGTGGCAATGTGAAGACAAGTTCTAAGTTTAGAACAAAATGCGAAGTTTTGTCTGCAATTCATGTCCGAATAAGTTTATTTACTATGTATTCATTTATGTATTAACATATAATTATGCGTTTGACCACCTCATCATGACGAAGTTTACGATGGGGCACGCTTGCTTAGAAGAAATCGATTCACTAGTGACTTGAAGACATCCATATTGTAACTATTGGGGGACACCCATTCAACAGTGCATTATACAGAGATGCGGTTTGCAGAATAAAAATGGACTAAAGACTAATTGGCTTCTTACGTGTTTTTTGAATATCAACCATGAAATGGTATCGCTTTTCCGCGTCCACCCTGGCTGCCCGATAGGAACACAGGCAGGGAGGAATTAGAACATGCATATCTGACAAAGTCGAAATGTATCTAATAAAAAAATCTATGGACTATATATCTTTGCACAGATGTTTCAGGCTAAAAATATATCTGAAATAGTGATTCAGTGCTTATGAGCTTCTAGGCAAATCAAAATAACTCGTTTATAGATTCAATAGTAAAAAGAACAATCCATTGGCGGCCATTTGCAAAAATGAGAGCATATTCCAATGGGGTGATTTCTTTTGGCCCACCTTGTATTTATATTTAATTAATGCACCTCGAAAAATAATATCAAATCTTATACTGCTGGATTGAACTTTTAGTTTACCAGTTTTGCGAACTGTGCCACGTCACGATACACAAAGAGCGACTGCTCGCAATGCAATGCCAAATACTTACAACAGGAAATTAATAGGTTTTTGCTGGTAAAGTAATACGTAGTATTTCGTAATAGGTCATAAAATAATTATAAAAATAATGACATAATTAAATGGGAAGAATGCTGCTACCAACACAGGTGTTCTTACTAGTTTGGTATCAAAGCCACTTTGAATTTCCAAATTTATACTGTTCCATGCTATTATATCGCCCTATTCGTGTCGTAAAGAGCCACTATTGCAAAATTACAGGTTTTCAGGAGGAGCTTATAGCGATAAGGCCGCCAATTGTTCCACTAGTTTTTTAAGTTGTTTTTTATGTACGTTTATAATTTTTGGTGCGAACAATAAAGAGTTTTCTATCTATCTATCTAAGTCATGATTAGATAATATTCAAAATAATTTTGAATGAAGGTTTTACATATGACCTATCTGTATTGTAAGTAACAAGTTACTATGTTTTTTAGTTTAGGAATGCAAAAGTGTGGGGTATCGCTGAAAAGCTAGATCAAAGGTCATTGACCTTTTCGTAAAATTGTCTAAACAAATAATGTTTCTCAATCAGTTTTCTCAATGTTTAAACCATAAAAAGTATATGCTATATCGGGATGGTATATCTCTGAAATTTGTCCACAGAAAAGTCCACAGAGCTTCGTTCGTTCAAATTTTTCTGTAACCATCATTTTCTGAACTATGACTACAATTATATGGCTTTGGTTACGGAACCCTACCATATGCGTGTCTCGACACAAATCCACTCAAGACGAGAATAAATAACGCAGTTCATGAACTTATTACTTACAATGTTCTTAGTACTTAACTTACATTGTAAGTTCCCACCTAAGTACTTAGAATGATACAATAGCAATTTTAAATGGAAATAGGTACTATGCAAATGTGCTGTGCGAGTCTGAAGAAAAAAGCAACGAAAACTTGAGTTTTGGCGTTTTCTATAGAAAATTAAATTTCTGTAATAAATAGATCTGTATTTTTAATAGACTTCAAAAAAGGAGGAAGGTTTTCAATCCTCCCCGTATTTTTTGTGTCCGTCATATGAGGTAAGTCAGTTTACATGAGTGCTTATTTCTAGTGTTATTAGTGTAAGAAAGTATAACTATTTTCAAGACAGACGCAGAAAGCTATTTTATTTTATACTATGCATAGATAGAGTTAACGGCTTAGATAACATATTAACTTATTACCTCCAATTAAAAATTTAGGTTTTCATAAAACTGTCGAAGATTAATGTTTGAGACAAGATTTCGTTAAATACCCTACATACTTATATTTGTGAAATATTCTTAACATTTCAGAAGTGGGATCGACGGATTAAATATCTAAGTATATTGTCCAGACGAAAGAAACTGGTAAATTTTACTACAAAATTATGCCACGCGCTGCAAAAACAACAGCTCATAAGGTCGAGCGGGGAGTTGTTGTGACAGCAATGCTCAAAAGGCAGGCGAGCAGGGAGTTGTTGCGACAGCAATGCTCAAAAGGCAGTTGAGCAGGGAGTTGTCGCGAAAACAACAAAGCTCAAAAGGCAGTCGAACAGGGAGTTGTTGCGACAACAAAGCTCAAGAGACAATGATTATTGGTCGAACGATGGCTATGAATATAAGAGGTTATGTTCTCGCCAGATATTATGTGGTAGTAATAGCGGCCACAGGACGAACAATACGTCAATTATGTACTCCTAGCAAAAATGTGACAATGGGCGGTTTTTTGTCACTAAGTGGTGAAATTGGAGTCGTGTATGTGTAAGTGGTGCTTATCACTGCTGGTTGTGTCTCTATAGTTTTAAAACACGTAGTAGCTGTGTAGGCATGTGCAGCCTGATTGTGAATTGACCTGTTTCATGGGCGTTTGCGCAGTTTTATTTTGGGGCATATAGTGTAGCTGTAAATTGATACTCTTAACTTTAATTAAGGGCAATTCCGTTATACAGTTGGTTTCATGATGCCATTGAAAAACAAATGTAGACTGGCGTGGCTCTGGGATTACTGGTGATATATTCACCCATATGATCACCACTGTAGCTGACCTATTATATGGATTTCATTGTAGCTATTACATATATTTCAAATATGCTTTGGATAAGCCTCATTAACGCTATTGCTAAATGGGTGATGGGGGATCCTTATTGCTAAATCGGGCTGCTTGCCCGATCAAATGGCTAACCTTTAGCAACTCTATTTCTGCTTAATTATCTACGACCAGCTTATACTCCTAGTATTATCTTTGGGTACGCTGATGATAGCACAGTTGTAGAGAAGTACATATCCAATACCAGGGCCTGTAAGGCAGAAATCCAGGCATTGAGAAACAGCATGGTTAAGCGAATGAATCAGGCCTTGACGACCATATCAAATTAGGGTGACGAGAACCTCGCTAACAAAACCCAAGCTTGTATTTTTCCCACAAAAATGTGTCCTTCATTGTTTCGGAATGTTGACATTTGACAGCTCGGAGCTCTTGAATCGAAAGACTGGCATGCTGCTCGACTTATAGGCGATGAGAAGTGGCTAATTAAGATACTTCTCAGTATAGAACAAAAAAATAGCAAGTAAAGTAGCGAGTCTGTCAATTTTCTACAGGATTTATTTCGGAGAATGTACATTGGAGCTACATGACCTACCATCCCCATTCTACTACAGGACAAGTAGGAAATCAATCCACTACCACCCATACATTGTGGATTTTCTTGGATACCTACGAAACGTTTCAACATTTTTCTAATCCGGACGGCTATGGATTGGAACAACCTGTCCCGACTTTATTAATTAGGTATAGTAGTTTAAGTTTAAGTTAGGTATGTAGGTATATATTAGGTATTGTTAGTTAACAGTTACGTTCCCCCTCACGCTTGTCAAACTCTCCCTTCTCTCCCACAGATAACCTCACAATCACACATTCTTATCGTATCTTGGGACCCTGACTCTAAGGAGTCATGGAGTATCTTTGAGATGCATCACACTTAGACAAACACATATACCTACACCCCTTTCTCACACCCACACACACCCACATACACACTCACACACACATACATACTCACACACACATACACATCTACACACGCACACACACCGACTCCTCTTATGCTTGTTTACATTAGGTTTACTACACTGCATGCTTATTATATGTTAAACTTAATATCTAATACCTGATGTACGTAAATCGTAATTATTTACATTCCTTTTTTTTTAATATAGTGTCAAATTGTTAAAACTCCATTTTTTTAATTTTCTTTCTAAATTTATGTGGAAAATTTTTGTTACAATTAATAGTGGTCAGACGGAAGTCTCCGGTGCCTGTAGCACAGTTACATTAAGGTCAACTCGGCGAAGACCGGCATACTAAATTTAAAAAAATACAAATGGTCTTATTGTGGCTATTCTATAATCTTAAATCCAAATTTGGTTAAACTATATAATAATATATTTAGATGATCTGACAATAAATATGTCAAAATGACAAAGAAACTATCAGTTCAGAAAATAAATACGATTTTTGAAAACACAGAGAAATAGACGGATTTGGCTGCCATGTCGGTTAAGACCGTCTAGTGGCAAATTTCCCTGGTTAGCGGTAGTTGGCGTAGTTATAGATACGAAGACCTGTGTGAATGAATCAGTGTACGAACGCCAGTTCCTGTAACAACTTAATATTTGTACCCTAATTCTCAGGAATAAGGTTTTATTACGCTTATTTTGCAAGATGCTGCAATTGTCGGGTAAGACCGGCTACGTTGCAGTTCCAGGGGTGCAAAACTTTGAACTTCTAGTATAGCTTCTTTTAATTTCTCTTTCGAATACGACCCTTTTTCCGTTATTCGCGTATATTTTCCCATGGCTAAAATAAATTAAAACTAAAAATTGAAATAAACTACGCCTAGTACCCTATCGTAATATATAAGTAATTAATTATCTCTCCCAATCAGATCAATAGAAAATCGGTCACGTGACCATAACAGCAAATCTGAGTGGTTGAAATAATCACTCACCGTCACTCACGAGAGTGTGCTCACGGTGCTGACCCTGTGACAGACGAATGGACAGACAGCAGAATTTGGTGTCCTTTGAGTACGGAACTGAAAACCTACACATATGTTACACATATACTTTGATTATACAAGATACATAATATTATATTTAAAAAAAAACCGGACATATAGTCTTGATTTTATAGTATGTGCTACTTTGTAGAACTCTATATTTAGGACACTTTGATAATTTATATAGGTATTCTAGAAAGGCTTAACAAAACACCAAAGGTTGACGATTTCTGTAAGAGGCGAAGACCGTCATATGACATTTATTACCCTCCAAGACCTATACGGACTTCCCCGCAACATATTTTGAGGTTAGTTTTTATTTTCATCAACCATAAATTACTAAAAAACGTCTATAATACTAATGTAATTTAATAATCAAATAGATAAATTAATGAAGAATAAACTTATTTGCATAGATCTGTTGAATATCTGAATTTTCTTTTTAAATCCTTTTTTTTTGTAAGCACGTGGCACACTCCAATGCAAAGGTGCTCACCGTACTAAATTAACAACCGCATTTTTTTCCGTTCACACTATAAATACCGCCATCTATATCAATTAATAAGAACTTAAATGGTTTTATTGTTCCGGTGATGGTATTGCCATCTGCGTAGTTCTGCTGAATTCGTGGTAATTCTTGTTGTACGATCTTTCCCGACAGACGGTCTTCGCCGAGTTGACCTTACTAGTACGGGTGCCGGCCAGACACTAACATTTTTTGTTAATTTTAATTGAAATCTTAATATTATGTCTAGTTTTAATTTATTTAACAATATTGTAGTCTTATAAATTATGGTTCAATAAACAATTTTATTTATTTATTTATTTATTTATTTATTGTTTCACTGAAAGATATAAAACTGGGCCTTTTCAAGGCAAGAGTGAATATGTAAAAAGGCTATGTCTGCGTGCGTCATCTTCGATCATATCGTCGCTTACCAACAGGCGAGTTAGTAGTCAAATGAGGTCTTATTCACGATAAAAAAAAGTTGGTGAAATGAGTTTTTTTCATTGCATGTTTTCGTAACATTTTTCTATCTATAAAATTGGGCCTTCAGTAGCCACTTATTTGTTGTATAATGTTATAAACAATCCCATCAAAAACATAAATGTCTAATGAGAGCCAAGTGAATATTATGGTATTTGCTTTGGTTGTTGACTTCAACGACAAAAGAAGTGAGATCTAACTTAAGATAATATATTGAAGCCTAAGGTCTGACTTGGCTATTCATTAGGTACCTAATTAGTTAATTAGGAAGATATGTCACCCACATTTACAGATTACTCCTTATAACATCAGCTATCTGCCAGTGAAAGTTCCATCAAAATCGGTCCATCCGTTTTGCAGTCTTTAGGGAACCTACATACTCATACATACATACATATATATACGAGTACATACATACTCACACATTGATATTACTTACACATAGATATATGTATATATATTCAGGTGATTACAAGTTCTGTTTACTTTACAAGGTCAGGATTATCTTTGATAAGTATAGATAGGTAATTAGGTACCTATTTTAATTGTAAGTATTTCAGTATTTTTGTTTTGGCGGGTAAGTACCTACTACCCTATCATGAACTAACTAAATATTATGTACTTAGTAAGGTTTTGATTATGTAGACAACAGGGTACTCGTAAATACTTTTTTATTTGCCCAAGTACGTAGCTACCGCCTAACGGACGTTCACGTCCACTACATACGCGGTTGGTCAACCAGGAGACCACCGCCTTCAGACGTTCCAACTCAAGTGGCCACTTACTGTGGCCAAGACCTAGCACCGTCACCTTCTGTGATCGTAACGTGAGTTAAACGGTAACAAGCAAATTTTTCTGCGTCGAAAGGTGTAACTCCCATAGCTCTACGATGAATATTAACGATTTTAGGATTTTCACAAGTAACGTTGAGTGACATATTTTGTGACTACAAAGCGCTGTAACTAACAAAAAAACCGGTGTTTTTTGAAGAAGTGAAATCAGTTACAACGTTTTTACATTCTTGAGAAAATATAGTTTTAGAACTCGTCATACATTTTGACCCGTAGTTACAACATTCTTACTGCCTCTAAAAATACATCAAATGATGTAACTGACATAAAGTGTCTTATAAAACAATTTTGGATAGAATTGATGCACATTCATAGATTCTTTCATTTACTTTCGATTTACTGTCCAAATATCACTTTCCTAGGACCTATAAATCCCGAGATAATGTTTTTTTTTTGAAAATCAGAAAAGTTTTTTGGCCCTGGTGAACAATTTCATTTTTGTTAGTTACTACCTTTCCGTTTTCTTGCGTCGATATGTACAATTCTGATTTTAAATTTAATAATGATAATTATTTGTTTATCAGTATGTATACACACTGAAAGTAAATCATTAGTATATCAATCATTCAGTTCATTTAAAAAAAAAAACTTTAATTTTGTGTACAACACCACACCAAAAATATACCGTTAGACTTAACATTTGGCTCGTAATAAGTCGCGATTTCCGGCGAAAAAAGTCCCAACGTCTTTAAATTCACGCGTGCACGTAATTTTCCGTAGAATAAAGCCCTTATGGCGATTAAGTTCACGTAAATGCGCTGAAATTCCGTGGAATACAGTCTTAAGGCACAAAAAAATTTATAAAACTGATTGTGCTTAATAAATATAAAAAATATCACCGTATGCTTGTTATATATCATCTAATAGTTTAGGATAACATAATACTTATATTATTCTCTAAGAAATTTCAGAGAAAATTAGAAAAAGCTCCTCCTAAAAACCTGTAGTTTTGCAATAGTGGCTCTTTACGACGAATAGGGCGATATAATAGCATGGAATAGTATAAATTTGGAAATTCAAAGTGGCTTTGATACCAAACTAGTAAGAACACCTGTGTTGGTAGCAGCATCTTTCCCATTTAGGTATGTCATTATTTTTATAATTATTTTATGACCTATTACGAAATACTACGTATTACTTTACCAGCAAAAACCTATTAATTTCCTGTTGTAAGTATTTGGCATTGCATTGCGAGCAGTCGCTCTTTGTGTATCGTGACGTGGCACAGTTCGCAAAACTGGTAAACTAAAAGTTCAATCCAGCAGTATAAGATTTGATATTATTTTTCGAGGTGCATTAATTAAATATAAATACAAGGTGGGCCAAAAGAAATCACCCCATTGGAAGATGCTCTCATTTTTGCAAATGGCCGCCAATGGATTGTTCTTTTTACTATTGAATCTATAAACGAGTTATTTTGATTTGCCTAGAAGCTCATAAGCACTGAATCACTATTTCAGATATATTTTTAGCCTGAAACATCTGTGCAAAGATATATAGTCTATAGATTTTTTTATATTAGATACATTTCGACTTTGTCAGATATGCATGTTCTAATTCCTCCCTGCCTGTGTTCCTATCGGGCAGCCAGGGTGGACGCGGAAAAGCGATACCATTTCATGGTTGATATTCAAAAAACACGTAAGAAGCCAATTAGCCTTTAGTCCATTTTTATTCTGCAAACCGCATGTCTGTATACTGTTGAATGGGTGTCCCCCAATAGTTACAATATGGATGTCTTCAAGTCGCTAGTGAATCGATTTCTTCTAGGGAAGCGTGCCACATCGTAAACTTCGTCATGATGAGGTGGTCAAACGCATAATTATATTATGTTAATAAATAAATTAATACATAATAAATAAACTTTTTCGGACATGAATTGCAGACAAAACTTCGCATTTTGTTCTAAACCAATAAGACGAAATTTGCCTATGAACTTAGAACTTGTCTTCACATTGCGGTTTCCGTCATACAATTACGAAACATTAGATTTGGATTGAATACGTCGTATAATTGAGTGAATAGCTAGGCTGAAAATGGCAGGAACGGAATGATCACCCTGTTGAAAATTGAAGAATGATAACGTATTTTTTTAGATTATTCCGTTTTTAGGCGAAATAATACTTGCAAAGTCTTATGAAACCAAGGAATATGAAACTATTGTAAAGTATAGGATTTAAAAAAACTGGGCTATTGAGGTGAACAACTTGTGGATGGGATAAGAGATCTATTGGATGAGAAAAGGCACCTGCCTTATCCTGTCTCATCTCAAAATTAGTTTGGCAGGTGATTACTTGCCCCCCATAAAGGGGGGGCAAGTAATCACCTCATTCGGGGTCTCATTTAGCCCCATAGAATACGGAACGCGGTGTCGCCACTCACCGACGGCTCGCCATAAAGCCGCCCCTTTGTTATTATAATTAATTCTTTATGATATTAGGTATTATAGCAATTATTGTGTTTGAATTATATATTCACACGATTATATCAGTTCAGATATTTTTCTAAATCACACGAATGTATTGTTGATATTTTTATTTAGTTAGCCGGCCAAAAACATTGTAATGATTTATAATTTGAATTCCGTTATACCTAAGTAATTCCAAAGCCTACTAGATTTACGAAGGCCAATCGGGAACGTCAGCCAATCAGAGCTCGTTGTGTGGACTAGTCACAACTGATGGTTGGTGGAGAGAGCGGGGACTTGAGGGTGACGCATCACGGCATCGAGACGTAAAAACTTAAATAATAATTACTATCAGGTTATATGAACAACAGCAAAAGAGTGTATTAGAAAATATAATTAATATTAATTCGATGATCATAACAGAAGCAATAGGCCCTCCATTCGCAATCAAAAGAGGAGTAAAACAGGGAGATCTTATCTCACCAAAAATGTTTACCGCCATCCTAGAATCAATGTTCAGGAAACTCAACTGGTCTGAATATGGTTTGAACATCAATGGCGAGCGGCTTACGCTACGTTTTGCTGACGATATCGTTATCCTGGCGCAATCACATAACGAACTACAACTCATGATAAATACTTTAAATGAAGAAAGCAAGGAAATAAGTCTACATATCGTCATCATCATCAGCCAGAAGACGTCCACTGCTGAACATAGGCCTCCCCCTTTAACCTCCACACTGAACGACATCCTGCCATCTGCATCCACTGGATACCCGCGACTGTCACAATGTCGTCGGTCCATCTAGTGGGAGGCCTACCTACGCTGCGTCTTCCGGTTCGCGGTTTCCAGTCAAGAACCTTTCTTCCCCATCGGTTATCAGTTCTTCGAGCGATGTGGCCTGCCCATTGCCACTTCAACTTGCAGATTTTAATAGCTACATATGAACTTAAGTCTACATATGAACCTAACAAAAACTAAAATTATGACTAACGGTAACACGATACCAATAAAATTGGAAGACCAAAGCATAGAGTACGTAATGGAAAATATATATCTAAGACAAACGATAGCGTTCCAAGATGCTACTGCTAAGTAAATTGACAGAAGAATAGCAACTTCTTGGAGGAAACTGGTCTCATAGAGATATATTTAAGAGTAAGATCCCAATACACCTAAAAAAAGACTGATGGACAACACTATTTTCCGTCTCTACTCTGTGGTTGCCAACCCTGAGCACTGGCCAAGAAACTAACAAAAAAGAGCAACAGAGCGCTCTATGCTGGGTCTCACACTTAACGATAGAGTCAGAAACGTGGAGATAAGGCAAAAGACCGTACTTACAGACGCAGTGAAGATGCTCTGTGCGCTGAAATTGAAGTGGGCGGGACACCTCACTCGAGCTACGGACGGTAGATGGAGCGAACGAATAGTCCACTGGCATCCGAGAGATAGCGCGCGGACAGTAGGACGGTCCAGAAGACGATGGTGCGATGACATAGTCGAGGTGGCAGGTGCAGCCTGGACTCGGCTAGCTCAAGACCGCAGCACATGGCGTTGCTTGGAGGAGGCCTTCTCCCAGTTTTGTATGCCCAATTAAATATATTTAAACTAGTACCTACTTAAGATAAATTTGTAACAGGGTAAATAAAGGCTATTTTATTTTATTTATTTGATGGAACTTTGGAGTACAATAGAATTAATGTGAAGCTGCTGAAAATGATTGTGGAATTTACTATCCCTTGACTTACCCTTTCAGTCTAAAGTGGGATCGGCAAGAAAAAAAACCATTTTCTTTTCACGTCCACGGCGCGGAAAAACGTAAGTAGTAGGAACTGTATTATTTTTTATATTTTTTTAGATTATTTTTTATAATAAATATCTTGGACATTATTGCACACACGGTCATCTGACCCCAAACTAAGCAAAGCTTGTAATATGGCTGCCAGAGACTGATATACGTACATATATATTTTTAAATACATACTTAAATAGATATTAATATCCAGACATAGAACAAACACAAATGTTCATCACACAAATGTTTGTCCTAGGTGGGAATCGAACCCACGCCCCCAAGCACAGATGTTAGGTTCACTACCAACTGAGCCACCGGGGCAGTCACTGATTTTTCCTGATCGGTTTTTCTGAAATTTTGTATACACCTTTAGTTCTAGTGACAATACAATATCCAAAATGACATCTAAAATAAAAATGTAAGCATTTGACTTTAAATTAAAGGCATTATTTAAATAAAAGGGTGTTTGAAAATAATGTTATTTTTGCTTCTATTAATTAAAAATTTGTTCCATATGGCATGATAATCAATGCATAATATCAAAGCAATTAATATTATATGAGACAAAAGTATCTTCAGAACGGAATTAGAGCCATCCAGTTCCGTTCCGTCGTTTCCGTTCGACTTAGATCGCGTAAGTGTTTTGTTCGTAAAACTCGCCACGTGTTTCTAATGTGAAATATTTAGGCAAGGAGTTTAGGAACGAACAAATTTGTCAATATCTTGTTCCTGTGAACGGAGATTTTTACTTCCTGCAGCCATCACGCTCTCTGATAGAGGATTGGAAGGTTGAAATTATTTGATTAAAATAAATAATTGGCCAAGAGCATGTCGAGACACGTATATGGTAGGGTTCCGTAACTAAAGCCATATAATTGTAGTCATAGTACAGAAATTGACTTGGACTTAGCCAAATTTCAGAGATGTACTATCCCGACATAGCATATACTTTTTATGGTTTAAACATAGAGAAAACTGATCGAGAAACATTATTTGTTAAGACCATTTCACAAAAAGGTCAATGAACTTTGAGCTAGAACGCTTTGAATTCATTACAGTTTTATCGCTGTTACTCAAAAAGTCATCATCAGATGACTATCGAAATATCGTATGTTCGAAATAATTTTGAATGAAGGTTGAAAATATGACCTATCTGCATTGTAAGACTCAAGTTTCTATGTCTAATAGTTTAGAAATGTAGGGGGGGACCAACTTTTTGCCACTTTGGCGGGCCATATTTCGCAAAGTATAGACTTCATAAAAAAGTGTTGTATGAAACCTTACCTTTATTTTAAAACTAGTTTTTTTCCCCGCGACTTCGTACGCGTAGATTTTCATATAAACCTTCAATCCTTTTTTCTTCCCTTAATCCGGCCTTGCGCAAAACAACATAGCCTATACTTCAATCTGGTCATAGCTAAGCATATTCGTGAAAACCGCATTTAAATCCGTCCGCATTTTCTTCTAGGGGTGTATGAGATGTGCGTGAACAAACAAACAAAAATTCTAAAAACTGCCTTAACATGTTCAGCTGCTTATTTTATGTCGCCCTGTGTGAAGTATTATATAGTATATTAAGTATTGTATTATTTATATTAAAATAAAATTATATTCTTATTCTTATTGCAAATATACACTGTATTCCTCTAAAAACTAAGTTTATATACCCTGCATAAAGGGTGCAGCAATGACTTATGTAGTGGCTGGTCACAAAACCAGACCACAGACATAAACATATAAATTTAAGTATAGTTAAATCTATTACATAAATATTATATTTTCTAAAATTTATCGTCGAATAAATCTTTTATCTCGTAATAACATTTTTGGGTTAGAAACTTACGAAGTTGGTTCTGGAAAATGTTATTATTTCTTTATTTCTTTATTGCGTCCGGAATTTTGTTGTATAGGTTTATTTTCATGTACAAAGGGCCTTTTTTGAATATTTCTATTCGCGGGACTGAATTAAAATAGGATGCGGTATATTTTGTGTTTTAAATGCTAACATAGAATAAAACCAAGAGAATGTAATACTCCTACTCCATGCACTGGAATGAATCACCAAAGAGGTTGTAAGGCCTATAACATGCTTGACCTACACGTTCATTCATCTAAGAAGGTTAAGGAACCTTCTTTAAATTTAAACTGATTAACCGAATGACAGTTGACAGTTTCAAAATTTTAATGGCTATGTCAATAATATTCTCTTTACTTTGGATCTCCTTGCTTGAGGCTATGTGACGATCCTCATTTCGTTTCGTTTCGGGTAACGAAGAAATAAATCATTGATTTTTATTTTCGTTTATGTAAAAATAAAGAATTAAAATAAATGATATAACATAGCCTATGTTTTAATCTGGTAATTTCTAAGCATATTCGTGAAAACCGCATTTAAATCCGTTCAGTGGTTTAGGAGATGTGCGCGGACAAACAAACAAACAAACAAACAGACAAAAATTCTAAAAACTGTCCTATCGTGTTCAGCTGCTTATTTTAAGACGACCTGTGTGTTTTTTTTTTGTTATTTCGCAATTACAGATTTTTTTATCTCTACGTTTTTATTATATGTATAGATAGATAGATACCTTTTCAACGATACCCCAAACAAGTAAGTGAAATGAATTTTTTTTTATCCTCATCTCACATGTACGAGTGCCACCCCTAAAATGCAATATTATACATTTTTTATAATTTTAAAATTGAGATCCATATTATTACTGTTATTCTGCAAAATGTCATTCTATTATCTTAATAATTATAGAAGTTAGAAGGTTTTAAAAAATTCGGACGGATGGACAGACAGACAGACAAACAGGTTCCTTGTCGGGCTACGGAACCCTAAAAACCGACATTTTGGTCTGTGGAATGGTAAGCACGCAAGAGTAGGTACACAACCAGGAAACGGAAAACATGATGATAGTTTATATAAGACATTGACTTGCGTTGATTTCATAGTTGTGTTATGTGACTTAATAATTGTCATGTGTATTAAGATTGTTATTGAAAGTTTCAGATAAGGGAGCAATGAATGAAAATGACGAGTATGCCCTAGGTGGAAGTCCAAAAAGGAAGGGAACCCTAGACAGAGGGTCAAGGTATCAGGAGACCCGAGGTAGAGGGTCAAGGTATCAGGAGATCCGAGGTAGAGGGTCCAGGTGTGAGGAGACCCGAGGAAGAGGGTCCAGGTGTAAGGAGACCCGAGGTAGAGGGTCAAGGTATGAGGAGACCCGAGGAAGAGGGTCGAAGAAAGATATGGATGGAGGGTTGAAGTTAAGAAAGCAAGGCTGCAGTAAAGGACGACGGTTGTTGCGTTCAAGGATGCGTGAAAGACACCACTGACACAGAAGAAGACGAGTTACCTTCACAGAGGTGAAACGAATCCCATGAAGCAAAGAAGAGAAGACACGTTACCTATTCGTCATCGAAATCAAGAAGTGAATCACTATCATCGAAAAGAGTAAGATTATCTGAACATAAGGAGGAGGAGCGGGATATTAAGTTGATGGATAAGTGTATGTCTATTCAAGAGAAGGTTAAGGGTTCAGATAAGCCTATAAATACGTTTAACACAAATGTAGTACCGGAGTTTGACCTTCTATCTAAAGATCAAACTGTTCTGACATGGATTATTAATATAGACGTATGCGCCGAAATTTATGGCTGGGAAGAGAAAGCAATTATTCATTATTCCCTGCCGAAAGAGAGCGGTGTTGCAAAAACGTGGTATCAGGGTTTGACTTCGATATTGCACACGTGGTCTGAGTGAAAAAAAGACGTTATTAGAATATTTCCCATGTAGAGAGGTTATGCTGAACTCCTAACGGAAATGTTAGCTAAGAAAGTGAAATATGGCAAATCATTAGAGCATTATTATTATGCCAAGGTTAACTTGCTAAACAGATGTAGGCTCACCGGCAAACAAGCATTAGATTGTCTGTTGTATGGAATTGAATATCGAGCAGTAAAAGTTGGTCCACAGGCAGCTCAGTTTCATGAACCAGAACATGTACTTATATATTTCAAAACTGTGAAAAAAGGGCACGAGCTTCACGAGCAAAACATTTCAGAACTTTGTTGAATTGTACGGTATAAAATATATTCAAAGAGCGCTTAGAGTAATTTAATGCCTCGCCTATCAAATGTGTAAAATTAAACAGTGATTAGAATTTAAAATAACATTTATTTTGTATAAATTAACAAATATTGTATATTATGCTATAATTAATTTAAGATTTACAATGTATTCCTTTTTGTTATGTCTTTATGTTTACATAGAAAAATATTGCATGTAAATAAAAACAATCTTGGAATGTACCTGATCCAAAAAAACCGATGGGACTCGCTTGAATTAGGATGGCCGAGCTGTTAGGTATTATAGCGATTATTGCTGTTTGATTTATATATTCACATGATTTATCAGTTCAGTTATTTTTTTAAATTACACGAATGTATAATTACCGCCGACCCTACTCCTGTCTCTGTTATGTCCATCCAAAGGTTGCCTGGAAGAAATCGCTTAAGGCGATAAGGCCGCCTATTATACTGCCGGTCTTGTATTATTTTTTAAGTGACTTTTGTATTTTTATTTCGGTGTATAATAAAGTGATATATTATTATATTATTATTATTATTATTATGTATTGTTGATATTTTTATTTAGTTAGCCGGACGAAAACAATGTAATGATTTATAATTTGAATTCCGTTTTAATTCCAAACCCTACTATTTACGAAGGCCAATCGGGAACGTCGGCCAACCAGAGCTCGTTGTGTAGACTATTCACAAACTGATAAAATTCCACATGGTGACGCTACCCTGGTCTAGGACAGTATTGATAGAAGCATAAAAGTAAAAACACCGCCAACAGTTTTGAAATGAAAAAGAAAAAGTAACCACAGTGCCGAGCATTTTTTAAAGTTTTCTTTTTGTCTAAACCATAAAAAGTATTATCATGTCATGTCGGGATGATTCATCTCTGAAATTTGGCTGTACAGCTTCGCTCGTTTGAATTTTTCTATTAACATGCAATTTCTGAACTATGAATACGACCACAAGTATATGGTTTTGCCCACGGAACCCTGACATATGCTTGTCTCGACACGCTCTTGGGTAGTTATTTCTTATTTCGCGTGCATTTGTATGTACACCTTGATAAAAAAGCCATAAAATGGAACTACTCTATTAATCTGTTAAAAATCACAGTAAAATAAAATTAATAAAAATGGGATGCGGTATATTTTGTTTATTAAACGCTAACATAGAATAAAATGCATTGCATTGAATAACCAGAGGTTGTAAGGCCTATGGTTTTATAAAGTCCTTGATCTACACTTTATTCATCTAAGAAGGTTCCTTAATTATAAATAATTAAAAATAATAAAAAGTAATAATAAAAATAATAATTGGTTAGGATAACATTGTCTTTACTTTGGGCCTCGTTGCTTGAGACTATGTGACGATCTTAGACGATCCTCATATTACGTTTCGGGTCACGAAGAAAATAATCATTGATATTGTTAATTTATTTTATGTAATAATAAAGAATTAAAATAAATGATATAACATAGCCTATGTTTCAATCTGGTCATAGCTAAGCATATTCGCGAAAACCGCATTTAAATGCGTCCAGTGGCTTAAGAGATGTGCGTGGACAAACAAACAAATAGACAAAAAAAAAAAAACGAAGTTATGTCACCCATATTAACAGATTACTCCTTATAACATCAGCTATCTGCCAGTGAAAGTTCCATCAAAATCGGTCCATCCGTTTTGCATTCTTTAGGGAACATACATACTCATACATACAAACATACATTAAGGTTTTGATTATGTAGACAACAGGGTACTCGTACATATTTTTTTATTTGCCCAAGTACGTAGCTACCGCCCAACGGACGTTCACGTCCACTACACGTGCGGTTGGTCAACCAGGAGACCACCGCCCCCAGACGTTCCCACTCAAGTGGCCACTTACTGTGGCCAAGACCTAGCGCCGTCACCTTCTGTGATCGTAACGTGAGTTATCGGCTGTGGGAAAACGGTAACCTGCACGCATTGCATGACGTGAAAGGCGTACAGCTTAGGTGCTTTTACAATTCTATCAGGCGTTAGTCGACCGGCCTGTACAACTATACTCTTGGTTATAAGTACTAAAATTTAAGTTTGGATAAAAAATAAATAAGGGTTGTATTCCACTCATTATATATTCACGTGAAGACCTTAAAATCTACATGAAGACAGGCTAAGATCAATTTTTATTGCTAATTCTTTTGTACAGGCGCTATAAGTAAGTGTTACTGATAGAATCAATTATATTGGAAACAAATACAAATTTACCAGTTTCTGATTTATTCCTTGCTGTTCACCCAACTACCTATCTGGATGCCAAATTTTAACTTAATGACTTACCACCTCGGTTTTTCCTCCGAAGTATAATTTGGACTGCTTCAAACGAAGGGTGAATAGAGTCCTCAAAGGTAGGCAACGCACTGACAATACCCCGGGTATTGTAGGTGTATATAGGCAACGGTGACCACTTACCATCAGGCAAACAAGCTACGGGCAGCTTGTTTGCCACTTATTCTATTAAAAAAAAAAAAACTTTCTATGTCATCTGGAAGTGGGTTATAGTTTTGATCTATAGGTCAGTCAGTGATAAAAATGTCGATTTTTGCCCGTTAATATCTAAATAACTGTTTGAGGTGTGTTTATGAAATTTGGAGCACAAATGTATCTCGCAAGTATATATGTAAATTTGATATGTTTATGTGAAATAGTTTTTGAGTTACGAGAGGGACAAAAGTCGCTCCAAATGGTTCATGTAATAATAACACACGGTACCACTCGAGCTTGGATCTGACGCGCTCTCGCGTGTCTAGATTAGATAAGGGGCTAATTTTAAAGAACCCTTTAGTTAGTGGATGCTTGAGGGTTATTTGGTGAAAACCGGCATCAGACTACTTATTTGAGGAGTGAAAAATGTGTGTGCGAGTTGGGAGCGTGGCGTATGAATTGTTAGTTTCTAACTCAAAACAAAGATAAATGCATAAGAGAGATGAAATTAAATACTGCGCGGGGATTAATTGAAACAAACGTAATTCTCTATAATTTTGCAATGTTCCAACTACGGTACATATTTTATTTTTTACAAAATACTAGAATAATTTTCTCACGTAAGGTTAAGCCTGTTATTCAGACCAAAGATGTAACCGCATTGGGCTGTCTTTTTCAAAGTGAATGCGTACACTATCTCATAATTATAATATAAACAAATTGTGTGAAAACCACGTCGTTTCCATTACGGGAGATTTTTTTATATACGCATGGTATAAAAGTAAATTTTCTTCGACTAGATAAAATACAGTGCAAAAAAAGCGTGCAAAAATAAGATGTTTTTTTTTAAATTATTATTATTAAAAATAGGCTTGCGTTTGACCGCCAGCTCGTCTGATGTTAAGCGATGATGCGGTCTACGATGGAGCACGCTTGCCTAGAAGGAACCGATTCACTCGTGATTTGAAGACACCCAGATTGTAACTACAGGGGAACACCAATTCAGGTAGCGCATTCCACAGACTAGCAGTTCGCATAATAAAAGTGGAATCAAAGCGTTTCGTACGGGTTTTCGGAATATCAACCATAAAGCGGTGTCAATTTTTCGTGCCCGCTCTGGCAGTCTGATAGAAAAATTGGCAAGAGGGAATCAGATCATACAGATCCGATGCACACTCTCCGTAATGTGCTGCTGACAGAGCAACGGGTTAAATAACTCTTTAGCATTCACATAATTTTACAACTTAGTTTATTTAATGTCACCATAATTGTTTCTGATGGTTTTGCTAAGTAAATAATAGGTCTATTCCACTTTGATCACCTGAGTGATCATAGGTGACTCTTTAGTGTCCTTTGCTCACCTTAGGCTACTTAAACTTTACTGATCTGATCAAAGCTGCTGCGCTAATCGGCATAAAGTAACATGTTTAGCAAATATTATAGGATCCATATCGATGTGTGTGCCTTCAAATCACACGACCTAACCCTTCCTCCCCCTTTCTACAACTGGAGTAGGCAGAGACCGCATGAAAAACATCTCTGAATAGTCGTTGCCATACCACAAGCTCGAACACGAGCTCAAGCTCACGAGTTTTCCTGAGGAACTGGAATGCCGTGCCACCATTATTTCCTGAAAACTATAGTCTTATTATCTTCAAGGCCAGAGTGTATAAGTTTCTTATATAAAGTCAGCCACAATGTTGCTCTCTATAATGCCAGTTGGTGGCCAAATCTTATGAAAATAAAACCGAATAAGTGCAAGTCAGGCTCACGCACTGAGGTTTCCGTACCACCACAAAACATTTTAGCCACTAAAGTAGTGAAAAAAGACAACATCCCATCAACGCTGAGGCGTACACGCATCCAAGTACTGACCACGCTCGACGTTGCTACGCGAACCGCTGCCTGATTATGTAACTTGCAACTCGCGATTTAGTCGCAAATTTGACAGTTTCACTATGGCCGATATGTCAAATTAGCGACTTAGTTGCGAGTTGCAAGTTATATGAGCAGACAGCCGGTGGTGAACAGAAATTTGTCACCGATTTGCACTTGGCCATTATTTATTACTAGCTGCGCCCCGTGGTTTCACCCACGTGGTGACGAAAATCAGCGATGATGATGATGATGAAAAGTAGCCAATGTGTTAATCCAGGACATAAGCAATGTATATTTCATCCAAATCTATCTAGCCGTTTCTGCTTGATTGAGTTACAAACATCCATCCATCCATTCATCCAAACTTTCACATAATTATATGATACTAGCTGCGCCCCGCGGTTTCACCCACGTAGTGATGAAAAGCCTATACATGTGTAAATCCAGGAGATAAACAATGTATTTCCTTCCTTAATCCGGCCCTTGCACAAAATAACATAGCCTCAACTTCAATCTGGTCATAGCTAAGCTTATTAGTGAAAACCACATTTTAATCCGTCCAGTGGTTTAGGAGATGTGCGTGAACAAACAAATAGACAAAAATTCTAAAAACTGTCTTATCGTGTTCAGCTGCTTATTTTAAGACCTGTGTATTTTTTTTTATATTTTTTTTTGATATCTCGCAATTACAGATTTTTATCTATACGTTTTTATTGTTATGTATAAAAGATAATCAAAGCCCACTTAGTACTGAAATAAGTTCCTGCTCTTGGTGTCGATGGTTATATTTGTGTAAGATAATTTTGAGCAGTATTTTGCGACCTCCACTCCCCAAGGCTAGGCCTCAAACCAAAATCATTTAGCATGCATTGAAAGCAGCATACATGGATATTTCTGCACCATCATAGCTCCACTGTACAGAACGTTCCGTGTCGGAATAATTATCCTTACTTAGCCATGTTGGACGTGCAGCTGCCCATTTGGGCCCGGATCCTGTTCTTACTTCTACAAAGGCTGCGCTAGGTCATGTCCTGGGGATAGTAAACCTAGACTGCTAAAATTATTATTTTGACCGTCTCAATTTGTATGGTAATCAATTACTGTGTAAATGCTAGGTTAATTGCATTCAAATTTTTTCGCATCTACTTTCCATCTCCAATGTCAAACCCAATGATTCAAAATCAAAGTCCAATGCAATGTCTGTCTCAATGTCATCATTATTAGGTACATACAATACAAAATTATTTTAACTCTATTGTTCAAACCAGGAATAAAAAATATAGGACAGACCGGCTTAGAAAACCAGTGCAACATTTGCCAGCATTATTGCTAAGAGCATTTTTTTCCAGCCCATGCAAAGGCATGGCAGGTTTTGGTTACTTCTTTGAAATGGCGTTATTCGTTTTATTTCTCTGGAGTATATTTTTAGGGTTCAGTACCCAAAGGGTAAAACCGGACCCTATTACTAAGACTCCGCTGTCCGTCCGTATGTTTGTATGTCTGTCCGTCTGTCACCAGGCTATATCTCATGAACCCTGATTTAGATAGCTGAAATTTTTACAGATGATGTATTTCTGTTACCGCTATAAAAACAAATACTAAAAAACAGAAGAAAATAAATATTTAAGGGGGCTTCCATACAACAAACGTGGTTTTGCAGCGTCATGAGGCGGCTCGCCCTCTTGTCTTCTTCAAATATGGTTGAGAAGAGCGATGGCTGGCACAATCGTCAACTCGTGAACGAGTGGTACTTGCGAGAGCCGGACTGCTCGGTATATACACACCACCTAATAATAAGATTTTTATATATCTCTTGTAAAGTCATTAGTTAAATGTTATATGAGCTATATAATAGTTGGCAACGTGGAACAGCAAAAGAAATAATAAAATAAAAAATACTGATATAGTAATCAAAGAATATACAAAACTCAGAACCTACGAAGTTCTATTTCGAGATAGTATGTACTCGTAGGTATTTTATAGTAATTTCCTGATCGACAAAAATTCAATTATCTGGTTACCTTCGTAACTCTGGATCGCCGCACACCAGCCGATATGTTCTCGTCCTAATACTATATTTAGTACGACTTACCACAAAATGCGTGAAGGCAGTAGTTTCAAAATTCGCCACAGAGTAATGAAAGGTTTAAAGGCGGACAACGCTTACTTACTCATTTAGGAGAAAACTAACATACCTAAAATTCACACACTGTATTTTAAGAATAGGCCAACTAACATTCTCATGATATGATCACTCAAAATATTGATTGAAATAATCAATATTACGATATTAATAGATTTCTTTAAGAAACTGGAGAACGGTAACGTCATATGAATAAGAATAATGGACTTAATTTTTTTAATAAAGTTATAGGATTATTTACGGGATATTTACCACGGTAAATATCCGTATATGTAAATAATCATATAACTTTAGTGAACAACCGTGATAGTTTAAAACAGTGTTTAATTTTTTTAATGTCTAGAGTACAGTTACACAAAAAAAAAAAACACGGCCGACTAACCTTCACACTGCTTTGTCACACTAGTGTGATGATTCGTAACAAAATTTCCCAGTTAGATAAAAACTTCAGCTGCAGTGAAAAAAGTTGCAGATCTCTATACTTAAGTTTTTTTTATGAACCTCCGGACATCGTAAGTTAAGGCTCCGAAGAATCGCCCTTTTAGTATTACGTAAGTAAAAAACAAATGTAAGAAGAATATATTCATCTACTATTTTGTACCTTATTAACGGCGATACAGCTGAAAAGATCGTGCTAGGTACAGTTGATAAGTAGTAGTCGGTAGTGTAAAATATCAGGATAGAATTACTTGCTAACTCGATAGCTCAAACTTTTTCAAGATTTCACGCATTCTGCAATAGAAAACGCGGGTTGCAACTAGTAGTAAAGTCATCAATAAATCATGAGACTGAAACACCGAATTTGTATTCAAACTAGCAAAAAAATAGGTAATGATTTATGAGCCTGGAACAGTATATATTTTGATACCCACTGTTATTTTACAACCACTCTAGTGGGATCATCCGTGTTGTAAGCAGCGTCCTTCCTCTTTAGGTATGTAACACTTAGCACTTTATTTAGATATTACTATTCGTAGTATTGATATTCGAGTAGTTGCTTTCTATGCATCATGACTTAGTTCAAAACAAGCAAATCAAAAGTTATGGTGCTTGATTTTAATTTTCAAGGGCATTTTATGTAATTTAAATATGATACTGGTAACTGTACAAAAATTTGCTCCGCTTGCGCAGTCCATGTAAACTAAAGGGATAAGGAAAAAAGCTCCTGATATTTTATGTCATTATCAAATTCTACACCTGCTGCTATCTTGTTTGGCATTCGTTTGCGATTACTGGAGTTGGCTTTAGATATCATCAATCTAATTTGATAATGATGATCTGGGGAAAGTAGTGATAGGGTGGGAGTTATGTCGGGTTTAGATAGAAAGATGGAAAACTCTTATTGTTTGCACCAGAAATGGTGTACAAAGAACAAAAACAGACTTGCTATTGTTTACGCCATTTTGCATGCTGTGTCGCATGATTGAAGGAAGCGCCATCTTTGATGGTACACACCAAACCGAGCCAATGACGCTATTCTAACAGTCGCGCTCGTACTCGACGTGTGGCGCGAGTAGTATTGGTGCAAGTGGCGCGTATGTACTACTTTACGACTGTGCACACTTGCTGCTACAATATGGCACCGAGCTATACGGGAATGCTGTGAAGTGGGAGCGTGCGTTCCGTATGGATAAAAGGGCCGTACGAGCCATAGTAGGCATTGGTAGCGACCAATCTGCCAAACCCCAGTAAAAAATATTGGAATCCTCATGCTCTGCATTGTCATGTTATTGTGGCGTTGTATGTACGGAACAATTTACATATATTATGTAAACAGCGTATGGTAACATTGGTAACCTTTCTCGATGAGCAGGGCAGCCTTAGGAACCTGGTGAAGTCTGACAAGCTCACTCATGTTATAGGACCGACGGTGTACAACAAACGGTTAAAATCGATTAGACGTAAATTCGACTTGTTATAAGACCCGACCCCAACAAACTACCGAGTGACGTCATTACCGCTCCCAATCTGGCTCACTTTAAATATCACTTAAAGCGCTGGTTTGTAGATCAGACTTTATATAATTTCAAGGAGTTCCTCGAATTCAAAACATGTACATGGTGTACAATATTATACAATTACTGACATAATTATTATTGTAATAGGTACCTACTATATACACAGTTTTTCAGGCGTGATGAAAAAGCACTTTTTACCTTACTTCACTAGAGGAAAATTTGGGTGGATTATACCTTCGCTACGTTCGTGCCGCAATAATGCCACCTTCGTAATAAATATGTTAATTTGCCCCCGCGTGAAGTAGTGTACTATTTGAAATTACATACATTTACCTACATTAAAACATGTTTTTTTTTTCCTTTAGATTACAGTACAGTATATAGGTAACTTTCTTTGTCTATAAAATAAACATCCCTAAAAAAACCTATGGTCAATATGTTTTACTATTTTAGAAAATGACTCCAGCACCGCAAGAGTACCAGTCACGCCTGGATCTCAAAGATCAGGAGATGGTTCCAGCGCTCGATGGTGAAAGTGTCGTCATCTCCGGCATGTCAGGTCTCTTTCCATCGTCGAGAAGCGTCAAGGAATTTTCAGATATATTGTACTCTAAGGCAAGTATACCTTCTCGTACTTATCAGCTTGGTCATGATGTAGTCTTGGTGACATTCCCTGTTGCTTGTGTTAGAGTCATAGATTTAGGATGACAGCAAAAAAAATATTAGGTCTATGGTTAGACTACATGACTACATTTCTGCGTTTACTCCATATTTAGGAGGATACTTAGCGAATTATGTGGGTTCAGTATCAGCAGTATACACAAATCTGTAAGTAATTTTTATATTTGGATAGCCAACAGCCTTCTTTCACGTACAAAAAGAAAATAATAACAACACGTAGGCCGTAACACTTAGGGTAATCATGAGACTGATAAATAGAAAAATGAAAATAAACTCAATATTAAACATTATACTACGCACTTCGTCCTCGAAATTAGTATTTGTAAATTTAGTATACACATGTAGTCTCGCCTTTGTGACACCACTCTTACACTCTTGAGAGAATATAATTAGAAAATAAGACAAAAACTATAAAAAAAAAAAGATACAAAGCAAATATCAGTTATTAGTAACTATTAACTTTATTTAAAGTAAAAATGTGGGTAATTAAATTAGCACGCGAGTGCCCAACGCCCGTCCGACCATCCCTGGGATCATGAGCAAAATGGCAGAGGCAATATGTCCGCTCCGCCTGCAGCCTGCTGCCATTCCACGCTACCAGTCTGAAGTAGCTGCGAGCCTGCGACGTGAAATCAGCTGGCCACGCCCCCTTCTTGGGTTCTATTCTAAGAATATAGTAAAGAAAAAATATGATGATGATGATGTCGTCCGCGTCGTGTCCGACGATGGCGACTCTGGCTATTTCCTGGCGTGTGCTCGTATGTGGCTGGCAAGTCCAAACTTCGTCTTGAACACCCGGTCACAAGTTGTGCAGTACAGCTGACCCGCGCTGTTGTATGTGTAGTTATAGGATGGTTTTGGTCGGTTTTTACGAGTTTGGCGTTTGAGATCAAATGAGGAAAGGCGAGCGCTTTCAAAATTTGTGACGCCTTTTTTGACCTTCGAATGCCAAACTGATCTCGTGTGGGCAGCCTCCTCCCACTGTTCGGGGGGCAAACCACACGCAGCTAAATTTCTTTTAAATACGTCCTTGTAACGAAGATACTGCCCACCGGAACTGCGCTTTCCTTTTGACAGTTCTGAGTAGAGAACTCTTTTTGGCAGTCTGCAGTCATCCATTCGCTGGACGTGGCCGCACCATCGCAGCTGTCCCTTCATTAATAAGGCCTCCATGCCGTGGGTTTGCGAGCGACGAAGAACATCAGCGTTTGTAACCCGATCCTGCCATTTGATGCGTAAAATAGAGCGCAGGCACCTCATGTGAAAGGCGTCTAACTTTTTAATATCACCCTTATACAGGCACCAGGTTTCTGAGGCGTACAAAAGAATAGGCAGTACTATGACACGGTACACTGCCAGCTTTGTGTGCAGGGTGATATCGTGTGAGTTCCATACACGCTGATTTAATTTCCCAAAGGTAGCAGCAGCTCTTGCTAAATGCGCAGGGATTTCGGACGCAAGGCGGTTGTCGTTCCTAATCTGACTGCCCAGATAACGGAAGTTAGTGACTTCTTCCAAGTTTGTTCCATTGATAGTTAACGCGCTAGTATCAGCATCGCAGCCTCTTGCCGGTTGCTTAAGTATCTGAGTCTTGGAGATACTTATCACTAACCCAAATTTGCGGCACGAAGCTTGTAAGGCATCCATATAGCTCTGTAAAGCTTCCATGCTGTCCGCCATTAGGCATACGTCGTCGGCATAAAGGACATCCAGTACGAGCAGGTCAGTGGTTCGGGACTTTGCTCTAAATCGGGAGAGATCGAATACACTTCTGTCCGAGCGCACATTAAGCTGAATACGTCCACCACATATCTCGAGAGCATCATTCATCACAACAGCAAAATAAAGTGCGAAAAGAGTGGGTGCCATTACACACCCTTGCTTAACTCCACTAGTCACCGGAAAGGGTTCCGAGAAATCAAATTCGTGCATAACCTGCGCGCTCATATTGTCATGGAACTGCCTTATCAGGTTCGTGAACTTCTCAGGACATCCGGATTTTCTAAGAATAACCCAAAGAGCTTCTCGAGGCACACGGTCAAAAGCCTTTTCAAGATCCACCTAACACATGTAGAGGGGAGTATTCTGTTCCAGACTCTTCTCTTGAATTTGTTTAACAACAAAAATGGCATCTACAGTCCCTCTGTTCGGGCGAAACCCACATTGTGTCTCTGGTAGTAATCTTTCAGCCAGCTTGCCAAGACGGGTGTTCAGGATGTGTGCCAGTACTTTTCCAGCTGTTGACAAAAGTGAAATGCCTCGATAAGAGCCGCAGTCTGACACACTACCCTTTCCTTTGTAGAGTTTGCAGATTGAGGCATCTCTCCAGCCTTGTGGAACGGTCTGTGACTCCCACACTTTCAGTATAGTCTCATATAGCCTGCGCTTAATATTGGGTCCTCCATATATGTAGATCTCAGAAGGAAGGCCATCAGCACCAGGTGTTTTAGAATTTTTAAGTTTTTTCAGTGATGTGATAAATTCTTCAAAGGTTGGGGGATCAGCTAGGTCATCACATTCAGGCAAGTTATGGACCATATTGACGTATGCAAGGTCAGCACTCTGTACATCAGGATTCAGAATCTCGTTGAAGTGCTCCGCCCATCTTGCTAATATATCATTCTGATCCGTCAGTTGATGTTGCTTGTCGCGAGAGTATATAGGTGCTGTCTTCCTTACTTTTGGACCAAAAACGGCTTGTATCCCCTCGTAAAACTTGCCCGTTTGATTAGAATCTGCGTAAGTTTGCAGCTCTCTAGCTTTCTCGGCCCACCACTTATCCTTTAGCTCCCTGACTTTTAGCCTTAGTCTCTGCTGTGCGGTCCTCCTTTCAGAGACACTTGATTGGCCTTTTAGGGCATTTCTATGACTTTCCACAAGCTTTTTGATCTCCATGTCCGAATCATCAAACCAGTCTTGGTTTTTCTTACACGGTCTGCCAATGACTTGTAGAGCACATGTGTGGAGGTTCTTGGCGTATTCGTGCCACACTTCATCTACAGATGATTCCATCGAGGTAGACGGTAAAGCACCAAAAGCGTCATCAAACTCTTTCTGCAAGTCTTCAGAATGGACTAGCTTTGTTACGTCAAGCTTTGCTGGGTTCTTGTGGCATGATCTCCGCGGCTTTTTTAGCGTCATACTTAATTTGGATCTAATAAGCCTATGATCCGTCCAACCCTGAGCACCTCTCATTGCTCGTGTTATGTGAACCTCCTTCAGATCACTTTTTCGGACAATTACATAATCTAACAGATGCCAGTGTTGTGATCTTGAGTGCATCCATGTGGTTTTGTATTTATCTGGAAGGCGAAAACAGGTATTGGTGATACATAGATCGAATTCTGCACACAGCGTTAGAAGCTCCAACCCATTGGTATTACATTTTCCAACTCCATGACGGCCCAGGACTCCGTTCCAGATATTAAACTCTGTACCCACACGAGCATTGAAATCACCCAGCAAAACTATCTTATCCTTATTCGGAATGTGCCCTAAGACGCGGCGTAGCTCCTGGTAAAACTTAGCTTTCTCTTCATCCGGCGACGGAAGTGTCGGTGCATATATACTTATGAAATGGATGTAGGCGTTGTTCATTAACTGAATTCTTAACGTCATAATACGATCATTGATACCCTTTGGAAGTTCGGATAGGGTGTCCGCCAGCTTGTTCCGTACAGCGAATCCAACGCCGCTCCCAGCGCGCTCTCCTGCAGGTTTTCCACTCGAGTAGTAGGTGTAGCCCCCGAGGTCTTCACGAAGGTCGCCACTATCACTGAGATGGGTTTCACTTAGTGCGACAATATCAATTTTATAGCGGGCCAGTTCTCTGGCAATTAGAGCTGTTTTTCGCTCAGGACACAGGTTGTTGCCGTCCAAAAGCGTTCGTACGTTCCATGCTCCAATGGTTAGGTTTTTTTTCTTAATATTCTTTATTCTTATTATTTGTTTCTTTCGACCGCGTTAGATCGACGTCCAGGTGACCGCGGTTTGACACCTGGTTATGGGCGAGGCGGACTATTTTTGGGCCACCTTTTTTAGGCCCCTCCTCTATGCAGAGGAAAGCAGAGCGATCCTAAATAGGGCTGCTTTGTCATCAAACGTGCTGCCGAACCCATCCTCCCGCCTCATTCGAATCTGGGAGCGACCACTGATCGTCTGATCGCCTACGTGCAGAGCGTCAGCTAAGGCTTGGACACATCGTCGTCTTTCACCTCACCACCAAAACTCCATCGCCGCAGGACTTTTTGAGTCTCAAATTTAGCCAAAGTCATCTGCGCGTGATTTTTTTCAAGTGGACAAGCGGTTGCGCTGGTGCAAGCCCACTCTCTCGTCCTCTACCTCTAAGAACCAGTGGATCGGAGACCAATACGACTGGAAAGAGATGAGAAGATGCAGTAAGTTGGCCGCATATAATTTGTAGATCCTTGTTATGCGCCCTTTACGGCATATTACACTACCGTGCTACATCGCCAAGTTCGCCGAAATCGTTTGCCATACTGAACCTTTACTGAACTCCACTCAAGAACCTTTCTTCCCCATCGGTTAACAGTTCTTCGAGCGATGTGGCCTGCCCATTGCCACTTCAACTTGCAGATTTTAATAGCTATGTCGGTGACTCTGGTTCTTTGGCGAATATCTACGTTTCGGATTTTATCGCGCAAAGAAACTCCGAGCAAAGCTCTCTACATTGCCCGTTGTGTGACTCTGAGTTTTTCCAAAAGGCCAATAGTTAAGGACCACGTCTCAGTACCATATGTCATCACTGGCAACACACACTGATCAAATACCTTTGTCTTTAGGCACTGTGGTATCTTGGATGAGAAGATGTCACGCAATTTCCCGAACGCTGCCCATCCGAGTTGGATTCTTCGGGCGACCTCTTTGCCTAAGTTGGACTTACCTTACTGAACAATCTGTCCAAGATAGGTGTAATGGTCAACAACTTCGAGAGTACCGTTCCCTACGATTACCGGTACGGGTACAACATGGATATTGGATTCAGATTCAGATTTTTATTCACCTTATAACAATGGTTCGTTATATTAGGTAGGTCAAATACATTTGTTATAGAAAATAAAATCTTAAAATTAACTATGCACAGTTACACATAAGTTAAAAAGTTCACATTACAATATTGGTACAAATTTTAGCGTCAAAATAAAATTGATTAAAAAATATTTAAAATATTATGTCATATCGTTAGAAAAATATATAATAGGTCGGGGAAAAAGTCTTTTCGTATTTTGTATGTATAAAGTTGTAGTAAAAATCTCATCGGTTGTACTGTTTGTATCTGGCTGGTTTTGATACCATTAAAAATATGACATTTTAAAAAAGGAATATAAAAAGTAAAAAGCAATTTCCCGCCATTTTTCAATTGTTTTTTTGTTCGATAAAATGAGTGAATCTAACGAAGAAATTCGATATATTGTGAAATTTTATTACAAAAAACTGAAAAATGCGACACAAGCCGCGAATAAAATTTGTGACGTTTATGGACCTAATGCAGTGTCATCAAGAGTAGCACAATGTTGGTTCAAGCGTTTTCAGTCCGGGAATTTTGATGTCAAAGATGCAGCTCGCTCTGGTCGCCCTGTTACGGATAAAGTCGATGCCATTTCTGAAAAAGTGGACCAAGATCGGCATATTAGTAGTTACGACGTAGCTGAAGACCTGGGGATTGACCACAAAACAGTTTTGACCCATTTGAAAATAACTGGGTATACAAAAAAACTCGATATTTGGGTGCCACACCAGCTCACTGAAAGAAACCAAATGAATCGTGTACTCATTTGCGATTCTCTATTGAAACGTAAAAAAACCGAACCGTTTTTGAAAAGATTGATCACTGGTGATGCAAAATGGATCACCTACGACAAGAATGTGCGCAAACGATCATGGTCAAAGGGCAGTGAAGCACCACAGACTGTAGCGAAACCCAGATTAACACGTAATAAGGTGATGCTGTGTGTATGATGGGATTGGAAGGGCATCGTTCATTATGAGCATTTACCGCCGGGCAAAACCATCGATTCGGATCTCTACTGCCAACAGCAGATGAGACTCAAACAAGAAATTGAGAAAAAACGGCCAGAATTGATCAACATAAAGAGTGTGGTCTTTCATCATGATAACGCCAGACCGCACACATCTTTGGCCACTCAGCAAAAATTTAGAGAGCTTGGTTAGGAAGTGTTAATGCATCCACCACATAGACCTGACCTTGCACCCTCAGATTTCCACCTGTTTCGATCTCTTCAGAATTCTTTGGGTAGTGTTAGATTAACATCAAGAGAGGACTGTCAAAACTACTTGTTGCATTTTATTGATCAGAATTCCCAAAATTTCTACAGCAACGGGGTCATGTCACTACCTAAAAGATGGCAACAAGTTATCGAACAAAATGGTACATATATATTATAATTAAATGTAATTAAACTTGAAAAATATATGTCTTGAATTTGTTTATAAAATACGAAGAAACTTTTTCCCCGACCTTATATATAAAATTAGTTGAAATATAGGTAAAGTATTAAAAATTTGTCTGATAAAAGTTAATTAATATTATTTTAGTAAATAAGTTCAAAACAATACATGTCATTTAGATAAAGACCTTAGAATATAATTTTTGACATGTTACTATAATGTGCATTTCTTAAAATTAATTTTCATGAAATCATTAAGCTTGTAAAATGCATTTCGAATGAAAAAGGGCTTAATTTTTCTCAAAGCAAATGGTAGCTTATTATACAGAACTAGTTTATTATGAACTCCCTGCTTTTCAACTTTACAAAGTCTCACTCGGGGTAGAACTAGTCTATCATTATTTCTCAAGGTAAAGTTATGCTTATGTGTGTCCATTATTCTCGGATATTTTTTATCTCTATCAGTATGTATTTCTATGAGGCACTTGTATATATATAGGGACACAACAGTCATGATCTCATTTTGCAAAAAATATTTTTTAGCTGACATTCTTTTCTTGATTCCGTTTATTATTCTTATGGATCGCTTCTGACACTTCAATAGCTTTTTTATATATGTACCATTACCCCATGTGGTTATGGCGTAACTTAGCAATGAATGCACATAAGCATAGTAAACAGATATTAATGACTTTTTGTCTAATAATGGCTTCAGTTTAAAAAGGGCATAGTTTGCACTAGATATCTTTTTACAGGTTTTGTTTATATGCGCACTGTGACTTAAGGTATAATCTATCGTGTATCCTAGAAACAAATGTTCTGATTTTGTGGTGCCTGTAATATTCCCTTTTTTAGCTTGATACTTCATTATAAAGCTTTTGTCTGCATTTAAAATGATGCCATTAGTTTCAAACCAACCCCGTAGGGTAGCCATTGCAGTCGATATTTTTTCGTCTAAGTGCTCTTTATTTTTATCTGACATGCCAACATGCGTGTCATCAGCAAATTGGCTTACAGATGCCCAAGTAGGGAGACAATTTGCAAGATCGTTTACATAAATAAGAAATAGAAGAGGTCCCAACACTGACCCTTGGGGTACCCCTATGTCAACTGTACCTACTGAAGAATTATGGTTATTCACATTTACAATCTGCGTTCGTTTGGACATGACTTTTGTCTTGTCCATGTTCATTTTAAGGCCCACCTGTTGGGAAAGGCTACTGAGGTCGCTGAGCATTGTATTAAGGTCCTCCAGTGACTCTGCCATGATGACTATATCGTCGGCAAAAAGAAGGTGAGTGATGTATTCGCCATTGATGTTGATGCCGAATCAGTTCCAGTCCAAGAATTTGAAAACGTCCTCCAATGCGTTCGTGAACAGTTTCGGAGAGATAACATCTCCCTGTCTCACGCCTTTATGCAATTGGATTGGTTCCGTGCTCTCGTCCTGTAATCGGATCGACATGGTGGCGTTTCTATACAAACACTTCAGCACTTCGATATACCTATAGTCGATATGACAACGCTGGAGAGACTGCAACACTGCCCAGGTCTCTATTGAATCGAAGGCTTTTTCATAGTCCACAAACGCTAGACATAATGGCCGATTATACTCCTCAGCCTTCTGTATAATCTGGCGGAGCGTGTGGAAGTGGTCTATGGTGCTCCAGCCTTTACGGAAACCGGATGTTAATAACTAATAAAATAACATAATTTAACTTATCTCCGTTTAATAATCTCGACTGCCAAGTTGATGTTGACTGTTTCCTGAGTCACCTGAACCAGCCCTGGATCCAGACGACTGGCTCCCAAAGTCTTCAGACCGTGTTACTGTAGACCATTGTTTAAAAACTTTGCAGCAGAGCCCGTCGATATCACTAAAGACGTGTCAGTGACAATGCCTATTGATACCGAGACCGTCAATAAATCAGAAATAATCATACTGTCCTTTTTGGATTGCGTGCTATAAAATAGAGTTTAACTCACTAGTTGTTTGGGATTCTGTGCCCGTAGTACGGATATACATTACGAATTTCGAAAAACAATATTTCAATGCAGCTATTGAAAGCCTTTTACAGATTGGCGCTATTTCTGAATGCCATCCCTGTCATGGACAATTTTTGTCAAATATCTTCCTTATACCTGAACTGAAAAGCAAAATGAGATTCATACTCAACCTTAAATATATATAAATATATTTTACAAAAACGGACCATTTCAAATAAAAAATTACCCTCGTTTTATTTTTAACGACAGATGTAAAGGTTGGTTTGGTGGACCCGGGTATGTCCTAAAACTGCGACCAGAACCACCGGAGGATGGGCAGCAGCGTCCTAATACTACACGGTGAACGTACTGCGATCCCCAAGCCGCCTCAAACGCGTGGGGATTATGGCAACTCCCCTCTCTATGTGAGAGGCCTTGTCCAACAGTGGACGTTAAGTGGCTGTTGATGTGTGTAAAGGTTGGTTAATGTTTAAATTTAACGTTGTGCCGTACAACTTAAGGGGGTGCTTCCCGTGAATGACGTCAGAGGATTAGGTTCCCCTTCACCGCGCCGGTGCACCGGTCTGTTTTGTTCACCAAAATCATGAAATCGCTTAAGAAAGTCCTATGCAACGCAAGTTTTTTATCTACTTCGTATTTAAATGTTTGTTAAAAAAAAACTGACAATATGACTAGAATACACTGATCTCCTAAGTGTTTATTATGTGTTTTTTTAGTTTATACTGTGAATGTGGTTTATGGTGCTGTACCCGCTTCGAAACCCGGCCTATACCGGGGGTTGAAACTCGTCGAGTCTTCACGCAAAACACTTCGATAACCCTATAAACAGTTTATATATATGGCTCAGAAAAACAAGATGGGCCGATAGATTTTCAAAAGGGTTTTATCGTCTTTTTTGTAAAACAATACCACCACGCTTGTGTTCCATGCGGAGTTCTTCCGGTGAAGAGGACGGTGTTAAACAATTCTTGGAGCTTATTAAGTAGCGGAGTTCCACCGGCTTCCGTCCTCATCCGCGGCGTCTCCATTTTTAAGCTGTTTTAGAGCTAGCACGATCTCAACAGGGCCAATATCAGGTACCTAGTTCTTCCGTGTAGTGGCGTGTTAAAGTAGCTCTATCGTCTTCAGTGTCAGGTGGGAGATGCGGGGCATGCAATGCGTAGAGTTGGCCGTAGAAGTTCTCTACTTCCAAAATGATCTCCGGCTTGGAAGAAACAAGTCTCCTCGTCGAGGTGGTTAATTTCGTCAGGTGGCTTCTACCCATTGGTTTAATGAATACTTTCGACTCCCGATTGTGCTCAATTGATTTTTTGTTTTCAAAACGGGAAATTGGTTCTCCAGCGTTAACTGGAACGTTTCAGATCCAACCACGGTTTGGAGCAGGTTTGGACGGAGTGTTGACTTCATCAATCGGATTTATCTATATTCAAAGTGCCCCGTATAAGTCTGTAGTCACTTCCGGCATTAAATTTAGTAAGCACTGAGCAATCTCTGAATATATGCTCTTTGTCCGTAATGATGAAGTCTATGTCATTCTTTGTCCGTCGACCGGGACTTTGCAACGTCTACTTCCTTTAGGGCTGTTTCTTAAAAAAGGAGTTCATCGCAAAAAGCCCCTCTTTCTCGAGGATGTCAACAAGTATTTGTTTTCTATTGTTCTTCCTACCAAAACCGTGTGGTCCTACTACCGACACACTGCTAGTCTATACTCCCACTTTAGCGTTAAAATTCTTCATAACAACGTTGAAGTGGGCTCTGGAGGTGTTTGTGCAAGGTTTTTGAGATATCCTCATACAGAGTCCCATTTCAGAATCCCAGTTTATGGACCAGGAACTCGATACCGCCTTGAAAATGCTAATGACCTTCTCCTTAGTACATTAATATGACCTGACTCCAAGGTTATAGTGTCCTCTCCCTCTCTTTGGACTTCACATAATTTAAGAATGTGCTGATCTTATGTGCTCCAGCTGCAGCCTTTCTATTTGAGGAATTGTTCTTCCGTTATACGTAGCCAGGGTGTGGTTTGGCGGCATTCGGTAGTCCGGGGATTCTTAGCACCCCTTGCCCTGCCGTTACCATGACTGCTGGATTGCTGGGGTTACCAACCCAGATCCCCAGCAGTCCAGCAGTCATGGTAACGGCAACCGCGGAGGCGTATCTTCTCTCAGGGGCATACCTAGCTAACGCTGCTGCCCGTCACCAACCCACATAAAAATTTCGCTATATCATAAATTGTGATAGTTATCCCGTCACCAGTCATTTTCCTTTTAATTAACTGTTACTACAATGCTCTTGTTCAATTACAGGCTAATCCAGTGAACTGTGACGACGTGCGGTGGACAATGAAACATCCCCAAATTTCAGAGTATATAGGCAAGATGCCTGACCTCGATCGGTTTGATTCACAATTCTTTATGGTGCACAAATATCTTGGAGAAGCTATGGATCCGGTGGCGAGGAAAGTTCTCGAACAGTCGTACCAAGCAATCTATGACGCTGGACTGAATCCAAAACATCTCAATGGAAAGAAAGTTGGGGTTTATATAGCGTCTGCTTTCACTGCTTCGGAACACCTTTGCGTTTATAGTTTGTCAGTTAAAGGAGGTTATGGCATTACCGGGTATGTTTAACCATAACATAGATATAATTTTATTAATTTTCATCAATAAAAAAAACAATACCAAAAATGTATCATTAAACCCAATTTTTTGTTTGTATTGCAGGACTAGTAAATCAATGTACGCAAACCGCATATCTTATTGGTTGAATACTAAGGGCCCATCTTTGACGATAGATGACGCCTGCTGTGGCTCCGTGGCAGCTCTGGAAGAGGCTTGCAAAGCTATCAACAGCGGGATAATAGAGGCGGCCATAGTAGGAGGCACTAATGTCTGCATCGCTCCGCATACTTTATTACACTTTAACAGGTAATTCTAAATAAAATTATACGGTTCTAGATATGGGCAACATGCCCATTACATTATATAATATTGGCATTACTAAGTCCTCTCAGAAATTTATCTGTAGAGAAATGCTTACGTGTATGCAAATATTGATATAAAATTCAAAGATTGATTGCCCGCCGATTGAGCCTCAACCAATGGTCTTAGAGACATGAAATTTAGAGGTTGTATTCAGAAAAATGTGTGCGCATAAGTTTTTTGAAAAATTTGGATCCCAAGGGGTTCAAAGTTTTAAAAAATAACCTCTATTTGGGCGACACCGTTCATGGTAGGCAGTCGAAATTTGGAATGTACATACACTCTTGGGATAAAATAAACAAAGTCAAGTTTCAGGATTTTTCAAAATATTCAAAACCGAAAGCACAGGGTCAGCAAAAATAAAGAGGAAATTATGTTATGCTTCTAATAATAACACAGCTATAAACAGTAGTGTTCGGCTTTTTTCAAATTGTCTGCGAGGCGATTGAGAAAACACCATTACCAGATCCTGGTGTACAGTTCCTGTAGGTTAACTATAATCACTTAGCCTCGTAGTAACTTAATAGGTTTGAATGAAATTTGATATGGAGATGGTTTATAACTTGAATAAAACATACTTTTATTTTATCCCAAAAACGTAACAATCCCTGTGGGATAACTATTATCACTTAGCTAAGTAATGGATAATGAAAGAGGATACCATTTTGAACAAGAGTCAAGTTATAGTCCTAAATAACGCATAAGCTTCATTTATTCCTAAAACATTCGGTTTCTGTAGGACAACTTCTTATAATCATCACTAAGTTCCATAATGATTCAATAATAAATTTGAATATCATTCGGTGTAGGGATTTTTGTATTTTAAATTATCATATCGTCTTTTAAGGGTTCCGTAGCCTGACAATTAACCCTTATAAATTCGTTCTGTCTATCCGACTGTCTGTCTGTCTGTCTGTCCGTCCGTCCGAATTTTTTAAAACCTTCTAGCTTCTATGATTATTAAGATAATATAATGAAATTTTGTGTTATAACAGTAATAATATAGATCTCAATTTTAAAAGTATAAAAAATATATTATATTGCATTTTAGGGGTGGCATTTGTACATGTGAAATGGGGATGAAATTTTTTTTTTACACTTCACTTACTCGTGTGGGGTATCGTTGAAAAGGTCTTTTAAAATGAAGGTAAGGTTTGTACATCACTTTTTATAAAGTCTATACTTTGTGAAATATGACCCGCCAAAGTGGCAAAAAGTTGGTCCCCCCCCTGCATTTCTAAACTATAAGACACAGAAACTTGAGTCTTACAATACAGATAGGTCATATTTAAAAACTTCATTCAAAATTATTTCGAACATTATCTGATGATGACTTTTTGAGTAACAGCGATAAAACTGTAATAAATTCAATGCGTTCTAGCTCAAGGGTCATTGACCTTTTTGTGAAATAGTCTTAACAAATAATGTTTCTCAATCAGTTTTCTCTATGTTGGAACCATAAAAAGTATATGCTATGTCGGGATGGTACATCTCTGAAATTTGGCTAAGTCCACAGAGCTTCGTTCGTTCGAATCCACATGCACACTAATATTATAAATGCGAAAGTAACTCTGTCTGTTTGCTACACAATCACGGCTAAAGGGCTTAACCGATCTCGATAAAATTTTCTAAGGTAATATTGTATTGTTTGGGGATTATAGTAATAAAACCTCAAAGAGGTTGGTCAAACAATGTCAACGTTATTGCCTAGCAACTGATTGTTGATGATGTCAAGAGAGTTTTCTAATCAAAACAAGCTGTAAACTGTCAACACACTGTCAAGGATCAAAGAGTCAAGGATACTTTTGGAGACCCCACGCAAAGAGAATACAATAGAAGAAAGGAAATAGACGGAGCTCTGAAAAAGGACTAAACCGCGCAGTTGCTTTCCTTGCGGTCGCACTGGATCCAGTTCTCGAGGTGGGAGGACCGCTATAGCGTGCAGCGCGCCCAGACTTACACAGCGATTGCATCGCGTCGACCCTATACCACCCACCTGACCTGAACCACAAGAATACCCAACCAGCAGTAGCCAACCGGCAGTGCGACGGTCGCGCCCAAAGACGCATGCGACTACGTACTCCACCATCACCAGTTGTAGATGGGCGTAGTACACGCCCATCTCTTAAGGGTGAGTGACTTTACCCACGGGACTGTCACCGGCTGACAAAGAGTATGTGGCACCGCTCCCATATTGCCATCGCGTCCAGCCGTGCCACTGCTACTACCGGATACCAGGTGTAGTGTCCAAGCGGTGCGTTGACCCACTGAAGTGAAAATTTTTTCGTTTCGCTGACCCATGGATGAATGGTGAGACTGGAGCACAAGACGCACGACGCTTCTCCACGCTACATCCAGCGCACCGGATCCGGTATATATGTGTATAGTGTAGATCGGTGCGTAGAACCCCGTCGATGACTAGCAAGGCAAGGAGCATGAGAGCCGTTGGCGCATGCGGGCACCTGCGCTGCTACGTCGCATAGTGGCGCCTAAATGGAGACCTCCGCTATTGTGTTTGGTATTTAGAGTGTTGTTGTTAGTTATATTAGTTCTTTGTCTGGCTCTCTCTGCTAATGAGCAAGACCAAATTCAATGTAAGCATTATATCTTTGAGTTTGTAGTACCCCAACTGTTATGTTTTGTTAATTTATTGTTGTAATTTTTTTGTTTTTCCATTGTGAATTACAAATTGGTCTAATGTGTTGTGTTATCTGTTGTTTTACGTAATGATAGGTAAGTAGTAATCATATAGTAACGGTTTAAACTGCCAATATGCCTAGTAGAAAGAGAACTAATATAGGACGATACAAGACGAACGGCTAAATAAACGACCAAAAGGAGGCATTACGGTGCTGCTTAGCAGAGATTTCAGACAGACACTGCCTAGCTGAAGTAAACGCCTGTCTCAAAAGTTCAAGTCTCTGACCCATCATCACATGGCTGCATAAGAAGTCTTTGTGCCCATCAACAGGTGAGCACAAAGGCGGTAATCCAAATGCCTACGAGTTTACGGATTTGTTAGGATAGGATTTGTTACTCAAAATTGGGGAAGACGTCATGTTCCCAAAAATAAAATAAGTAAAAGTAAGACTGGCTTCTTAATTGACAGCCTTCTTTCATGTGTTTCCGTTGAAGTAGAGATAATAACAAATCGAGAGGACTCTTGGATCTGTGAGAGTGCCATAAATTTACTCCACGCAACGACCAACCTGCTAAAATTAACGGAGTTTTATTAACGCGTGTCATTGGCGAAATTATTGTGTAAAGCACCATCAACTGAGTTATGGATCAAGACGAAACCACTACCTACCCGGTTGAATTTTTAAATGCTTTGTCTGCTTCTGGGCTCACGGAGCACAATATACAACTAAAAGTTGAAGTACTTACCAATCATTCTGTTGAATAACTTTTTTCATTATTATTATAAAATAGGCTTGCGCTTGGCCACCCACTCGCCTGATGTTAAGCGATGATCCAGCTTATGATGGATCACGCTTGCCTAATACAAAAACGTGGATAACTAACACCCATACTCAAACCAAAAATTGAAATAAATTTATACTTTAACATGTTCAGCAGATATTTTTATATCTCTTCATTATAGACTAATTCTCTACGATTAATGATTTGTCGATTTCTTTTAGATGCATAAAGATCTCACCGGATGGTAAAACGAAGTCCTTTGATCAGAATGCGGATGGCTGCTCTTTGTCAGATGCTATAAATATCATATTTCTTCAAAAAGCGAAGCATGCTTTGAGGTCAGTATAGAATTGACTTAATTTGTTTTCGAATTCAAACCCATTATTTTTGAGAAACAGTTTTTGAGTTGTTTACTAGACTAATGCTGTAAATAATATACATTTTTAAAGGAAAAGCATTTGCACGTGGTTTCACCAACGTAATAAAGGATTGAACTTAATGGAAATTCACTTTATTCCATTCCCGTCCTGCTTCTTCAGAGTCACTGCTTTCGCTGCTTTTTGCTGCCGTTCTATTTTTTTGTGATCACTCTTAGCGATAAGGCCACCGATTGTTGCACTAGATTTAAGCTGTTTTATCCAGTCTTGTGTATTTAATTTGCAGTGTGAACAATAAAGAGTTTATTTATCTATCTCATTTCGCTCCAGTTATGATTTTATTCCACTCACGTTCCGCCCTTGTCCCGTTCGTCTCCCCTCACCTCGTTGCCTTCTTCAACAAATCCACATCTTGCCAATGTTTTACTATTATGCTGCTTTAGTCTCAAGCTCGTCTGGCTCTCGTTCCGGCTACTACTGGAAATAATTTCATAGTACGTCTTGCATCCATCCCACCTATGTCCGATATAGTCAAACTTCACCAACTAAATTGAGAAACGTTAAGCAAACACGATAAGGTGATAGATAATAACTTGGCTACCAGCAACACTCTAAATAATCAGCCTTATAATTTTATTTTTTATTTTTTAGAGCCTATGCAGAGGTGGTTCATGTCAAGAACGAGTTTATATCAAATCTTGGTGGAGAAACCGGCCAGATTTTTGGATTTGTCCGTAATCCTGCTGCAACAGCAGAGTTTTTAAAGAAATTTTATTCGGAAGCCCGTGTTTCTCCAAAAGAAATAGAATATATTGAAGCTTGTGGCTCAGGTATCTACTCAATTTTATTAAAACTATGTGCTGCATCATTGTCTACAATAAGTTTCGGATTTTACATGATAATTAAATTTTAGCCACACCACAAGTAGACAAAACTGAACTGCAATCGATTGAAAAAGTGTTCTGTGATAACAGATCTGATCCTCTCCTTGTTGGTAGTGTCATGTCCAATATCGGGTTCACTGATGCAGCATCTGGGGTCACAGCTATAACTAAGGTACTGCATATAATATATTCACATCCTTTATCTACTAACCTAAATGAATAATAATAATGCGAAATTATAAATGTGAAAGAAACTGCAAAAGGCATTTGAAAGAAATTTGGTATAGAGGTTGCTTATACCTTGGATTAGCGCAGTCTTTTTTGAATATAACCGAAAATACAGCCAAAAACACACCCCAATATGAATTTTTACAGGTTCTACTGGGATATCACAATGGTTTGATAGCAGGCAACCTTAATTGCCAAACACCGCGGCAGGATATACCGGCAATCCAGGATGAACGCATGCGCATACTGAGCGACCATCAACAGTTCCGCGGTACATATGCAGCTATCAATTGCCTGTCTTTTACTGGAGTCAACTCACATATTCTGTTGCGTGGGTGTACCAAACCAAAGGTAATTTTTATGGTTGAAATGCTTGGCGTTTGACCACAGCTCACCTGATGTTAAATACTGCTACTGCTACTATACAAAAAGACTCAAAGTGGGTACGTTTGGTGCTCTATTGTAACAACTAGGGTTGTAATATCATCCGCAAACATCCCCATATAAACCTCAGTGTTGTTAATTGATCGCGTTCAATCTTTCAACATTAGAGAAAACATGGCATTCGGTAGGCAAGATTCTTGAGGGATGCCCAGGTTTGGAACATCCTCTTCGGATCGGACTTTGCCTGGGTGACCCAAGACCTTCTGACTTTTTTCTGTCTCAAAATCAGCTTTTGGCCGGCTCTCTTACACCGCAGTGTTCGAGTTTTACCTGTATCAAGGTGCGGTCAGCCGTATCGAACGCCCGTGATAGGTCACAGTATAGGTAATTATTGCCGTAACTGTGATTTCTCTTCACGCGCTTGCAGAACCTTTCTAACGAATACAAATTTTGGCTAGCCTTAAAGACTCATAACACACCTATAATTATATTATAATGATGAGTTTTTTTTTTACTTCGTACGTTTATAAGATTATAAGGTAATCTATGGAAATAATAATCAGATACCGAAAATTCTCTCACTAAAATAAAGCTAAGCTATCCCTGAAAGACAATACGAGCACGTTATATTTTGTTCACAACGCGGGCGAAGCCGCGGGCAAAAGCTTAATACAAGTAAAGTAAAAAATAAATTAGTAGTTGGTTAATTATTATGTACATCATATTTTTTCTTTCAAGGACATGACCAAGTACAAAATATCAATGCCAAGATTATTGACTGTGTCAGCAAGGCAAGAGGAATTTTTAAAGGATATATTTGACGATTTGAAATCACGACCAATAGATGTCGAAGAATTGGCGCTTTATCAAAACATACACTCTTCTAACGTAAATGGTCATTTAGGGAGAGGATACATTATTTTGGGTAAGTTGACATTGATGTACTTAAAAATAATGATCACATTAGAAAAAAACAAAAATAATTTTATCTGATTTTGTATGGTGACAGATACAAACGAAACACAAGAAACAGTGGCATTGTCGGAAACCATCCAGCACTTTGATGAAATGAGTCGTCCACTGTGGTTTGTGTACAGCGGAATGGGCTCGCAGTGGGCTGGCATGGGTGCACAACTCATGCGTATACCTACCTTTGCAGCCGCTATCGAAAAGTAAAAATAACAATTAATTATTATTATATACATAAAAATTCCATCAGTAGCGATTTTTCTTCTTCTAATATTTGCTATAATTGCAGGTGTCGTAAAGTTTTAGAACCAAAAGGAATTAATATAGTGCACATTATTACGTCGCCAGACAAAACTATATTTGATAACGTTCTTAACTCTTTCGTTGGGATCGCTGCTATCCAAATAGGCATTACTGATTTATTAACAACAATGGGATTGCGACCTGACAATATTATTGGTAAGAATATTTTATTGTTCTAACTATTTTTTTTGGTATCAACAACACCACCTGATTACTCTACGTATCTACACAACTGTGTATCCAACCAGATATTTCATTGATTCCGGTTGTCAGGTCATAGTGTTGGGGAACTAGGATGTGCTTACGCTGACGGTTGTCTGACAGCTGAAGAAATGATCCTATCAGCATGTAGCCGCGGGAAAGCTTCCAATGATGCCACTTTAATACGAGGCGCCATGGCTGCAGTTGGTTTAGGATATAAAGAGGTAAATTTATTACTTTTAGCTCCGTAATAAGTGAGTGACAGATGAAATAATCTAACATGGCGCATTGTTTTCATTACAGCTTTCAAAACTATGTCCTCCGTCAATTGATATAGCGTGTCATAATAGCTCCACCTCTAGCACCATTTCTGGTCCTGAAGAGTCTATTAGTGAATTCGTGGGTTTGCTGACAGCTAAAGGAATATTTGCAAAAGAAGTACCCAGCGCTAACATTGCATATCATTCGCGTTACATAGACAATGCTGGTAGGTGTTTTATTATACCCGTAACAGACTTGTCAACTTGACTGACAAGCCGCCGTCTGATCAACGGGAGGGAAAGATTTTTTATCTCATTTTTAGCATATTAATCCAATATCTTAGCCATATTATCTAGCCATATTATCACTATAACATTGCAATCGCTTGGAAATTTTGATGAAATAAGGCAATTTCGTTAATTCAAATTAGATAAATTGACATATCTGTGGCCAGTGAGTCACCATAACCTAACTATTGATAATGATAAAAATATTAATGTAAGATTTTTAGAATACTGTGTTAGAATATGTAGAATTGTAATAAATAGGAATAAATAGATAAATAATTAAAGACTGAATATATGTATTTTGTAATACATCATATATCAGCCTTGAAGTTTAAGTTAAGATATAAAATGTGTAGTTTTAATATGTAAGATGTACCAGTATTTGTTTAAGATAATTGTTATGTAAAAATTGTTAAATAAAACCCTGATCAAGTTAGGGAAGTAGCTCGCAGCAGCCAAAGGTTTTAGCCGGTAAGAGTCCTCCTTTGGCTGCCAAAAAAAAAACCTTACTATTGAAACATTTTTCTCATATTTTTACGATGAAGTCACGAGAGCAGTTTAGTGATAGGAAGTACCTACATAGCCGCGCGATCCGATTTATAGGCGCGCCGCCTAACCGATTCAAAGGCATCGCCTATCACATAGGTATTAGTATTAGGTGCCCTTGTGTGCCTCCACCGACGTCGTCACGCTCACGCCGCGTACTTTATTATTTCTCATTCCTTATATCTGATAGGTCTATGACTATTTCATACCTCTGTCTAACTGAATCGATTAAAATTTTGATGTCGGCAGAGGAGAGATGAGAATCCTAATTGATGTCCTATGATTTTAGGTCAAAATAATTTTATGCTCACTAATGATTTGTATGTTATTTAGTTAATCGAATCAGGTGTTACTATACTGTGGAAATCCAATTCAAATATTGTGCAGGGCTTTGAAAATGGATAACGACTTTTGAATAAGATTTTATAAATACTGCTAGTTCTTTGTAAATACATATTAGGTACGATTAAAATATGCGCTTAATAAGGTATGGGCATATCCTTACTTTTAAATCAATGTATGGAACAGATTTTACCAATCAACCAATGACCCAAATTTTAGGGGAAAAACATTTTAACTGGCCTCATTATCATTGCGTCTGTGTGCGTGACGAGGCAAGTAAACACAGCACAAGTAGCGAACGATTGTAGCTTACGTTTTGAGAAGGCGTTGTTTGGAAACCTTATTTCTATAGGTTCTTATTCTAAAGACTCTTGTTAAAAATATTTAAATTGAAATCACCAGCCAATATAATTGGTTTTTATTTTTACTTGTATGAACGTACGTCCTGGTTATTAGAGATTTTGCAAAAACTTAAAAACTATACCACACATTGATTTACCTTTTCAGGCCCTTATTTGTTGCAACTTCTATCCGATATAATAAAGGAACCAAAAGCTCGCAGCGAACGCTGGCTTTCTACCTCGGTGCCGCAAAATAGATGGAACGAGCCTGATGCCAAATATTGCTCGGCAGAATATCTCACTGCTAACCTTTTGGTAATACATCTTTATTCTGGCTATTACTTATAACATACCTTGCTTTTGTAGTTGAAAAACTTATTCACTATTATATTGAAACCCTGTTCCAATAGAGTCCGGTGCTTTTTGAAGAAACTTGCAGTCAGATTCCAAGCAACGCCGTGCTCATCGAAATAGCCCCGCACGGGCTGCTGCAAGCCATCCTCAAGCGCGCGCTGCCGGAGTCCTGCAAGAACATACCGCTCACTCAACGAGGGCACAATGACAATGCACAATTCCTTCTCGATGCAATTGGAAAGTAAGTGTACTTTACACCACCACCATTGGCACTATTAAAACTTCAAAGGGCTGAAACGTATTCATAAGGAGTCATGAGGGTAAAATACATTGTGGAATACTGAAATAAATGAATATGAATATGAAAATGTAAAAAATATGATACCTACTTTTTAAAAAATAATTAAGGATATTTTCTTCTAGATTATACATCGAAGGATACAATCCTCAAGTGCAAGCTATCTACCCAAAAGTTGAATTCCCAGTGTCTACAGGAACTCCTCATTTAGCACATCACGTTAAATGGAATCATTCTGAATCTTGGTAAATAGGAAATTATTCAGATACTACTATTATATCCACGTCCAATGTTAATATGTACCTATACTTATATATCAGCCGTGCAATCAATACTTAATTTATTTAATTTTTTAAATAGTGTTTGTCATGTTTAGATGCACCAACACAGATGTGTGTTAAAATACTAATTATGAGCTCGAGATTAAGCTCAAGTAAAACATGAGCGTAAATCAGGGCATGGTGTGGTAAAGCACCTTCTAGTGCTTGCTTTAGTATGCGGCGTAAACATTGATTAATAAACTGAAGCATTACGGAATTGTAGATAAGCCTCTTGAATTACTCACTTCTTATTTATCAAACAGAGAGCAAAAGGTCTCAATAAATGAAGTACAGTCTGCAGGTATTTACATTAGAATGGGAGTGCCTCAAGGCTCAATCTTGGGACCTTTCTTATTTCTTGTGTACATGAACGATTTACCCTTTACAATCCAAAACTGGCAGTTAATAAAATAATACTCTTTGCTGATGACACTTCTCTAATGTTAAAAAAAAAAAATACTGACTTACAATTTATTAACGAAATCCTAGATTTAGTATGTAATTGGTTTTCAGAAAATATTATGGTGCTTAACCCGACAAAAACAAAGTGTGTCAAATTTTCGCTTCGTTATAAAATAAAATAAAATGAGCCTGAACTGTGTCTAATGGGTCAAAAATTAGAACTTGTAAATACTACTGTATTTTTGGGTATCACAATGGACCCAAAATTACAATGGGGACCCCAGATTGAAGTACTTGGCAAAAAACTAAGCTCAGCTGTTTACGCAATAAGAGACATCAGGAAATTGACTGATGTTGCTACTGCAAGGTTCGTGTACTACGCTTACTTCCACAGCATCATGAGCTACGGAATACTGCTCAGGGGCGCAGCGGCTGATATAAATAAAATATTTGTCTTACAAAAAGAGCGACTCGGGCTATTTATAATCTGAAACCTATTCCCTTAGAGAATTATTTAAAGAAATAAATAAAATAAGAGTTACTTCATTATAAAATTATATACAAAGTGATAATCTACACTCGTAAAAATATAAATAAATTTAAAAAGTGGAGTGATTTTGACACTCATAACGTACGAAACAGGGACAGATTGATTGCACCATACATCAGATTGCAGAAGACAAATCCTTTTGTGGCAACTCGGTGCGATTCTATAATAAAATCCCTAAAGATATGTTAGATCTAAACGAGCATCATTTCAAAAGGTTAATAAAGTAAAAACTAACACAAAATGCTTGTAGATGATCGGTTCAGTGGACTGTATATTCGTTCAGGATCTGCGTTCGGGTTCTCGTTCAAATTAAAGTTCTTCGGGATCAGTTGTCAAAATCGGATACGGAATAAGAGTAAGAAACGGTATGGATTAAGAAACGGAATATTTTTTTTTTTTTTTTTTTTTTTTTCTAATGTGACTTATTGCTGTTGGCCTTGCGGCCTCTACAGCTTGACCGGACTAGTTGGTGAACGCAGCGGGCGTTGGGCCAACATGATTTAGATTTTGGGCGACAAGCGCAAGGGCACCTCGGAGGTACGAGCCTCGGCTTGGACCGTCGCCGGGAATGGGGGATTAGACTTGCCCTGGCACCCCAGAAGGGGTGTGCCCTGGGGCCCTAGTAGGTTGTTGAACTGAATGATTATTTGGAGAGAATCTAACCGATCTTCTAACAGATCCTGGGGGTCTCCGATCCCGCCGGCGGGATCGTTGTGTGTGTGTGTGCCTGTGGTAACCGACGCCTATACCAAAAACTGAATATTTCCTGTTGCCAGGAGCAGTCGGATCGGACGAGCCCAACGCCGCCGAGGTGACGACGGCGATGGGGTCGTCCGGGTCGCCCAAGATATTTCTGGGGCGTCTACGGAGGGGTGGAGTGTTTGTCGTGTCTGTCGAGTAGTTCGAGGCCTGGACTACGAGAGGGTTGGGATGGTGGGGCGCCGCGTCAAAGTAGCGGCGGGAAGTGTGCTTCATATATTGAAGAATGGACGGGAGTTCGAGATCGCAGTGCAAATCGGCGTTTCGCATGTACCAGCTAGCGCCGACCGCTCTGCGTATGAAACGGTTTTGGATGACCTGAAGCTTGTCCAGGTCAATGCGGGATGCGTGGGCGAACGCCAAGGATGGGGCTGAGACGGCCTAGGAAGAAAGCCGCTCGGTTGCGGACTATCTGGATATGTTTTGAGAAAGTGAGGCGACGATCGAGGGTCACGCCGAGATATTTGGTGGAGTGTGTCCAAGGGATGGGCTTCCCGTGAAGCGTGATGGGTTTAGCGGGGGGATTTTTGGATGGGTGGAAGTACATTGCTGCACTTTTGTCAGGATTGACCGTGATGGCCCACTTCTTGAACCAGTCACCTAGGTGAGTGAGGGCTCGTTGAAGGTGGGCCCGCTGGATGATCTTGTTCCACCCTCTGGTGTAGAGGGCGGTGTCGTCAGCGAAGAGAGCTATGTTCACGTTGGGAGATCGGGGAATGTCGCTTGTGAAAATCGTGAAGAGAACAGGTGCCATGACGGAGCCTTGAGGGACACCGCCACCAATGGAGTGAGGTGAGGAGCGAACTCCCTCGACGCGATAGCGAAAGCTTCGAGCCGTGAGGTAGTCTTGTATGATGAGTACAAGACGGTCTGGCATTCCGAATTGATATAGCTTGTATATCAACCCGTTATGCCAGACTTTGTCGAACGCTTTTGCGACGTCGAGGAAGACCGCAACTGTGCCCTGATAGATGGGCTTGAGGGTGAAGCCGTGGGATGGTTTCTTATTGAAACCTTCAAGGATGTACTCCGTGATGCGGTGCACTTGTTGGACGCAGGAGTGTTTGGCTCTAAAGCCAAACTGCTCGTCGGGGAGGAGGTTGTTGTCCCTGATGTGGGACCAGATGCGCTTCAGAAGGATGCGCTCATAAATCTTCCCCAGAGTACTGAGGAGACTAATGGGACGGTAGCTGGAGGGCTCAGAGGCCTTTTTACCTGGTTTGTGAATGCCGATTACGTCGGCAGACTTCCAGGCATCGGGAAAGATAGAATTGTTGATGGCCGCATTGAAGATGCTGACTAGAAGATACACAAGCGAGACTGAGAAGTGCTTGAGCACTTTGTTTGAGATGCCATCGGCACCAGGGGCTTTCCTGACTTGGAGGCCCTTGATGATCGACTCGACCTCAGAAGCCGTGACTGGCTCGAGGGTATCAACGGGCGGGGTGGAGGATTTGTGTTCGACTTCGCTGTCCACCGCTTCGCGGTGGGCAGGGTCGACCTGAGCTAAAGAGGGGCAGCATTGCTGCTCGAGACTTTCGGCCAGACATTCGGCCTTTTCCTCGTCTTCGAAAGCGGGGGGGAGATCAGGTCGGGTGAGGGGGGGCATGGCAGTCACAATTTATTTCATCAAACCTACGTATACTTAAACTAAACAATGTACGCGACTTAGTAAGCTACATGAGGCGTAGCTGGTGGGCGCTCGGCGAATAGCGACGTGGCTTTTGTCCCGCTCGCACGGCCTTCTCGCTCTGGCGCCGCTCACGATAGCCCTCTCGCTCCCACGGTGAGTCTCGCTCGTACTTGCTTCATCCTTCAACTCGTAGGTGTCTCAGCGTGCGTGTGCCTATGCCCTGACGATAGGCAGCGCGGGAGCCGGCGAGCTTTCCGTCTGTAACAATGCTTACTATGAGTGCAATCAATACGTTAGCGATAAAAAAGCCTGGCTATAATTTGACTCTGCTCATTCTGTTCACGTTATCTAGCCTAGTATAGTCTTAGTTATAATCTCTGACAACGCCCCTAAACAGCTGCAACTTACATGATTATTTATAATATGTTAGTCATAATCATTTAGTACTGGACCTACAAAGCCGATTTATAGCTAATATAAAAGTTAATTGTAAAATAATATTATTGTATTTAATTGACGTACCTAAAAACATTGCGACAATGTCAAGAGGCAGAAATAAAGAATTGAATTGAATTGGCGTGGTGATAGATTTTATCTTTATGATTTTAGCTGTCATAGCCACATTTGGGGATTCGTTGCGAATTTTGCTAATTTACCAATAAACCCTACAGAAATACGTTTTACGATACGTAGGACCTGCGGGATAAGGAGATTTTTCGGAGGTGTTTTTTTCTGTGAGGGCACGGTCAAAAAGCGAACGGTCAATACGTGCCCAACCGTTGCAGAGTTTTCGATGAGTGATGTAAGTGCGCCCGATTGGAAGGATAGGAGTAAAGATTGGCGGGAATTGTGTCTGACAGTTACTTGTTAAAAGTTTTTTTTACAGAATGATGAAAAAATTGTAACATGCGATGCAGGTTCACATCGTGTGCTCCTGGTTGAAAACCTACACCAATCAATGTGTTTTTCGGCAATCGCATTCAAGAACCAGTTTCCAATTCAAGCCAAGCCAATGTTCCCCAACTTCGTTATCATGCCATAATAAAATGCCTAAATTGTTGTTATTCTATTTTAGGACAGTAAGATTATTTGGTGAAAAAAAAGCGTTTGCTGCAATTTGCAAGATTCTGATTAGTATTCATGACGAGGAACAAAGTTATCTAACCGGGAATGTCGTACAAGGTAGGTTAAAACGTACTAGCCTAATGCATATAAAATAAATACAAACACTCTATTTTTGTACGAGGTGATAGTTTTTATTTATTATTGAGAAACTTGCCCTTAAAAAAAAGCTTCCTCTTGACGTTGTCTCGCTTGATGTAAATCAATGGTCTAATCTACAATGAAGCACTTGCCTAGAAGAAACAGATTCTCTCGCGTCTTGAAACCACCCAGAAAATTTAAAAATCTGATTAGGTATGCATATACCTACTAAGTGGACTTTTTTAATCAATGGTTTTAGGTCAAAAAGGGAAAATTTTCAAATTTCACTAATATTTTCAAAATCTGGATGTTCATCATCTTACGTTGAACTAAATCACTAAGAGTATCGACTGAAGCTTCTATAGAGACACCCTCTAAGGAATAAGGCTAGAACACTATAACTCCCTGTAATATACAAATATTTACAGGTACAATTTTGTACCCGTTTGCTGGTGCACTAGTGGCGGTATGGGATACTCTGGCGATGACTCTTGGGTTTCCCAAAAAGAAGGTGTCAGTGAAGTTCCATGATGTGTATTTTTACTCTCAGCCTATTCTGCACGATGAGAAGCAACTGAACTTACTTGTGTCTCTCCATAGAGGCAGCGGCCAGTTCGAGGTAAGGAAAAAAACTGTGACCAAATATCACTGTTCCATAAAACACATTATTTACACTCCACAAAATGTATGGAACAGCTCATATTTTTTCCATAATATTAAAGTTGGTCCCAAAGTAAAAGTTGTTGATAATTATGAGCATAACCTTGAGTTAAATCATATAATTATAGAATAAAGCTTAGTTCACCCTTTTCGCGTAATCTCGTATATGACACATATAAAACAGTATACATTCCTGTCCTGTTCTTGCCGTGACGGAAACACAATTTACGCGGACAACGAACCTACACGATATCTATATATATAAGCACTCCCGATCTTTTAATTGTACATTTAAAATAGTTGACAAAGTGTTTCGGATAATTTTGTCTAATTTATGGAGTAGATCTGGATGTTTCCAAAGCTGGCTACAACTAACTAGATACGTAAATTTGGGCACAAAAAGGCAGAAACGAATAATTGTGAAAGCCATATGGGTATTAATTTTGCTTAAACGATGCGAACATTGCATAAAATGTTGAATTACTTTAATCCTTTTAATCCTTTATTTTAATAGAATTATATCACAATATTAATATATACACTCAAATTATTCTATAAATATCAATGAGTCAAGCGGCTTGCGCATGTTTTATTGTACATATACCGTAAGCCAAAAGCCAAAGCATTAAACGGCCTGTACAAACAATTTATTTATATTTTACTAGCTAATGCCCGCGACTTCGTACGCGTAGCGCAAAGTAATTAGTGGGTGGACGATTATACTGACATATCCAAATATAAATGTTACACTAACGAACACGAACGGAACTTTAAATAGGCACAAATCCATCGGATTATTTATACTGAATATTTTATAGATAATACCTACACATATGACATGATTGTAGATTTATTGCTCTCCATTTTAATGCGGATTGTCATACTATCGTCATAGTATGATTTTAGTCTAGTTTTAATCTGACTCGATACAGGTATCCCGACATGTCCATAGTTTCAAATATATTTCAAGCAAATAATATATTACTTTCACTGGTTAAATACGTTGGAGCCATGGAGCCAATAAGGAAAAAAAATTGGTATAAGTCAAGCGAAATGTCATGCATGACAAACGTTATTATTGAATTATTAGTATATAGTAAGTAGGAAGCATGGAGCGGTATCTATAATTAATCGCTGTTATTTAACATTACTCCGCGTAAAGACTGCCAATCAATGATGTCTAAATTATTTTTGCCCGCCTTCTGCGCCTCGACCCTTCCAACAACTAAACCGCTTTCGTTCACCACCATAACATCCAAAATAGCTGCTAATCATAGATCAGTAACAGATTAGATGCCGCGAGTTCACCTACTTTGCGAGTCTGTTATTGGTCTTTAGTTTGATCCTGGCAAAAAAATGTATTCATTTTAATCTCCGTCGACTTGGTATATTAGCACGTCAGAAGTCAATACAAAAATAAACGTACTTTAAATTACGCCATAATAAACTGTAAAATCTCTTCAAAAGCAGCTGTCCTGAAAATAACAAACACAAAAAAAACTATTTGGTGCAGTCTATCGGAAGTTATGCGGGTACATACATTTCGGCGATTCGTTTTTATTTCATCATCATCATCAGCCAGAAGACGTCCACTGCTGAACATAGGCCTCCCCCTTTAACCTCCACACTGAACGACATCCTGCCATCTGCATCCACTGGATGCCCGCGACTCTCACAATTTCGTCGGTCCATCTAGTGGGAGGCCTACCTACGCTGCGTCTTCCGGTTCGCGGTCTCCACTCAAGAACCTTACCTACTTTCCCATCGGTTAACAGTTCTTCGAGCGATGTGGCCTGCCCATTGCCACTTCAACTTGCAGATTTTAATAGCTATGTCGGTGACTCTGGTTCTTTGGCGAATATCTATATTTTTATTTACATATAGATTATATGGCAACAGCCGCTTCAGTCTTCCTACCTACCATGTCTGCGAGTAGAAGTCTGTCATTACGACAACATTACTATAAAATAAGCTAGATGGCGTTATAAATAAGTATAAAAAAAATTTTTTTTACTATTTATTATCATAAATTAATATAGCCTATGTTTCAATCAGGTATTTTATAAGCATATTCATGGAAACTGCTTTGAAATCCTTCTAGTAGTTTAAAAGATGTGCGCGGACAAACAAACAAACTGACAGCCGTCAGATTTGTAGTTCCATAGTTTGAAAATAGATTGCGTACTAAAACGATGTTTTGCGAAAAAATTGTAAATTTGCTTAAACTTTACGAATAATATTATTAAAAACGTAATAAGGTATTCAATAATTCCTAAAATAATGAGTGTAAATGGATCGTAGTTTCACAAATATGAAAAGTGCGTCTATTATAGGTAAATACGACACTTTACCTGAATCACGCAAACGGGATTTTTTTTGCAAGTTAAACCGATATCCGGTATTGCTTCTACTTAGTTAGAAGTCATGTGTGAAGGTATTTGATCTACACATTTATAATATGGTAGGGATATCAAGACGCGCGGGAGCGCGTCAGAGCCAAGCTCCAGCGGCACCGTGTGTAATATTAGCTACTAAAACACTCATGGAAGAGCCCTATTTTCGATTGCTAGTTTCTACCAACAAGCCAAATTTTCGGATGAATAAATGAGAACTTTCAGCTTTAGAACTTGCGAAGGCTATAATATAATTCATATATTCGAACTAGCCAAGTCAGACCTTAGGCTTCAATAGATTATCCTAAGTGAGATCTCACTTCTTTTGTCTTTGAAGTCAACAACCAAAGCATATACCACTTGGCTCTCATTTCATCATCATCATCATCAGCCTGCATCCGTCCACTGGCTCTCATTTCACATTTATGTTTTTGTTGGGATTTATATTTCTCGAAAATGGTTAAGCCACAAAATGAATTAACAAAGCTTGAACAGTATTAACCTAGGTATTAAGTTTAAAGATCTTTATTAATATCACAAGAAACATTACGTCTCACTCACAAGCGATATCTTAATTAACATTTGGTTATATTAAAAATAAGTGGCCAGTAGGCATTTTATGATGCTGAAGAATAACATAATAATAAACTTAGTGCGAAAGTAGGTAAGTACCTAATAATAAGTATACATAATTATGCTACCCATATTTATTAAATAAATAAGCTCGCAGCTTCTTTTTAAATATCTGTTTGGATTTTGCATCCTTAAGACTCTTTGGGAGTTTTGGGAGAACATTGTGCTCCGTAAAAAGTATGATTTTCTGACAGTCCTGGATTTTGGCAAGATAAGATCGTTAGCAGTTCTGAGTTTCATTTTTTAGGGTTCCGTAGCCCGACAAGGAACCCTTATAAAATCGTTCTGTCCGTCCGTCTGTCTGTCTGTCTGTCTGTCCGTCCGTCCGAATTTTTTAAAACCTTCTAGCTTCTATGATTATTAAGATAATATAATGAAATTTTGTGGAAGAACAGTAATAATATAGATCTCAATTGTAAAGTATAAAAAATATATTATATTGCATTTTAGGGGTGGCACTCATACATGTGAAATGGGGATGAATATTTTTTTTCACTTCACTTACCTCGTGTGGGGTATCGTTGAAAAGGTCTTTTAAAATGAAGGTAAGGTTTGTACATCACTTTTTTATAAAGTCTATACTTTGCGAAATATGGCCCACCAAAGTGGCAAAAAGTTGGTCCCCCCCCCTGCATTTCTAAACTATAAGACATAGAAACTTGAGTCTTACAATACAGATAGGTCATATTTAAAACCTTCATTCAAAATTATTTCGAACATTATCTGATGATGACTTTTTGAGTAACAGCGATAAAACTGTAATAAATTCAAAGCGTTCTAGCTCATAGGTCATTGACCTTTTTGTGAAATGGTCTTAACAAATAATATTTCTCAATCAGTTTTCTCTATGTTTGAACCATAAAAAGTATATGCTATGTCGGGATGGCACATCTCTGAAATTTGGCTAAGTCCACAGAGCTTCGTTCGTTCGAATCCATACTAATATTATAAATGCGAATGTAACTCTGTCTGTTTGCTACACAATCACGGCTAAACGGCTTAACTGATCTCGATAAAAATTTCTAAGGTAATATTGTATTGTTTGGGGATTATAGTAATAAAACCTCAAAGAGGTTGGTCAAACAATGTCAACGTTATTGCCTAGCAACTGATTGTTGACGATGTCAAGAGAGTTTTCTAATCAAAGCAAACTGTAAACTGTCAACACACTGTCAAGGATACTTTTGGAGACCCTGTGCAAAGAGAATACAATAGAAGAAAGGAAAAAGACGGAGCTCTGAAAAAGAACTAAACCGCACAGTTGCTTTCCTTGCGGTCGCACTGGATCCAGTTCTCGAGGTTGGAGGACCGCTATAGCGTGCAGCGCGCCCAGATTTACACAGCGATTGCATCACGTCGACCCTTCACCTGATCTGAACCACAAGAATACCCAACCAGCAGTAGCCAACCGGCAGTGCGACGGTCGCGCCCAAAGACGCGTGCGATTACGCACCCCACCATCACCAGTAGTAGATGGGCGTAGTACACGCCCATCTCTTAAGGGTGAGTGACTGTACCCACGGGACTGCCACCGGCTGACAAAGAGTATGTGGCACCGCTCCCATATTGCCATCGCGTCCAGCCATGCCACTGCCACTACCAGATACCAGGTGTAGTGTCCAAGCGGTGCGCTGACCCACTGAAGTGAGAATTTTTTCGTTTCGCTGACCCATGGATGAATGGTGAGACTGGAGCACAAGACGCACGGAGCTTCTCCACGCTACATCCAGCGCACCGGATCCGGTATATATGTGTATAGTATAGATCGGTGCGTAGAACCCCGTCGATGACTAGCAAGGCAAGGAGCATGAGAGCCGTTGGCGCATGCGGGCACCTGCGCTGCTACGTCGCATAGTGGCGCCTAAATGGAGACCTCCGCTATTGTGTTTGGTATTTAGAGTGTTGTTGTTAGTTATATTAGTTCTTACATTTTGTTATTTGTCTGGCTCTCTCTGCTAATGAGCAAGACAAAATTCAATGTAAGCTTATTTTATTTGAGTTTGTAGTACCCCAACTGTTATTTATTGTTGTTATTTTTTTGTTTTTCCATTGTTAATTACAAGTTGGTCTGATGTGTTGCGTTATCTGTTGTTTTACGTAATGATAGGTAAGTAGTAATCATATAGCCACTTAAACTGCCAAAATGCCTACTAGAAAGAGAACGAATATAGGACGATACAAGACGTACGGCTAAATAAACCACCAAAAGGAGGCATTACGGTGCTGTTTAGCAGAGATTTCAGACAGACACTGCCTCGCCGAAGTAAACGCCTGTCTGAAAAGTTCGTCTCTGACCCATCATCACATGGCTGTAGAACTCTTTGTGCCCATCAACAGGTGGGCACAAAGGCGGTAATCCAAATGCCTACAAGTTTGCGGATTTGTTAGGATAGGATTTGTTACTCAAAATTGGGGAAGACGTCATGTTTCCAAAAAAAATAAGTAAAAGTAAGACTGGCTTCTTATTTGACAGCTTCTGGGTCTCCTTTCATGTGTTTCCGTTGAAGTAGAAAGAATAAGAAATCGAGAAAACTATTGGCTCTCTGAGAGTGCCATAAATTTACTCCACGTAACAACCAAGCTGCTAAAATTAACGGAGTTTTATTAACGCGTGTCATTGGTGAAATTATTGTGTACAGCACCATCAACTGGGTTATGGATCAAGACGAAACCACTACCTACCCGGTTGAATTTTTAAATGCTTTGTCTGCTTCTGGGCTTACGGCGCACAATATACAACTAAAAGTTGAAGTACCTACCAATCATTCTGTTGGGCAATTTTTTATTATTATTAAGTATTATAAAATAGGCTTGCGCTTGGCCGCCCACTCGCCTGATGTTAAGCGATGATGCGGCTTATGATGGATCACGCTTGCCTAGAAGAAACCGATTCACTGTTGACTCGAAGATTGTAACTATCGGGGAACATCTATTCAGGCAGCGCATTCCACAGACTAACAGTTTGCACAATAAAAGTGGAATCAAAGCGATTCGTACGGGTTTTTAGAATGTCAACCATAAAGCGATGACCTGAACCTGACTGAGCCCACGGATTCCTCCTCATTCCTCGGATAACGCTAATACCCAACAACTGCCCGTTCTGCTTGAAGCATGTGCAGTTCCCTGTGCGCTTTAGTTTCGCCATGACAATCAACAGTCACATATTACTGCAATTTCCGGCGCCTTCATATCATGGGACAATTTAAAGTTGCGGGTACAGCTAGTTTGTCTATAACTATCAATTTCTGAACTATGACTACAATTATATGGCTTTAGTACCCCTACCATATGCGTGTCTCGACACGCTCTTGGCCAATTATTTTATAAAAGTTAATTGTGTGTGTATTTGTTGGTTTAATATTTTTCTAATTAGGATACAAGTCCCATATATATATTGCTGTTTTATATTCATAATTGTCAGTTCTTTGTATAGCTGCTTGGTTGGAGTGAAATAGTTGTTTGAAAAAGTTTGTTTTGTTTGACTTGTAATTCATCTAGTTTTGTCGCAGCAGCATTACTCCACACTTAAATTAAGTAATCTATATGTGGCTTGACTAAGGAGTTGTAAATGGTGTACCTTATTGTACGTGGGAGACACCCTACACACTTTCTTATGGCACGAGTTAAAGGTTGTACCTTAGAAACAATATGAGCAATGTGTGTCTTCCATGTGAGACCACTATCTAGATATAAACCAAGATATTTTTCATATGATTTCTTATTTATAATTACATTATTAATTGTCAGGTTTGTATTGGTTGTTATATTTTATTTTTGGCAGCGAATACCACGTAGCATGTTTTGGAAGTATTTATTGTGAGTAGGTTGTTTTCAAACCATTTTGCAAGTATATTAAGATCTCTTTGCGCTTGACTCATTATATATTCAATCGAACTGCCATAATAGAAAAGACTTGTATCGTCCGCATACAGAGTCAGATCTCCAAACACTCCGAGGTCGTTTATACGGTTAATATAGAATATAAACAGCAGTGGCCTGAAGATTGAACCCTGAGGAACCCCAAAAGTAATATCCTGTGAGTCACTCTGATCTGTATCTATATTAACTATTTGAGTTCTATTTGCCAAGTAAAATTCGAACATTTTAAGTGCTGTTCCGGTGAGATCAATATCATTTCATTTTTGCAATAATAAGGCGTGGCTGACCGTGTCAAACGCTGTTTTTAGATCAATGAATATTCCAAGAGCAATCTTTTTATTATCAATGTTAGTCATAATTTTAGTTACTATCTACAGTTGCTGTTACAGTGTTTGATTTTGGTCGAAATCCGTATTGTTTGTCTGTTAAAAAATTTATTTTGTTTATATGTGAAAAAAGTCGATTATGTAATATTTTTTCAAATATTTATGATATCACAGGGAGAACGGAAATCGGTCGGTAGTTTCCGGGATCAGTTTTCGTGCCTGATTTATATATAGGAGTAACTTTGGCAATATTAAGAGAGTCTGGAAAAATGTCACGTTCAAAACAGCTATTGACACAGTCAGTCAAATCCTTGACAATGTATTTTTTTATTCTTAAAATACTTTTTGTATTGATCCCATCAATTCCAGCACAAGTTTTAGGGTTCAAATTGGAAATTACTTTCAGTACCTCAGGAGTAGGTAGCTCAATTTCTGAAAGTTTTTTAGGAGGGGAAATTTCTTTGTAAAGTTTGCTATTAATATCAGTAGTCGCTGGAACATTTTCACTCGCCATAACAGACCCAATAGTGGCAAAAAACTTATTGAAGCAATCACATATTTCATGTGTGTATTGTACGAGATTCTATGGAAAGTTTTAAGGGAGCAAAATGTGTACTAATTTTATTTCTAGAGAGCTTATTTATTAAACCCCACATTGTTTTAGGTTTGTCCCTACATTTTTCAAAAACACTTTTGTAGTATATATTCTTCGCATATCTTATCTGGATTGATAATTTGTTACTTTCTTTTATAAAATCTTGAATTTTGGGTGTTGAGTTTCTTGTTATCTGGGTTTTTTTTTGAGTTTATTCCATGTGTTGTTCCTTTTGTCTATTGCTATTAAGATGTATTTTGTTATCCAGTCTTCTTTTGGTAAGTTAAGTATTTTCTTGTATGTATGTCTAGTAATGTATCTACTTATTTTTATAATATTGTTGTTAATTTTAAACGTCATTAACGCAATATAAAAATGACTGTATTTCTGTATTTTAACCATCCAGGAACCCATTGAAATATATAAACACTCGAAATGTCATCCAAGTAGTTTGTCCAAGTAGCAGCGCCACCTACCGGGTCCAATTGTGTTTTCAAACCATCCAAGAATTCATTGCAATATACACACAATATGTCATCCAAGTCGGTCCAGCCGTTAAGGAGGAGTTAGGTGAAATACCGATAGCAGAGCCACCTACAGGGTCCAATTGTGTTTTCAAACCATCCAGGAACCCATTGAAATATACACACAAAATTTCATCTAAATCGGTCTAGCTTTTTAGGAGGAGTTAGATTACAAACACTCGTACAGAAGAAATAATATAATTATATTAAGACACTAGCGACTCGTCCCCGGCTTTGCACGGATGTAAGTTCGGCCCTTGGCCTTGCTACTATAACTTGCTCTAGGAACACAACATTTCATCCAAATCGGTCCAGCCGTTTTTAAATGTAAGAACCTTCTACGAAGTATTAGAATACATAAAAAAATTGATTTATTAAATCGGTAAAGCCGTTCTCAAGTTATGGCGTGACCAGGAAAAATAGGGTTGTTTTATATATAGATAGATATGATTCACACTATTATTTAATGTAACGTACTCTGTTTTTTTATAGGTTTTAGATGGAGACTCCAAAGTTGTAACAGGATACATCGTGATGATCTTGAAGTCAAACCTTGGTCATGCTACAGAATCAAATGTGAAATGTAATATTGATTCGAATGAAGTTTACGAACAACTCAGTAGTCGGGGCTATTCATACAAGTAACTGTTTATTATTTAACCTGCTCCTGATTTTTAAGATAATGTTTCACGAAATATTTGAAAATTTGTTTAACTTTAAAAGTTACTATTATCCACATAAAATAAGTATTTCACTCAATTCTATTTCTCATTTTTAGGGTTCCGTACCCAAAGGGTAAAACGGAACGCTATTAATAAGGCTCCGCTGTCCGTCCGTCTGTCCGTCTGTCCGTCCGTCCGTCTGTCTGTCACCAGGCTGTATCTCATTAATTCTCATTATTTATTTGTATTGTAAGTTACCGGTTTCTATGTCTTATAGTTTAGAAATGCAGGGAGGGGGGGGGGGGCAACTTTTTGCCACTTTGGCGGGCCATATTTCGCAAAGTATAGACCAAAAAAGTGATGGTATGAAACCTTACCTTACTTTTTAAAAGACCTTTTTAACGATACCCCATACGAGCAGATGAAGTAAAAAGAAGAAGAAGAAGCTAGAAGGTTCAAAAACATTTGGACGGACTTACAGACAGACATACGGACGCACGGTCAGAACGAATTTATAAGGGTTCTTTGTCGGACCACGGAACCCTAAAAACCGACTTCAAAAAATTTTTTATGAAAAACGTAATAAGTGCCTATAAAATTTGAGGGTTGCCCGCGATTTCTCTTGTATCCCATCATCAGATCCTGACTTGGTGACAATGGGACCAAGTTGGAAGAATAAAACCCTACCAAAGAATAGTTGTTTTTTTTTAAAATTGGTCATCAGTTGGCTGAGAAATCGGTGATCATACATTAAAAAAAAATACAGTGGAACATAATAAACCCGTTCCACTTTTTCGAGGGTAAAAAGTGAGAAGGATCAATTATTGATTACATGATTATCAGATCAGACGCATACCTGACATGGTGGTTAGTTGTAAGAAGGATACCAGACCTCAATAAATAAGAAAGATCGCGACATTCCATAATTATATTTTGTATATTTTGAGACCCAAAGTTTTTGACGACGTGCAGTACATATATTTTTGCTTCGGTTAATACATCCAAAAAGCATTAAAAAAGCAAATTATTATTATTTAATTTTGCAGAAGTTGGGAGAAAAATTATAATTGAGGTTATGTTAGTACATAGTACAATGTTGTCGTTAGGACCAGGGGCCTTACCCCTAGCTCGAAAAGTTGACCCGCATAGGTGTTATTTGTCTAAACGGTACCATCAACTACGATAAGCGGTAGTTATTTGATAGCCGCCAAGCTTTGCTATTTTCACGCACACACGCATAGTAAAACGGATTTTCGTTCATTCAAGTTAGACGCTTTTAAACGATGCAGCTTATATGAGTTGGTTAATTTTAGGTACCTACTAAAAGTTGGCTGGCAAAAGTGAAGCTAGGGGTAAGGCCCCTGTACTTTAATTATATTTTATGTAGATAATCGAAGGTGGCGAAACATGGCCATAGTAAGTAGTACTATTGTTTATTGTGGTCACACGTATGAGGTTTAGTCCAGTTTTATTGCATAAGATACTGATTAGTGCTTATATCTACTTATACTTTTGACAGATAGAATGGAATGGATTCATAGGCTGCATAAGACTCCTTACTCAATTACTCGTAAAAACTTGTTGCGTTTTGTTTTAACGGAAAGTATAGCGTAGATTTCTAATAAATAATTGTTAAGAGCTTTTGATTCTCTGCTTCTAAAAATATACAAGATATATCGAATAAAATAAAATCTACACTAATATTATAAAGAGGAAAGATTTGTACCTATTTTTGTATGTTTGTATGTTTGTAATGAATAGGCTCCGAAACTACTGAACCGATTTGAAAAATTCTTTCACTGTTGGGAAGCTACACTATCCCCGGGTGACATAGGCTATATTATATTTTGTAGCGAGGCCGAAGGCCGAGCTTACACTCGTGCGAAGCCGGGGCGGACGGCTAGTTTTATATAAAAATAATCTACTTATTGCATTCATGAACAGAGCTTGTTTTTTTTTTTAATGTTAGTTTGGGAGTCGCCATCCTTCTTTGCCTAGGAATAATAATGTTAACAATATTGAGACAATACTGTACAACATATCATTATATATATTTTTTTACAGAGATGACTTCCGAAGTATCGACAGCATAGATCAATCAATGACCGTTGCTCAGATTGTTTGGAATGATAATTGGATCACGTTCATTGATGGATTGTTCCAACTGAATGCTTTGAGATGTGCATACGAAGGGGTTTCACAACCCTCACAGATTAGAGGTCTTACTATTGATGTGAGCAAGCATACATCATTTGATTTGCAAAGCTCAATGACTGGTAAAGCAGTTGTGAACGCCAACCTAGACGAAATATTTGACACTACGAGGTATTTGGTTTTAAATAGTCAGTTCTTTAACAGTATGACACTCTCCATTGAAACAAGTAGGTAACATTAATTTGGTGTTTTCAGATGTGGCGGTATTTTAGTGCAAAATCTAAAGTTTCGCAATTTACCGTTGTTAAATCAAGACATTTTTACGCTTAAGGCTTCTGACACTTACGTAAGTGGATTGTCACCCTATGCATGTGCCCATCTATTGTATGTGATACGTTCAATTATATAAAACTAAAATGAAAAAAACAACAATTACAGGGCGACTTTGTATCAAAGGAAAAATTAACAGCAGATAAAGAATTTATTCTACAAATTGGAAATGTCGGTGAACTCAATACTTTACACTGGGAAGAAGCACCAGCTGTTTCTGAAAACGGAATTGAAGTTTTGGTATAGTCTATACATTTTCTATTAATTAATACATTTTATTTATTTTGGTAGATGATAAAGGAAAACAACTTTAATATCTTCTCCTATAATTTTTCAGGTTGAATATGCTGGAATCAATATTTCAGATGTTAAAAGAGCTACTGGAGCCATTTCATATGAAGAATCTGAAAAATATTATGGAATGGATTTTAGTGGATTAACGAAGTGGTAAGTGTAGGAATTTCATTAAATTAATATTAACAGAAACCATTTTCTCAAGTGATACGAGAATCATAACATAATATATTTTTTCACTATGAACTTTACAACTTTTCAGTGGAGAACGAGTGATGGGTCTGGTGAGGAATGGTGCGATAAGCACAGTGGTGTCGGCGAGGCCTGACCTGCTGTGGCCAGTCCCGGCGCACTGGACTCTAGAAGAAGCTGCCACCGTGCCACTTGCATATACTCAAGCTTTCTATTACCTCGTAAGTAATACAAAATACAATACTAATAAAATAATAAAAATAAAATACTGTATGTTAGTATTACTTATTGTATTTTACCTACGTCTAAATAAAATGTTAAAGAAGCAATTCTTTTGGTAGATAGTAAATTATTTATCTACGTTTTATCTACATATAAGTTTGTTATGATTATTACAGTGCATCAAAAACAAGCTCCAACATGGTTGGAAAGTGTTGATACACGGTGCTGCCGGTGCCTTGGGACAAGCAGCGATATCAATAGCTCTGGCGCACGGCTGCAAGGTGTTCGCAACCGTTTCAGACATCGCAAAGAAAAAATTCTTACTCAAACTCTTCCCAGAGCTGAATGGTAATTCACAATTGATGATAATTATTATCTCTTTATTAAAGCTTCAAAAAAAATTCCACCTATATTTAAATTGTTTTAGAAAATGCAATAGGCAATTCCCGTGACAATACTTTTGGAGATATGGTATTAAATGCAACGAACGGAGAAGGATGTAGGATAGTATTAAGCTGCGTACGCGACGACCTCAAAAATGTAAGATTTGCATTCATTAGAAATTATGCTACTCCATTTCACATATGTATTCAACATGACCTTGACTTTGCTTCTAGATTTCTCTAAAATGCGCTGCATTTTCCGGCGTCACTATTGATATGGTCCAGATACAAAACAAGGATAAATTTGAGTTTGGTATGTTCAACATGACGAAGCAAAGATCGTACATTGCAGCTGATTTTTATTCTGTACTTGACTCTGGGGAGGCCGCTTTATTCAAGGTACACATTATTTAGAATTATTTATTTTTATTGTTGGGTCTAGCTTAGATAGTTTAGAGATATTTGTGAGACTGATACCATGAGGCCCTGTTAAATATAAAATATAATGATTGAATGTGTATAAAAGGGAATTTAAATTTAGTTTAGTATGAGATTGAAATATGTCGGCTATTATGGTGAATTAAGATGGTGTATTATATATAATTAATATTATTCAAGCCGAGCCTTCAAAACAAAAGAAAACATACGAAATATTCCAAATTATATAGCTATGTTTTATATAGAATTTGCAGACGCTGATTAGTGACGGCATTGTACGAGGCTATGTACGTCCACTGACGCACGTAACATTCGCGCCGGACGAAGCAGCGCGCGCCTTCCGGCTGCTGACAGCCAGTCGCCACCGTGGCCGCGTGCTGCTGCGCCTCAGAGACTCTCTGGTACCCGTGACACCTAGGTAAAATCAAAACATTATCTGTGTATTTATAACAACGTGCGTATCTGTGTGTCTATGTATCTGTGTATCTGAGTGTCTATCTGTGGCATTGTAGCTGCGCAAATGACTGAACCAATTTTAATTGTGTTTTTTTTTTTACTGGTAAGTTTACTCGATCAAGAGTGTTCTTAGCTAACTATCATAAAAAAAAAAACAACAGTTGAAGATTATCAGCTTTTTATCGTTTTTTATTTATTTATTAAAATTTATTCTTGTTAAAACTAATGTTTGAACGTTTATTATTGTATTCCAGACAAAAGACTAGGTACAGCAATTGATTGCAGACAACGTTGTCGTAAGTATGAAGGTAAAATAATATTGATGACATATTTAATATTTCAGAATCGTTTGTTCATCTGACAACATTCAATTGATTATCTGGGATGGCAGCTCACTTGGACTCCAACTAGTGAACAGGCTCATATCTCGTGGGGCAAAAAAACTGCGGATTTATGGTTTAAATCCGTTCCCACAACATCTACTAAAACTACAGTAAGAGTCAACTTGTTAAAGTAAACTAAACTATTTTTAATATCAAAACTGAATGTATGTAAAAATATTTAAATTTATTTACAGATTATGGGAAAATAATGGCATTAATGTGGAAATACTATCCAATCACGTAACTGAAAGCAAAGCTGTCAGGCTACTTAATGAGATGGTCTTAAGAGACTCCATTGAAGGAATTTATGTATCAGTCACAGATGTAGTAGATGATAAACGGGACAATATGGTGGCAAAGCTCATTGGCGATTTAGATATTTCTTCAAGAAAATATCAGCCACTTTTAAAGTTAGTACTTATCTATAAATACCAAAAAGAACGTCAATAATTTTCAACATTAACAAAAATAATATTTTAATTAACATATATAATTCTACTGTTATATGATTATTAACGTATATTTACCGTGATAAGGTTTTGGATGGAGTTCCCGATATTTTGCCCGGTATTTAGTTAACCTTATCATGTTTTTTTTTTTACTTTTATAAATTATAAATAATAATAATAATAAATATCTGGGACATTTTTGCACACACGGTCATCTGACCCCAAACTAAGCAAAGCTTGTAATATGGCTGCCAGAGACTGATATACGTACATATATATTTTTAAATACATACTTAAATAGATATTAACACCCAGACATAAAACAAACACAAATGTTTGTCCTAGATGGGAATCGAACCCACGCCCCCAAGCACAGAAGTTATAGTATATTAAATGTAGCTTGATTGAAATGAAGTATGTCAAAATCTTCTAACATTGCTGGGACAATTCAGACCAAATCGAGAATAATGTGTATGTTTATCGACTGGAAGTATTTGGTACGAATAATATTTTCAAAAATCGTGTAATTCCTCAACTAACTACAAATAATAATATGATTGAGTTTTTATGGATGAACCCAACTATATTTATGTTGTAGTACTAGTATAATGAGACTTTAAGACAAGAATTAAAACAGAAGAAGCAAGTACACATTTTTGTAATATAAATTAATCTATTGTTTAATATAACGGTGTACATCCCAAATCAGTGTCATCATCTTCATCAGCGTTAGAGTCACTTGAGAAATCCTGCAGATTAATAATAAATGCTATTCAATCAATAGTCAGTCTAGTATGCTATTCTAGTCAGTTGGTTTTTGGATAAAGATGGTTCGTTCCGTAAAATCTACAAAACCAGTTGCTAGTACTTAGATATTATTATTCTTTATACATACAAAAAAAAGTACGTTATCTCTACGAGTTTTGGATTCATGAGAGGAAATTCTGGAAAAAACATACAAATTGTACTATTTAATTCACACAGTAAAATAAAAGAATCGATTTTACGTCATTTACGTCCCTAATTTTTTTGTCTGGTTGACGTAACCTTGTTATGACAGAATGGAAAAATATGGTTATTGTATTGTGATAATCCACACTAAATGCAGTTCCGTTTTTAAGTTCAAATATATATTTTTACTATTTATATTTACAGAACTTGTAGTTCATAGTAGTTTTACTCGCAGAAAACCAGTGATCTTAGTGTTACAAGTAAATGCAATTCGCCAGACAGTATTACAAAGACATGCCCTGAAACATCGTCAGCTATCATTTCAATCAAGCTACACTTAAAGGATTATAGGTTCACTACCAACTGAGCCACCGGGGCAGTCACTGAGCCACCTACCACTGATAATAGATTTGTGCTTGGCCGCTAAATCGCCTGATGTTGAACGATGAACCCATTCGAAATCAATTCAAATTCAATATCGATGTCTACGAAGTATCCTATTAATAATCATATTTATAACTTTACTTTAGTGCCCAAACATGAAAGTTTAAAACAAAATACAAGTTAGCTTGTATTTTGATTTAAACAATCACTACAAAATCAGTTAGGCTTGGTTGCACCATAGTAGTAGTTAAAGTAAAGGTATATGACAAATTTGACAATAACAGTAACGCTGACTTTAGCAGTTACGGTGAAATGCGTATTCACTAGCATAGTTAAAGTTACCAGGGTTGCAAGTCATAATGTGTGACCTTACTTACCAAATATATCAGATGCATAGCTGGTATTATATTTTATACATCTGACGGATATTTAACATAAATAATAACACTTAACCAGCGAAGTGTAGTAACGATTAACATTTAAGTTATGACGTCATTAAACAATTGTCAGAAGGTGCATCAATTTTTTTTCCTAACCGGTGCTTTAACTGAAATGTCGATATTTGTTATTGCTACAGTGAGATGGTGCAACCTATCTTTAGAGACTGCCCATATATCCTTGAAGGTCTAAAGATAATCCAAATGCTCAGATCCCAGATCTCAGATATTCAAATATTATCGACAATATAAAAAAAAATGACGACCAGCTTGATCCGTACCTGCGCTACTTGGTAAACACCTCAAGCACTCTTTTCGCTAAGCTACAGTCACTATTACCGTGTTTTTTTTTTCTGTTTATAACATTGAAATATTAAATGCTAAAGTGTGAACAACACTTGAAATATATATTATTTTTTTCAGATACTTTGCTGTAATATCGGTCGATAACAATGTTGGGCAACAAATATGTCTATCTCGATCCAGAGATGGTCTTCCAGCTATAACATTAAGTTTGCCTGCTTACAAAAAAGTACAGCAATGAATTTACTCTATCCTTAATAATAATATTTATATATTTCATATTATACATTTTCATTTTATATGATATAACTAATTTTATATGCCTAATTAAGTATTTGTATTCTTGTGGAAATTGCAAGAATTGTATTTATTCATACTGCAGAAATATTAGGTTTTACGATAATATATACGTGTTTAGACCTCTTAAATTTTTAGGAAAATCATCGTTTTGGTTCTTTGATAGAAGAGTATGCTTGGAATCGATCTGCGATTGACATAACAGAACTTGGCCTGCGTAGCAAACATCCTGTCCTGTTTGCTGACCTACAAGCTATAAAAAAACCATCATTGATTGAAATAATTTCATCTTTTGCTGGTAACAATATTTATTAATGCACTAAATTAGACACGGTTTATGGACTGAAAACACATTAAGCAGAAAATTATATAAATTCTAAATATCAACCAATGTTTCAGAGAGCTTCAATGATAACACTACCTTAAAAGATCTGGACCTAGGTGAATCTTTATCATCCATCCAGTTAATCTTGAGGAATGTTTATCATATCTCATTGGATGATAAGACAGTGATGATGTTGACCAAAAAGAAGTAAGAAATATTTGACTACACCTAATTTGTCACGTCTATTATCTTATTAAATCAAGATTATTGATATGTCTATTACTAAGCAGCTTGCTAGTAAAAAAAACATTTATGTTTCAGGATAATGGAAATGGAGCTCAACGCGGTTGAACGCAAGTTTAAAGAAGTAAAGGGACTTCAAACATTATTTTCAGTAGAATGCCATGATGAGATTCGAGCGTCAACAGATTTGATACCTATGAATACATTAGTATTTAATCCTGAAACGGTAAGCCACAGATAGTCTTAACATTATGTCTAAACATGGAAATTACTTCCTACAAAATCAATTCATCTTTTAATACTCGTAGGCCACTTGGACATCTATAGATAACATGAATAACTTAAATAGTTGATTGAATCAGGCGTTACTTTGCGGAAGTCCATTTTCAAAACTGTTTTAATGATGAATTTCTAGTGTAATTCCGCTTCTACGTCGCTTCAAGTACAATAAGGAATTTGTGATAAATATTTGTTGATAATGTTAATTTTATTGAGTTTAATTTTGCCTAACCTGATATAAAATATTAATTACATAAAAGCGCCCCAAGCGCCAAGCGCTCGACGAGTCAACACGTCCTGAGGATGCCTCGTGAAGAGGCGAACCATGTGTCGACAAAGTGCACTAAGGAAACGGGTACAATTTATTACTTTTTAAATTCAATTAAAATACATGTAATTTCAATTAATATATATTTTATGTTTCAGAATTAATACATTTTTGTTTTCAGATTTAGTATTATCATATATCATGTGTCAGAATTAATTAATTTTTGTTTCAGATTACTTTAATAATTTTATAATTAAAAATATAATTCAGAATTAATTATTTTTTTGTTTCAGGATACGTTAATTTTCAATTTATGTAATTAATATTTTATATCAGGTTAGGCAAAATTAAACTCAATAAAATTAACATTATCAACAAATATTCATCACAAATTCCTTATTGTACTTGAAGCGACGTAGAAGCGGAATTACACTAGAAATTCATCATTAAAACAGTTTTTTATGAATAACTTAGTATGCGAAATTTTTCAATAACATCAATTCTAATCATCAGGAGGAAGGAGCCATCGACGGAAACAGACCACACTTGTTCATAGTGCCGGGACTAGAGGGGCTCCACACGCGGTTCCACGAGCTGTGTGCGCGCCTCAAGCTGCCAGCTATCGTGTTGCAGCCAGGGCTCGAGTACCCGCACGAGACGCCAACAGAACTTGCACGTAGATACTCGAAGGTAAACTACGGTACAAAATAATAGTACGCAGAAGAACTAAATAATTAATTGTGCCGTCGTTGATATAAATTTATATTAAAAAAAAACTCTAGTCCAATAATTACCTACTAATAAATAATTTTTATTACCAACAGATTTTACTAGAAGAGTTCAAACTAAAGACAAACTTTTGTCTACTGGGGTACGAGTTTGGCAATGTTGTCGCTTTAGAGCTAGCTGCCATTTTAGAAGATCATGGTAAGGCATATTACTAAGTTGTCCATTCCGGACATTTAATTGGATTTTAATTGGCTTTTAAAAACATGTAATGTGTATGGTTTTATAGGTCTGACGGGGATGATATATTGTATTGGCAATGGTCCGGATGAAATGAAGGCGCTACTAGAGTCGGAATTGAGCTTGTTCGACACAGAAACGAAACTTCAAGAAGGTGTCTGTCAACACATATATGCGCTGATGACACGTGATTCGGTAACGTCTCTAGAGAGTGCTCTACGAGATTGCTCATCATGGCGTGAACGTGTCGATGCATGTGTGCGCTCGCTGCTCGGCCGCGTGCCGCAAACTGGGCAGTATATACGCTCGTTCCTGCAGGCAGTTTACGCACGCATCTGTATGGCGCGGTGCACGGAGGTGGTACCGCGCGCGCTGCGCTCGCGACTTGTGCTGCTGCGCGCACGCTGCGACCGCAACCGCGTGCGAGACACGTCCTCGCTGCAGCGCTACTCACGGCAACCACTCCACGTGAGGGACCTCGCTGCACCCATGGCGCACGCCGCCGCTGATCTACGAGTACCCGCCATCATCAACCAATACCTTGATAATGATCTTTTAGAAAAGTACGAGAACAGCAATGTGTGTGATCCTTACATAGTTTAATCAATAGTAAACGGAAGCTATATTATGTTCGCTATTTCATAATTAGTTAATTGATATATTTGTAAAAATGTTTGGTCGATTTAATAACGACACATTAGAATAATTAAAATTTGTATTGTTAAATTAATAATAATATCATCAATCTGAAACATAACAAATCATTTAGTGAGTTATTCCTATGAAACTTTTCAGCAAACGCTTGCGAGCTTGTCTATCAAAATTCGAGTCCTCTCCGATAAGTATTGATCTATTTGACCAAGCACCTTCACTACGTGTAATATCTTCTGTAGTCCTTTCTTGAACTTCTCCATCCTCTCAGCACTTGACTCTTCTTTCACTGAACTTTTCAATAAAGGAAAGTACTTTGATGGCTCTCATGGAGGTGTGATATCTGTAACAAGGGAAGGTGAGGATCCCCTGATAGAGGGCTAGGAGTCCTTCACTTCTTGAAAATCCAGCAGGGCTTTGCCCCTTTACACTGATACTTTTATGGACATGACTCTGGCCTAGATTAGACCACAAGACAGAGGTTAGAAGTAACCAGTACTAGAACAAATGCCGATGAATGCCAAGAAATGGCTCGAAGTATCGCTTATAATGCTTTTTAAAGAGTGTTCTAAAACATTTTCTAATTTTCTAGACAACCATAATTCTTTGGAAGTTTAAATTACTATTGAAGAAGGATTATATAAAATCCCATAAAATCCGACAAAAATCACAGTAAAAACTGGACTTTGAATATGACCTTTTTTTTTTAAATAAGAAAACCGGGAGTTTTGACAAACATTGAAGAATTTTTTTTTACTTATACTGATTTGTTTACATTTATTTAATTTAAATAACATTTACAGCAAAACGACCAGATATTATTAATCTTCTGTGTGAATTTGAAGAAAATCGAAGACCTCAAAATAAAGATGAAAAAATAGCAATCTTCCCTAAATGCGAATCCCTAAAGTAGTATAAGTATGAAATCTTTGCCCTAAAGTAAGTTCTACACATCAGCCGTACGACTGCAGGCACGAAAATTAAATCCCAAGGCAGCAAAGTACAAAAAAATAACTGGCCAAGTACGAGTCGGCCTCGCGCACGAAGGGTTCCGTACCATTAACTATAAAAACAGCAAAAAACACGTTTTTTGTATGGGAGTCCCCCTTAAATATTATTTTTATTTTTATTTCATTATTTATTTTTGAACTGAATATATAAGTAAATATTCTGTGAATATTTCAAGCGTTTTCCTGTTGTCGTTATCAATATCGAGCAAAATCGAGCAAAAAAATCTCGTTTGTTGTATGGGAGCCCTTAAATATTTATTTTATTCTGTTTTTTTGTATTTTTGTTGTTATAGCGGCAGAAAAAATCTCACTTCAGTGGTTATAGCGGCAACAGAAATACATCATCTGTGAAAATTTCAACTGTCTAACTATCACGGTTCATGAGATACAGCTTGGTGACAGACGGACAGTGGAGCCTTAGTAATAGTGACCCGTTTTACCCTTTGGGTACGGAACCCTAAAAACGGTCAATTATTCTGTAAAAAACATTTCCCTGCACCACCTAGGACAAACATTGATGTGATGAACATTTGTGCAAAGATTTCATACTAACTTATACTTCGTACATGTCATCATCATCATCTTAGCATTTGTGTTTGTTCTATGTCTGGGTGTAAATATCTATTAGAGTATGTATTCAAAAAAATGTACGTATATCAGTCTCTGGCTGCCATATTACAAGCTTTGCTTAGTTTGGGGTCAGATGACCGTTTGTGCAAAATGTCCCAGATATTTATTATTATTATTTATGTACTAGCGACCCGCCCCGGCTTCGCACGGGTATATGTTTTATTATATAATTATAAAAACCTTCCGTGAAAAAATATCTAACTGATAGTGAAAACCGCATCAAAATCCGTTGCGTAGTTTTAAATAACTAAGCATATATAGGGACGGACAGACAGAGGCAAGCGACTTTGTTTTATACTATGTAGTGATGATTATGGTAACTCGTACCGGAGTAGCAGCGACCCCATTATGCTCCACCTGAAAATGAAAACAATTTGACTTTAATATTATCTTTAGTTTTTTATCATTCCAAATATGTATACTTTCTTGTTTTAATTATTAATAATCATCTTTATGGCATACAAAGATAATATTATATTTCATACTACGTTTGTTCGTCCTGGATAACTTTAATTTTATTTTATTTTTTGTGGGACATTATTGCACACATGGTCATCTGACCCCAAACTAAGCAAAGCTTGTAATATGGCGGCTAATAACATAATTAACCGGCTCTCCATTTAAATAACTAGCTGGTGCCCACGACATCGTACACGTAGGCTGTCTTAACTCTTAACGAAGTAATGCCATTACGTTGGCTGTACTTTCAACCCCATTTCTACTCCCTTAATTCCTTTTCCTAAAATTCTTCAGATTCAGATTCAGATTTTTTCGTTATATTAGGTAGGTCAAATACATTTGTTATAGAAAATTAAATCTTAAAACTAACTATGCACAGTTACACATAAGTTAAAAAGTTCACATTACAATATTGGTACAAATTTTAGCGTCAAAATAAAATTAATTAAAAAAATATTTAAAATATGTCGTATCGTTAGAAAAATATATATAAAATTTGTTGAAATATGGGTAAAGTATTAAAAAATAGTCTGATAAAAGTTAATTAATATTACTTACTAATAATTATTAATTATTACTCTTACTTACTGGACACGGAATCTATCAGTCAAATTTAAGATTTGTAGGTAAAATAAGCAGTTAAATCAAATTAGGTCAAGCAGTTTTCAAGATTTTATTATGAGTCAGTCAGTCAGTCGCTTTTATCGCTTTTATAAAATATAGTCGTTGATCATCTTTCTAAACAACTGCCTTCAAAATCAACATGCGCCCACTCTTAATGTTTTGAAGTTGGTTAAAAATTTACCTAACTATATTAATACAAATATTGTTCAAAGAGTGACGAAACAAGACTTGAGTGGTTTTTTCGCATTTTTCCTTGCTAGTTCTCTGTCATTAAGCGTTATATTATTATTTCATGGGTATGATTTATTCTATTTATGTATCATAATAGTATTTAATGGGCTAAAGGGGTGTAAGGTTATATTGCCTATTACTTATCCACGATCATATAAACAATCCTAAGTAATTTTACCTGCTGTGTCGTTTTTAGCAATGTAAGAATGTTGTTAATAATTTACTGGAATTGTTGGAATAAAATCTGTTATAATTACATTATATTAAACTTTTTATTTATTTCCTTGTACTACCTACTATGGTAAATCATAATCTAGTTCTCACTTTTCAAACGTTTATAAATAATATTATAAGTATAGATATTACAATATTCAGATATACTTTCGCTATGAATGCTCAAGCCAGAATGAATTCCCTTTCGCCAATCGCTCACTTAATACAATTTTTACATTACATCTACCCTCCGACAATCGTTCTTGGTTCGCACTAGACTACCGAGTCAACACGTTTCCTACCGCCATTTTATTAAAAACACTTGTCAAATTAGATATTAAATGGTTTAAAACCAAGAAATCATAAAGTAACAATTAAAATAATAATAAATACTTAGAAATCATGACACTACCTACTTAATCATATTAATTGTTAACAAATACGATCGTTAGGAAGCGTCTAGCCAGAGGCTGAGTGAGACTCTTTTTATGGTATTACCTCAATACGATAAGTGGAAACAAATAGGACAATGAAATATCTCAAGTACTAATTGGAAGTGTAGATAAGTTTACGCTCTTTACAAACATATTGCTACGATATGAATCGCGGGTCAGAGCTCAGAAATTTCAGAACTCAAAATTGCTAAAATAAAATGACACTGGCATCGATTCTGGCACGCACTAAACTAAACCAATCTGACGAAATAAAGTTATCTTGATCTTTTCATTTCAATGCATGGACGTAACAAATCAAAAGGTAAGGGCTGAGTACTATGAAAATATTCCCATAAAAAACTAAATCTATGTCTAAAAACAAGGTTAGTAAAATGTGGCTAGTACTATGGAGGAAAACAAGCCGACAAAGAGACTATAGACTGATAAAAGCATATTTATTGGTATTTGATAGGTTCAGTAACGCTTCCGTTCCACGGCCGTGGTATGCCCGTACTATTCAACATCATCATTTCAGCCATAGGACGTCCACTGCTGGACATAGGCCTCCCCCATCGATTTTCAAAGGAACCGGTTGGAAGCGGCCTGCATCCACCCGTGCCATGCCTGTACTATTAATGAAACACAAACGTAATTCTCTATAATTTTGCAATGTTTTAACTACGGGATATTTTTTTATAAAATACTAGAATTATTTACGAGTACGAGTACTCACTTAAGGTTAAGCATGTTATTCTGACTAAAGATGCAACCGCATTGGGCTGTCTTTTTCAAAGTGAATGCCTACACTACCTCATATAATATAAACAAAATGTGTGAAAACCACGTCAGTTTCCATTACGGGAGATATTTTTTATATACGCATGGTATAAAAGTAAATTTTCTTGGACTAGATACAATACAGTGCAAAAAAAACGTGCAAAAATTATCGAGATTACCGAGAATAGTTCACAAAGAGGTCTACAGGCAAGCGGAGCAGTACTTAGCCATTGAGCAACACGGTTTTAGGAAGAAAAGGTCAGTCGACACGAATCTGTTGGAGCTTACCGACTTCATCTCGGCTTGCCTTGACCGGGGTAGCCAAGTCGATGTCTTATATTTTGATCTGCGTAAGGCATTCGACAGAGTCAATAACGACATTTTGCTTACAAAATTAAATGAAATAGGCTTTGCCCCAGGGTTGCTCAAGTTCACTGCAGACTACCTTAGAGATCGTCAGCAGTTTGTTAGGTTAGGAACGTATGATTTATCTCCTTACCATACAAGATCTGGGGTCAGTCAGGGATCTATTTTCGGCCCTCTGCTTTTTGTCTTTATGATCAATGATCTCCCTGATTTCATTAGGCACTCTAAATGTCTGTTATATGCTGATGATCTGAAGTTGTTCATTGAAGTAAGGTCTGGGGAGGATTGTATGAAACTCCAGCGCGATGTGGAAGCTGTCTATACATGGAGTGTCGCAAATAAAATGGAATTTAATCCATTGAAATGCCATGCTATGACCTTCACTCGCAAGTGGCACCCAGTTGAATACAAATATCAGTTGGACCTTTATGAAATCACTAGATCTACTACGATAAAAGACTTCGGTGTCACTTTCGACCGAAAGCTTACCCTTAACGACCACATAGCCGTCATCGCCAAAGAGTCTTATCGAAGACTAGGATTTGTAATGAGGAACTCTAAAGACTTTGAAGGGACCTATGTCATTCGGCGACTCTTTGAAGCACTCGTTCGTACCAAACTCGAAGCCAGCGCATGTGTGTGGAATCCACATGAGCAAACTTACACGGCCATGCTTGAAAAGATACAAAAAGCATTCCTCCGTTGCCTTTATAAACGGAAATATGCATATTATCCTTATATGTACCCAACAAACTTTCTTCTTGGATGCTTAGGCTACAATTCCCTAGAATTTCGCCGTGAGTGTAACCAAATGGTAGTTATGTGCAAGATTCTTCACAACAAGATTGACGCACCTAACCTACTAAGCAAGTTGTCACGTCTTTTCGTCCCTGAGCCAGACAGTAGCCCTCGTCGAGGTAACCATCCACTGTTTTCTGTCCCCCCAGGGTGAACTATTGCTCACGGCCATTCCCCTATACAGCACACTCTCGCTGCATTTAATCGCCTGCTGGCCAGGTGCTAGCAGATGAATGGAAGAGTGTTATGTCGATGTGTCTGGAGTACTGCGAGGAGAAGGTGCGCAAGGTGATAGACGCGGAAGATGAAGAATGATATATTGACTTTTTATATTAATATTAGCTGTAATATTTAACACAGCCTTAATTTACCTTATTTAATAGTACAATTATTTTTGAATTGATTTTGTTTATAGTCTGTAAGTATTATTACTTATTAATCTTGACATTGTGTATATTTTTTTATTTTAATTCTTTTATTTTGACAATTATTTGACATTTTAAATTTAATTTCTATAATTTAACTAATGTAATTGGTTATAACCGTTTTAGTTAATAAATTAATAATAAGCAATGTATATTCCAAATTTCATCCAAATCCATCCAGCCGTTTCTGCGCGATTGAGTAACAAACATCCATCCATCCAAACTTTCACATAATTATATGATACTAGCTGCGCCCCGCGGTTTCACCCGTGTAGTGATGAAAATCAGTGATGATGATGATGAAAAGTAGCCTATTCAGTTCAATTTATTTGTTTCAGAATAATTAATTCCATATTTAAATAAAAATGTCAAGATATAAATATTACACACAGTTACATTAAAGAATTAGATCATAAAAATTAAATAATAATGTCATACAAGTCAATACAATAAAAATCCGGATTATAATAAAAATAATAGCATGAGAAATATAATAATCTTAACCTATACTTTGACTTTGACTTTGACTCTGACTTATATTTCGGCTTGGACCCAGCATGCTCAACATGGACTTTGGTCCAGTGCTGCATTATTGGGCAGTGTCCAGGTCCATCCGCCAGGCGAACAGCTGTAGGTAGCTGTTGGAGCTGCCCTGTACGCGGCGCATCAGGGAAGCTGCGCGTTTGCGCGTAATTGCAGCAAAACCGTCTATATGCGCGTCCGCAAACATCCTCGTTGCGCTACAGTACGGTAGCAGCCTCATCAGCGCCCTGAAGGCGTTATTGTATTGGATGCACAGGGCTGTATAGGACTTTTTGGTATGTTTGCCCCAGCTGCATGTGTAAAAGGACAGGCAAAACGCTCTAAACAGCGTCGCCTTTACTTATGTTAATCCAGGAGATAAACAATGTATTTCCTCCCTTAAACCGGCCTTTGCACAAAATAACATAGCCTATACTTGAATCTGGTCATAGCTAAGCATATTCCTGAAAACCACATTTAAATCCGTCCAGTGGTTTAGGAGATGTGCGTGAACAAACAAATAGACGAAAATGATAAAAAATATCGTCTTATCGTGTTCAGCTGCTTATTTTAAGACCTGTGTATTTTTTCATATCTCGTAATTACTGATTTTTATCTCTACGTTTTTATTATAATATGTATAGAAGATAATCAAAGCCTACTCAGTACTGAAATAACTTCTTGTTCTTGGTGTCGATGGTTATTTGTGTAGGATAATTTTGAGCAATATTTTGCGACCTCCACTCCGCAAGGCTAGGCCTCTATCCAAAATCATTTAGTATGCACTTAAATATGCATACATGGATTTTGCTGCACCATAGCTCCACTGTACAGAACGTTCCTTGTCGGCATAATTATCCTTACTTAGCCATGTTGGACGTGCAGCTGCCCATTTGGGCCCGGATTCAGTTTAGTTACAAAGGCTATGCTATTTCATTTCCTGGGGATAGTAAACCTAGACTGTTAAAACTGTTATTTTGACCTTATCAATTTGTATGGTAATCAATACTGTGTAAATGCTAGGTTAATTGCATTCAAATTTTTTCACATCTACTTTCCAATCTCCAATGTCAAACCCGATAATGATTCAAAATCAAAGTCCAATGCAATGTCTGTCTCAATGTCATCATTATTAGGTACATACAATACATAATTATATTAACTCTATTGTTCAAACCAGGAATAAAAAAATATAAGACAGACCGACTTAGAAAACCAGTGCAACATTTGCCAGCATTATTGCATGGCAGGTTTTGGGTACTTCTTTGACATGGCGTTATTCGTTTTATTTCTCTGGAGTATATCTTTAGAGTTCAGTCAAAAACATTTTATTTACAGACACAATAGATCCATAATTTAAGTCAGTACAAATATAAATTAAAATTAAAAATAAATAATTAAATCAGTCAGTACCCAAAGGGTAAAACTGGACCCTATTACTAAGAACCTATTATCCACTGTCCGTCCGTATGTCTGTCTGTCAGTCCGTCTGTCACCAGGCTATATCTCATGAACCCTGATAGTTAGATAGCTGAAATTTTCACAGATGATGTATTTATGTTGCCGCTATAAAACACAGAATAAAATAAATATTTAAGGGGGCTTCCATACAAGAAACGTGTTTTTTTTTCGTTTTTGCTTGATATTGATAACGGCAACAGGTAGACGCTTGAAACATTCACAGAAAGAATATAGAGTTATATTATTCACTTAATAAAATAAAAAGTATGTGAATATCACCGGATTATTACAGAACTTGAGATAGCAGTGGGCAAGGCACATAGCAAGCAGAAAAGATGGTCGATGGGGCTGAAAGGTTCTAGAATTGAGACCACAAACCGGTAAGGGCAGCGTAGGAGATGTCAAGAGACGACCTAAAAGAGACCGCAAGGAAACAATGAGTGCAGGCCACTTCTAACCGGCCCTTTTGGAGATCAATGGAGGAGGCCTATGTCCAGCAGTGGACGTCCTATGGCTGAAGTGATGATGAAAGATGATGTGAATAACATAGTTTTAAGTATTGTGTATATACCAAGCACTCACACTCGCTTAAAGGCTCCTTCTTACTGCAGCTATATTCTCGTTCTAATATTATGTTTAGTATGACTTACCACAAAATGCGTGGAGGCAGTAGTTTCAAAATTCTTTTAACGAACTTTAGGGTTTAATGAAACTCGCCACAGAGTAAAGGTTTATGGCGGACAACGCTTATTTACTCATTTATGAGAAAATTCACATACTGTATTTTAAGAATAGGCCAACTAATTCTCATGATATCTCACTAAAAAATATTGATTGAAATGATCAATTTTACGATATTAATAGATTTCTTTAAGAAACTGGTGAATGGACACGTCATACGAATAAGAATAATGGCCTTAATTATTTTTTTATGTCTAGAGTACTGTTACACTTAAAAAAAACCTGCTCCACACTGCTTTGTCACACTAGTGTGATGGTTCGTAACAAAATTTCCCAGTTAAATAAAAACTTCAGATGCTGTGAAAAAAGATGCAAATCTCTATTACTTAAGTTTTTTTTAATAAGCCCCCGGCTCCGAAGAATCGCCCTTTTAGTATTCCGTAAGTAAAAAAAAATTAAGAAGAATATATTCGTCTACTATTTTGTATCTTATTAACGGCGATACAGCTGAAAAGATCGTGGTAAGTACAGTTGATAAGTAGTAGTCGGTAGTGTAAAATACCAGGATAGAAATTACTTGCTAACCGGATAGCTCAAACCTTTTCAAGATTTCACGCATTCCGCAAATGAAAACGCGGGTTGCAACTAGTAGTAAAGTCATCAATAAATCATGAAACTGAAACACCGAATTTGTATTCCAACTAGCAAAAAAATAGGTAATGATTTATGAGCCTGAAACAGTATATATTTTGATACCCACTGTGATTTAACAACCACTCTAGTGGGAACATCCGTGTTGTAAGCAGCGCCCTTCCTATTTAGGTATGTGAAAATTGAGCACTTTATTTAGATAATTACCATTCGTAGTATTGATATTCGAGTAGTTGCTTTCTATGCATCATGACTTAGTTCAAAACAAGCAAATCAAAAGTTTTTTATGTAATTTCAATATGATACTGGTAACTGTATAAAAATTTGCTCCGCTTCCGCAGTCCATGTAAACTAAAGGAAAGTAAAGGAACGGGAGTAGGAAAAAAGCTCCGGATATTGTAAATCTCTATCAAATTCTACACCTGCTATCTTGTTCGGCATTCGTTTGCGATTACTGGAGTTGGCTTTAGATATCATCAATCTAATTTGATAATGATGATCTGGTGAAAGTAGAGATAGGGTGGGAGTTATGTCTGGTTTAGATAGATTGATGGAAAACTCTTTATTGTTTGCACCAGAAATGGCGTACAAAGAACAAAAACAGACTTGCTATTGTTTACGCCATTTTGCATGCTGTGCAACTGTGCAACCGTGCGGGTTGAAGGAAGCGCCATCTTGGGTGGCACACACCAAGCCGAGCCAATGACGCTATTCTAAGAGTCGTGCTCGCACCTGCTATTGGTCGAAGTGGTCCAAGCGCCGCTCGATCTGCCAACCGCTGACTCATATAACGCGTCGAGATCTACACTTAACCGCACTGCATGCGACCCCTGTCACCATATTACTCCCGCGCATACTATGGACATTTATCGTTATCTCGAAATTTCATATCATCATTTTTATTTTCTTCATCATCCCGTGCTGTGTTGTGATCATGCTTGATGCCCAGTACACGAGTGGTTAACCCAAGCTGTGTAGCGTCGCCGCTGTTCCAGAGGACCGAATAGTGCATTGTCCGGTCCGCCAAGTGAGTCCATAGGAACCTGGTGAAGTCTTACAAGCTCACTCATGTTATAGGACCGACGGTGTACAACAAGCGGTTAAAATCTTTAATCAAGTCGCCTTCATGGGGGGTTGGGGGGAGGGGGAGTAATCGCCCACTTACCTTCCGCCGCCGGGGACCTATATTTTTCGAGAAAACAATAAAAATGTATTTTGAGTTTAAGTATGGAAAAAATGTTTAGGAATAAATTTATTGTCTGACTTCATTGGCAAAATAGTCGTTTTGTTGAATGCTCACTATCAACCAAACAAACCTAACGAGTTCTATGTAGTAGTCGGACTTGAAATCATGTAATTTCTGTCACTGTCGATGTCAATCTGCTGCCAGTCAAATTTCCAACCTGACTAAAGTCGATATGCTCAGTGTCTGACTCTGGGTGGGCTCCAGCCAGAAGCTCTAGCGCTTTTTATATACACTCTAGGGGGTAGGGAAAACAAGACTAGGTGGAGTCAGGGTTGTCAAGTCGCAGAAAAGAGATCAGCTCGGTGTCTAGAAGCGTAGCTAAGTCGTCACAAATAAATAAAACCGGAGGAGAACACAGAGAGCACATTCACATAAACTCAAGAGCAACGGAATGACGCGTGACACGAGCGAGAGACGCATCTGTCAATGTCAACAAAATGGCGGCTTCACGTTTCTTTTCACGCACTTTGACAAACGCAGCACCGAAATTGTTGACAAATCAACGTAAATAACGCTCCATTTATGCATTCGAAAGTTTTTTCATTGCATTTACAGTAATTTCAAAAAAAAAAAATTTCGAACTTGGTACAAACCCCCTTGATCACCCCCCAGATTTAAAGTTTACTCAAATTCGAGCAACTTGTTATAAGACCCAACCCCAACAAACTACCGAGTGAGGTCATTACCGCTCCCAATCTGGCTCACTTTAAATATCACTTAAAGCGCTGGTTTGTAGATCAGACTTTATACAACTTCAAGGAGTTCCTCGAATTCAAAACATGTACATGGTGTACAATATTATATAATTACTGACATAATTATTATTGTTATAGCTACCTACTATATAAACAGTTTTTCAGGCGTGATGAAAAAGCACTTTTTACTTTACTTCACTAGAGAAAATTCGGGTGGATTAGAGCTTCGCTACGTTCGTGCCGATATAATGCCACCTTCGTTATAAATCTGTTCATTTACCCCCGCGTGAAGTAATGTACTATTTGAAATTACATACATTTACCTTGATGGATGAATACTGGCAGGCTGCACCTGTCGTCAGTTAGACGTTTTGTCCTTATGACAATTTCGATAAACAATTCGAATCCAATGCGACATGGTGATCATTTTAATACGAATATAAAATCTATAAATAATTAACTGGTGCATTTAGTGCTACAAATAAATAACGCAGATGTTCCAAGTGTGTTTAATTATTTCGTCTCCACGGAGGAATCTGCAACATACCTACATTAAAATATGTTTTCCCCTTAGATTAAGAGATTAGATTACACGAGTATATAGGCAACTGTCTTTGTCTATAAAATATAAATAAAATAATCCTTAAATAACTGGCCAAGAGCGTGTCGAGACATGCATATGGTAGGGTTCCGTAACCAAAGCCATATGATTGTAGTCTTAGTTCAGAAAATGATGGTTATAGAGAAATTCGAACGAACGAAGCTCTGAGGACAGCCAAATTTCAGATATGTACCATCACGACATAGCATATACTTTTTATGGTTTAAAAATAGAGAAAACTGATTGAGAAATATTATTTGAAAAGATCATTTCACAAAAAGGTCAATGACCTTTGAGCTGGAACGCCTGGAATTTATTACAGTTTTATCGATGTTACTCATAAAGTCATGATCAGATAATGTTCAAAATAATTTTCAATGAATGTTTAAAATATGACCTGTCCGTACTTTAAATTACAAGTTTCTATGTCTTATAGTTTAGAAATGCAGGGGGAGGACCAACTTTTTGCCACTTTAGCGGGCCATATTTCGCATAGTATAGATTTTATAAAAAGTGATGTATGAAGCCTTACTTTCACTTTAAAAAACCTTTTCAACGATACCCTACACGAGTATTTAGGTGCAGTGAAAAAAATTCATCCCCATTTTACATGTACCAGAGCCACCCCTAAAATGCAATACCTATCATATATTTTTATACTCTTAAAATTGAGATCTATATTACAACTGTCATTATGCAAAGTTTCATGCACTTATCTTAATAATTATAGAAGTTAAAAGGTTTTAAACAAATCGGATGGACGGACAGACAGACGGACAGACAGACAGACAGACGGACGGACAGAACGAATTTATAAGGTTCCTTGTCGGAACCCTGAAAACCTATATCATTATGTTTTACTATTTTAGAAAATGACTTCAGCACCGCAAGAGTACCTGTCACGCTTGGATCTCAAAGATCAGGAGATGGTTCCAGCGCTCGATGGTGAAAGTGTTGTCATCTCCGGCATGTCAGGTCTCTTTCCGTCGTCGAGAAACGTCAAGGAATTTTCAGATATATTGTACTCTAAGGCAAGTATACCTTCTCGTACTTATCAGCTTGCTCATGATGATGGTGATTAATGTATTTGTTCTATGTCTGGGTGTTAATATCTATTTAAGTATGTATTTAAAAATATATATACATGTATATCAGTCTCTGGCAGCCATATTACAAGCTTTGCTTAGTTTGGGGTCAGTTGACCATGTATAATATAATAATGTCCCAGTTATTTATTTATATCATGTCAAACCATTCCCTGTTGCTTGTATAAGACTACATGGGGGCTTTTCTGCATTCACTCCATATTTAGGAGGATACTTAATAAATTATAATTATGCTGCTGATACTGAATTGAAATATGTAATTTTTTGAATAGCTAAAAGCCTTCTTACACGTATAATATAAAGTATTTTTAACAAAAAAAAATTAAACCGACTTCAAAACCACAAATAGGCAGTCAAAAGCGAAAATCAATTACATATTATAATCGCTACCCACTCATATATTTGAAGTCGGTGCCAGTAGCACCGAGTAGAAGGTAGGTATATTAATTCCTACTGGACATTCCGACTGAAATATTTGGTATAGTAATTCCTACTTGCTACTACTACCTACAAGTATCTACCTACTTACTACAAACATAGTATCTAATATCTATCTACTACCAATTAGACTTGGCTGGCACCGACTTGAAATAGATGAGTGGGTAGCGCTTATAATAATTGTATTTATTTACTAGCTAATGCCCGCGACTTCGTACGCGTAGCGCAAAGTAATTAGTGGGCGGACGATTAGACTGACATATCCAAATATAAATGTTACACTAACGAACACGTACGGAACTTTAAATAGGCACAAATCCATCGGATTATTTATACTGAATATTTTATAGATAATACCTACACTTATGACATTATTGTAGATTTTTTGCTCTCCATGTTAATGCGGATTGTCATACTATCGTCATAGTTTGATTTTAGTCTAGTTTTAATCTGACTCGATACAGGTATCCCGACATGTCCATAGTTTCAAATATATTTCAAGCAAATAATATATTACTTTCACTGGTTAAATACGTGGGAAGTGTGGAGCCATGGAGCCAATAAGGAAAAAAAAATGGTATAAGTCAAGCAAAATGTCATGCATGACAAACATTATTATTGAATTATTAGTAAATAGTAAGTAGGAAGTATGGAGCGGTATCTATAATTAATCGCTGTTATTTAACATTACTCCGCCTAAAGACTGCCAATCAATGATGTCTAAATAATTTTTGCCCGCCTACTGCGCCCCTACCCTTCCAACAAGTAAACCGCTTTCGTTCACCACCATAACATCCAAAATAGCTGCTAATAATCATCATCATCATAGATCAGTATCAGATTAGATGCCGCGAGTTCACCTACTTTGCGTGTCTGTTATTGATCTTAAGTTTGATCCTGGCAAAAAAAATGTATTCATTTTAATCTCCGTCGACTTGGTATATTAGCACGTCAGAAGTCAATACAAAAATCAACGTGCTTTAAATTACGCCATAATATACTGTTAAACCTCATCAAAAGCAGTTGGCTATCCTGATAATAACAAACACAAAAAAAAACTATTTGGTGCAGTCTATCGGAAGTTATGCGGGTACATTTCGGCGATTCGTTTTTATTTACATATAGATTATATGGCAACAGCCGCTTCAGTCTTCCTACCTACCATGTCTGCGAGTAGAAGTCTATCATTACGACAACATTACTATAAAATAAGCTAGATGGCGTTATAAATAATTATAAAACAAAATATTTTTTACTTTTTATTATCATAAATTAATATGGCCTATGTTTCAATCAGGTATTTTTTAAGCATATTCATGGAAACTGCTTTGAAATCCTTCTAGTAGTTTAAAAGATGTGCGTGGACAAACAAACAAACTGACATCCGTCAGATTTGTAGTTCCATAGTTTGAAAATAGATTGCGTACTAAAACGATGTTTTGCGAAAAAATTTAAAATTTGCTTAAACTTTACGAATAATTTTATTAAAAACGTATTCAATAATTCCTAAAATAATGAGTGTAAATGGATCGTAGTTTCACAAATATGAAAAGTGCGTCTATTATAGGTAAATACGACACTTTACCTGAATCACGCAAACGGCATTTTTTTGCAAGTTAAACCGATATCCGGAAGCGACGAAGAAGCGGAATTACACTAGAAATTTATCAGTAAAACAGTTTTGAAAATGGACTTCCGCAAAGTAACGTCTGATTCAATCAACGAAATGAAAGAAAATGAATGAAATTATCGTTAAGATTCTATCATGTGCCTAATGTATGTGAAGCAGAGCTTATAGTTATGTTGTTTTGTGTAATTTGTATATCTGCCAGGATGGTTGGAGAGTTTGAACGATACTTGCGTAAATTTAAGCAACCTGCACGTAGCACAGATTTTATTAGCAAGCTTTACATGTTTTAAGTCAGTGATATCATCGCTTCTGGTCAAGAAATCATCTACTAGTCTTCATATAGAGACCCACTTCAAAATCTGGGTATGTCACCCAGCCTGTGTTAATCTTTGTAAATTACTACTTTGAGGCTATACCCCTCAGTTAGCTTCATAATGAGGTATGGACTCTTGGCAACACACTTGTGATTTTCAGAACGTTATTACAGAGGGTATATGGACCAGAAACCTGATACCACCTCGAAAATGCTAATGATCTCTGTAGTGCATGAGATGGCCCGACTCCAATGTTATCTTGTCAATGTTGTCCTCTCTCTCTCTCTCTTCGGACTTCACATAACTCAATAATGTGCCATCTTATATGCTCCAGCTGCAGCCTAACATCTTGAGGAATTGTTCTTCCGTTATACGTTATATGTAGCTAGGGTGGGGTTTTGCGGCCTTCGACAGTCCGGGGATTTTTAGCACCCCTTGTCCTGCCGTTACCATGACTGCCGCCTTGGCTAAAAATAGCAGGACTTGGAACTGGGACCCATGTATTATTGTGTCTGTCCGGAGATTGTTCAGATAGTCGCCACGCTGGGCATGCGGGTTGGTGACCGCAGGGGCGTAGTTTCTCACACTGGTGACGCTCCTGCCCATCACCAGTCTGAAAATTAAGCTACATCATAATTTGTGATGGTTATCCCGCCATCAGTCTCCTTTTAGTTAGCTCTTACTACAAAGCTCCTGTTTAATTACAGGCTAATCCAGTGAACTGTGACGACGTGCGGTGGACAATGAAACATCCCCAAGTTTCAGAATATATAGGAAAAGTGCCGGACCTCGACCGGTTTGATTCACAATTCTTTATGGTACATAAACATCTTGGAGAAGCTATGGATCCAATGGCGAGAAAAGTTCTCGAACAATCGTATCATGCCATCTATGACGCTGGATTGAATCCAAAACATCTCAATGGAAAGAAAGTTGGGGTTTATATAGCGGCTGCTTTCACTGCCGCGGAAAAACTTACATTTTTTAGTGTGGCAGCTAAAGGGGGCTATGGTCTTACTGGGTATGTTTATCCAAAACACTAATATACCAAAATAAATTTCAAAAGCTTTAAATAGATATACCAATAACAAAAGTGAATCATTTATCAAAAAATTTGTATGTATTGCAGGTCAAGTAAAACAATGTTTGCAAACCGCGTATCTTACTGGTTGAATGCTAAGGGCCCGTCTCTGACGATAGATGATGCATGCTGTGGCTCCGTGGTAGCTCTAGAAGAAGCTTTCAATGCTATCAATAGCGGGATAATAGAGGCAGCCATAGTGGGAGGCACCAATACCTGCATCGCTCCGCATGCTTTAGTACACTATAACAGGTAATTATAAGGTTTTACATAATTATTATAGGCAAAAAGCCTGGCAGTGCTAGATACTCTCAGAAATTAATCTGTAGAAAAGTTCTCACAATTTATAATATACAAATCATAATTTTAATAGACTAGCTATTGCCCGTGACTTCGTACGCGTTGATTTTCATAATACATTTTCAAACGTTTTATAAAAATCAAGCATCATACATGCCCCACGTGACAACTCACGAGGGGCAAAAGGAAGTTTGAAAATAAATTTACATTTTTTTTAAGCGTATTTGTGTATGCGTCCAGTAATTTAGAAGATGTGCGTGTTCGAACAAACAAAATATCGTAAATTTGAACAATAAAAGTTTTGATAACCTGTCTTATCGTGTTTAGCTGTTTGTGGGGTTCCGTACCCAAAGAGTAAAACGGGACCCTATTACTAAGGCTCCGCTGTCCGTCCGTCTGTCCGTCTGTCCGTCTGTCCGTCTGTCCGTCTGTCCGTCTGTCCGTCTGTCCGTCTGTCCATCAGTCTGTCACCAGGCTGTATCACATGAACCGTGACAGTTACACAGTTGAAATTTTCACAGATGATGTATTTCCGTTACCGCTATAACAACAAATACAAAAAAAATAGAATAAAATAAATATTTAAGGGGGCTACCATACAACAAACGTGTTTTTTTTGTTAGTTTTTGCTCGATATTGATAACGGCAACAGGTAGACGCTTGAAATATTCACAGAATATTGAGTTATATATTGACTTTAAAAATAAACAATTAAATTAAAATAAAATTAATATTTAAGGGGGGCTCCCATACAACAAACGTGATTTTTTTGCTCGTTTTCGCTCGATATTGATAACGGCAACAGGTAGACACTTAAAATATTCACAGAATATTGAGTTATATACCGACTTTAAAAATAAAAAATAAATTAAAATAAAAATTATATTTAAGGGGGGATCCCATACAAAAAACGTGTTTTTTTTGCCGTTTTTATAGAAAATGGTACGGAACCTTTCGTGCGCGAGTCTGACTCGCACTTTGCCATTTATTTTATATCTTGTAACTAGCTGTACCTGCAACTTCGTTGTGTGAATTTTAAATAGCCAAATTTCAGCTCAATCGGTTGAGGAAAACTGGTCTAAAATTAAGTTGCTAGATTTGTTTCACATATACATATATATACTAACAGGGCAAGTTAAATAAAAGCTTGTAAAAAGTTAATAGTCATCGAGTTTTGTCGGGTTAAAAAATATGTGACAATTATTTGCTGAGTTGCCACCTTAAAACTTGTATTTGAATATGGTTAATCGGCCTGCAATCAGGTACTATATATTTTATCTTCAAATGTATTTCATTCTAGCAGACATTTGAGTACGGTCCTTACTTAACTGGACAGTGGCTGTTTTATTACGTCTTACAATAATTCTGGACCATAAAATTCTAATTTAAGAATATAATACTGTCTTGTTGTTTGGAACTTTTTATGGTTTTTATACGTCAGTGCGTTATTTGAAATATTTGTCAAAACAATTGTTTTGTTGTTTTGTCCTTTCGTACAATGTAGTGGTTATACTCGTTATATAAGTTTTTTTATTTACACAGTTTGTAATCGTATCAGAAACAGTTATGTAGTAAGGCCCAGACCCTCCTAGCCCCTTCCCCACTTCTCTATGAATTACCTTTCAATGGGCAAAAATTCCACACATGGCTATTATATTATTTATATCCTATTTATATCCTTCGGCTTTGTCTTTTTACCCCTTAAATTCATTTTTTTGTTACGAAGTTGCTCTGTGTGGTATTTTCAATCAGTTATAGATATTTATTTGATAACACATAACAGAAAACAGTCACTGAAATTCTAAATCTTCAGTTTGATAGTCGCGCGTGGACACAGGCAACCCTCTCCATTTCTTTCGGTGGCTTGGGCATCCGTCGTTCCACTAGCGTGGCACTCCCGGTTTTCTTGGCTTCCAGTAATAACTTACAAGCCCTCATCGGCATGATCCTGAAAACACCTATTGCCGACGTTTGCGTGGAGAGCCAGACTGAGGCCTTCACGGCTTGGTCTTGCGTGTGCTTCATGCCTGAGCATCAGTGTTCTGGCTGAAACGGGGATACAGAACGCGTGGAACATTCCACTCATCAAAATTACACATTTGGTTTTACTGGACCAAGCTGCAGACGTCGCGGACCGAGCGCGGCTCCTGGTTGTGTCAGTAGTGGAGTCGAGTCACTGGCTGCGTGCACTTTCCTCTGACAATTTGGGTATTGTCCTCGACCCCAATTGTCTTCACATTGCGGCGGGTTTGCGTCTAGGTGCGAAGTTGTGCGAGCCTCAACTCTGCGAGTGTGCACGAGCCGTGGACCAATTCGGACGCCACGGGCTATCGTGTGTGAAGTGTGCTGGCCGACTATATCGTCATAGGCCTATTAATGATTTGATTGGGCAGGCACTCTACTGCATCAGAGCGCTCGACACTGGAACCGAACGGTATGATAAGAGACGAAGGCAAGAGACTAAACGGAGCCAGTCCGTTACCTTGGTGTCTTGGCCGATCCCTGGTTTGGGACGCCGCCCACGTTGACACTCTGGCTCCTTCTCATATCGCCAGTTCTGTTCGCAATGTCGAGGCTGCGGCGAAGTATTCTCAGGTCAGCCGGTCTATTCTGCAAGCTAAGTGAACGCGCAAGTGAAGTGATAAGCTAAGTGAACGTGTATTTTTCTTGTTGATTACTATAGAGAAATGTCAAAATGTCGAGTGATCACCCTTGACTGTAGTCCCTTACTATAATTCGATGTTTTGACATTTATCTGCAGAAATAAGCAAAAAAAAGTCACACTCACTTAGCTTATCACTTCACTTGCGCGTTCACTTAGCTTGCAGAATAGACATGCAAAGCCCGTGGTCGTCCGACACAAAAAAGTTTTATAAGGATTTTTACCAGTGTTTTGAGAACCTTGCCGCACGGTGGTGATCTCGACAGCGTTTTTATTTTGTAGTGTATGATATTAAAATTATTTGTACTTCCATGTTCATAATTAAGTAGTAATAGTTTAAGGTTTTAAATATATGTCTTTAAATATTTTTCTTATAGTGTACACACACACAGTGATGATAATGAAATTTATATGGATTGATGTGTGGATCTTTTTGTCTGAGAATAAACCGATTTTATAAAGATTATGTAGATATCGAGACATTATTATAGATTGTTCTTTTTCTTTTAGATTCTTAAAGATCTCTCCGGATGGTAAAACGAAGTCCTTTGATCAGAATGCGGATGGTTGTGCCATATCAGATGCTATAAGTATAATATTTCTTCAAAAAGCGAAGCATGCTGTGAGGTCAGTATAGAATTGACTCGATTTGTTGTCGAACCCATCATTTTTCTTTGAAACAGTACTTACTACTACTGCTACAGTACTACATTAATGCTGTAAACAATATACATTTATGAAGGACAAGCTCATGGATGTGGTTTTGCCAACGTAGCAAAGGAATAGACTTAACTGAAATACACTTTACTCTATTCCCATCCTGTTCTTTTGCTCCAGTTCTGATTTCTTTTCACTCACGTTTCACCTCGGTCTTGTTTGTGTCAGCCCCGCCTCGTTCACTTTGATTTCCCGTCTTGCCACTGTTTTGTTACTACCGGCAGGTATGACAGTACTTCCTGCCTCCGTCCCACATGTATATAATTATAACTCATACTAAACGGCTTACACTCATGTTTATTGGTCGAAACGAGCGACCGGTTTTGGAGCCATTAGAGCTCCTTTATCAGTGAATGTAAGCCGTTTTGTAAAAGTTATATATTGGCTCTACACGCGAGTTTTGATGATGTACATATATACGATACTAGCTGCGCCCCGCGGTTTCACCCGCGTGGTGATGAAAATCGGTAATGTTGATGTTGATGAAAAAAATAGCTTATGTCCGTCCTCATGATACATACTATTACCTCGCAAAATGTTATCGAGATCGGTTTAGCCGTTTAGCCGTGATTATGTAGCAAACAGACAGAGTTACTTTCGCATTTATAATATCAGTATGGATGGTCATACGTCACCAACTAAAATTGACAAAAGGTTAAGCAAACGCACGATAGTGATAGTGGAGAGTGAGAATAACTTGATAACTACTCTTAATAATCAACCTTAAAATTATATTTTTAGAGCTTATGCAGAGGTAGTTCATGTCAAGAACGAGTTTATATCACATCTTGGAGGAGAAACTGGTCAGAGTTTCGGATTCGTCCGTAACCCTGCTACCACCGCAGAGTTTTTAAAGAAATTTTATTCGGAAGCCCGTGTTTTACCTAAAGATATAGAATATATTGAAGCTTGTGGCTCAGGTACCTACTCATTTTTAGGGTTCCGTAGCCCGACAAGGAACCCATATAAATTCGTTCTGTCCGTCCGTCTGTCTGTCTGTCTGTCCGTCCATCCGATTTTTTTTCAACCTTCGAACTTCTATAATTATTAAGATAATAGAATGAAATTTTTCATAATGACAGTAATAATATAGATCTCAATTTTAAAAGTATAAAAAATATATTATATTGCATTTAAGGGGTGACACTCGTACATGTGAAATGGGGATATTTTTTTTTCACTACACTTACTCGTGTGGGTTATCTTTGAAAAGATCTTTTAAAATAAAGGTAAGGTTTGATACATCACTTTTTTATAAAGTCTATATACTTTGCGAAATATGGCCCGCCAAAGTGGCAAAAAGTTGGTCCTCCCCCCTGCATTTCTAAACTATAAGACATAGAAACTTGAGCCTTACAATACAGATAGGTTATATTTAAAACCTTCATTCATAATTATTTCGAACATTATCTGATGATGACTTTTTGAGTAAAAGCGATAAAACTGTAATAAATTCAAAGCGGTCTAGCTCAAAGGTCATTGACCTTTTTGTGAAATGGTCTTAACAAATAATGTTTCTCAATCAGTTTTCTCTATGTTTAAACCATAAAAAGTATATGCTATGTCGGGATGGTACATTTCTGAAATTTGGTGAAGTCCACAGAGCTTGGTTCGTTCGAATTTTTCTATAAGTAACTATCAATTTCTGAACTATGACTACAATTATATGGCTTTAGTTACGGAACCCTACCATATGCGTGTCTCGACATGCTCTTGGCCAACTATTACTTAAACCATATGCAGCAATATTGTCATATTATTTTTGGATTTTACATGTTATTTAATTTTTACAGCCACACCAGAAGCGGACAAGACTGAACTGCAATCGATTGAGAAAGTGTTCTGTGATAACAGATCTGATCCGATCCTTGTTGGTAGTGTCATGTCCAATATTGGCTTCTCTGATGCAGCATCTGGGGTCACAGCTATAACTAAGGTACAGTATATATATTTACATCCTATATCTACCACCCAAATAATAATAATGCGAAATTATAAATGTGAAAGAAACAGCAACACGGATTTGAAAGAAATTTGGTATAGAGGTAACTTATACCCTGAATTAACACAAAGGATTTTTATGACTTTTTATGCCGGAAAAAAAACAGCCACAAATACACCCCAATATAAATTTTACAGGTTCTACTGGGATACCACAATGGTTTGATAGCAAGCAACCTCCACTGCCAAACACCGCGGCAGGATATACCGGCGATCCAGGATGGACGCATGCGCATACTTAGCGATCATCAACAGTTCCGCGGTACATATGCAGCTATCAATTGCCTGTCTTTTACTGGAGTCAACTCACATATTCTGTTGCGCGGATGTACAAAACCAAAGGTAAGTAGTACTCTTATGGTTGAAATGCTACGCGTTTAACCATAGCTCACCCGATGTTTAGTACTACTAGTTCTACAATCAAAAAAGGTATTTTAAAGGTATTTTTACTTGTAAAATTACACATAATATACCTAATTTGCTATACAGATACTTTACTGGTTAAACAATCATTATTTACAAGTCAATAAGTGAGTTTCTTTGTATGCTTTGCGTTGTAGCAGTTATTTCAATTTAACTTAAAATATTTGTTGTAGCTGCATTTATGATGCTCTCCGGTAAGTAGTATACTGCCCGAGTAGCATATAGTTCTCCTTAATTGTTAACATTTAGTATAAATGTGAATTTAGTGTATTAGTAAACTCTCCAATTTATTCACAACTAGCCGCCCGCCCCCGCTTTGCACGGGTGTAAGCTCGGCCTTCGGCCTCGCTACAAAATATATTATAGCCTATGTCACCCGGGGATAGTGTAGCTTCCCAACAGTGAAAGAATTTTTATAATCGGTTCAGTAGTTTTTGAGTTATTTCGTTACAAACATACAAAAATAGGTACAAATCTTTCCTCTTTATAATATTAGTGTAGATTATAGCCTATGTCACCCGGGGATAGTGTAGCTTCCCAACAGTGAAAGAATTTTTATAATCGGTTCAGTAGTTTTTGAGTTATTTCGTTACAAACATACAAAAATAGGTACAAATCTTTCCTCTTTATAATATTAGTGTAGATGTAGATTGATCACTAAGCTGTATTTTTGTGTAAAACGTACTTTAGCCTGTATAGAACTCCGCGTGCTGTTTGGGTGACTTTACGAGTTTAGAGACTATAACGTAGTAAGTGTTCGTCACATATTTTATTCTTATTATTGGTCAAATGGAGACATAATTTTTGGGTTTTTGTTTCCTTGGTCTTCAACGTTAGGACATTAAAGCTTATTTTGGCTCAAAAAAATAGTATTTCCACTATGTTCTTATATCTAGATTCTTATTATAGATACTATGACTACGTGTCTTAGTTTATCAGTCCTATATATGAACACATAGTGGACTGTTTCGTAGTAGTAACTGAGTATGGCATCTCTGTGCGCTGATGCTGCTACTCGGCTGATGGCAAGGCATATATTTTGATTCATGCGCACACACAGCGCGTTTATGTGTTTATCGTATTTTAATGCGCAATGCGTGAAAGCCAAGAAGCTTCACATACGGTACTTGTTTTATTTTAATTTTATTTGTTGATTGCAATCAACAGCGTTATAATTATATTCTATACAATATTGATCAAAAATAAGGCCAAAATAGATTACATAATTTTACGACTAACATTATCATATTACAGGCACACGAACATCCATAGATGTGTAGGTGTAAGGCTTGGTTTAGGTGATGTATGTGTCTGCCATGTCTGCGATACACACACAAGTCCTCAAAAGTTTCTTGTGTCTCCTGTGGGTAAGAAAATAAGAAGCCGTCATATGATGTACCAACGACCTGAGAGTACTGTTATTGCCAAGGCTTGTTGCAGTCTGTTCACGAGATTAAATTGGATGCAGCAAGAAATTTATCCACGTTAAAGGAAAAATAAATCACTGCGAAACATTCATGCAACTATTGTCAAACCTTCGTGAGTTTTTGTTGCTGTTACTAGAGCTGTGACAACATCCGCAAACATATAAACCTCAGCTTCGTTGATTGCAGTAAATCATTCATCAGAAGAGCAAACGTGGTGTTCGGGTGGCAAGATTCTTGAAGGACGCCTAGGTTTGGTACATTCTCTTCAGATCGAATTTTGCCTGAGAAGCCTAAGACATTATTTTTCTATTATGAAATCAGTAATTTGACCGGCTCTCTTACACCGTAGTATTGAGTTTAGACAGTATCAAGTTGCAGTCAGCCTCATCGAACTCCTGTGATAGGTCGCAGTATATTGCCAATATTATTTTTCACTCGCTGATGAGATCGAGATGGGTTAGCCTTAATGATTCATAACACACTTACAATTATATTATTATTTTATAATGATGAAGTAACATTTGTTACTTTGTATGTTTGTAAGAGGTATCTCTAGAACTACTAAAAAGATACCGATTTTTTTCACTAATAGAAACCTTCGCTATCTCTGCAGGACATTCGAGTAGGCTATGTTTTATTCATAACGTGGACAATGTGGGAAAGCCGCGGGAAAAAGATCGTTATTTAATACGAGCAAATTGAAAAAAAAAAATGTTATTTATTGCGTTTTTTCTTTCAAGGACATGAGCAAGTACAAAACATCAATGCCCAGATTATTGACGGTGTCAGCAAGGCAAGAAGATTTTTTAAAGGATATATTCAAGGACTTGAAAAACCGTTCTATAGATGCCGAAGAATTGGCATTATTCCAAAACATACACTCCACTAACGTACCTGGCCATTTAGGCAGAGGGTACATTATTTTGGGTAAGTTAACATTGGTATGCATAAACATAAAGAAATAAATAAAGACGCTAATAAATGTTACTAAATTAAGAAGTCTGTGCGGTACCAATGGGCCCGAAACCAGGCAAAACCTGTATCTTGATGGCTCAATCTCATCAAGTTACATTTTGAAATATGCGCGGCCTACGTGATTAGTAATATAATTTAATTTCTTCTTGACAATTATCTTTTGTTTTATTTACAACTAGTTTTCTTGCCCGCGACTTCGTACGCGTAGATTTTTATTTCATACTAGCTTTTTTGCCCGCGACTTCGTACGCGTAGATTTTCATATAAACCTTCAATCCTTTTTTCTTCCCTTAATCTGGCCTTGCGCAAAATAACATAGCCTATACTTCAATCTGGTCATAGCTAAGCATATTCGTGAAAACCGCATTTAAATCCGTCCGCATTTTCTGCGTGTGTGGAGATGTGCGTGAACAAACAAACAAAAATTCTAAAAACTGCCATAACATGTTCAGCTGCTTATTTTAAGTCGCCCTGTGTGAAGTATTGATAGAAGCATAAAAGTAATAAATAACACCGTCAACAGTTTTCAAATCAAAAAGATAATGTGACCACAGTGCAGAGCATGTTTTGAAATTTTCTTTTTGTCTAAACCATTAAAAGTATATCATGTCATGTCGGTATGATATACATCTCTGAAATTTGGCTGTCCAGTTTCGCTGGCCACGGAACCCTGACATAATGCTTGAAATGGAACTACTCTATTTATCTGTTAAAATATCACAGTAAAATAAAATTATTTCTATATTCTTATTCTTATTGCAAATATACACTGTATTCTTCTAAAAGCTAAGTTTATATACCCTGCATAAAGGGTGCAGCAATGACTTATGTAGTGGCTGTTCACAAAACCAGACCACAGACATAAACATATAAATTTAAGTATAGTTAAATCTATTACATAAATATTATATATACTATTCAAACTTAACCTAGGGTGAAGTAATTTTACAAAACAAAAAAAAAACATATTTAGTGTGATAGGTTACTTAATTATATATGAGATGATACAAAACTTATGACGCTACTTTCTTAACTATTTATATATCGATATTTATTTTCTAATTATAATTTTCTAAAATTTATCGTCGAATAAATCTTTTATCTCGTAATAACATTTTTGGGTTAGAAACTTACGAAGTTGGTTCTGGATTTTTTTTATTATTTCTTTCTTTCTTTATTGCGTCCGGAATTTTGTTGTATAAGTTTATTTTCATGGACAAAGGGCCTTTTTTGAATATTTCTATTCGCGGGACTGAATTAAAATAGGATGCGGTATATTTTGTGTTTTAAATGCTAACATAGAATAAAACCAAGAGAATGCCTCCTACTCCATGCACTGGAATGAATCACCAAAGAGGTTGTAAGGCCTATAACATGCTTGATCTACACGTTCATTCATCTAAGAAGGTTAAGGAACCTTCTTTAAATTTAAACTGACTAACAGAACACAGTGACAGTTGATAGTTTCAAAATTTTAATGGCTATGTCAATAACATTCTCTTTAGTTTGGATCTCCTTGCTTGAGGCTATGTGACGATCCTCATATTACGTTTCGGGTAACGAAGAAATAAATTATTGATTTTTATTTTCGTTTATGGAAAAATAAAGAATTAAAATAAATGATATAAAATAGCCTATGTTTTAATCTGGTAATTTCTAAGCATATTCGTGAAAACCGCATTTAAATCCGTCCAGTAGTTTAGGAGATGTGCGCGGACAAACAAACAAACAAACAAACAAACAAACAAACAGACAAAAATTCTAAAAACTGTCCTATCGTGTTCAGCTGCTTATTTTAAGACGACCTGTGTGATTTTTTTTTTGTTATCTCGCAATTACAGATTTTTTTTATCCCTACGTTTTTATTATATGTATAGATATATATCATATATAAACCTTCAATCCTTTTTTCTTCCCTTAACCCGGCCCTGAAAACCCTGAAAACTCTCAGGCGTTTCGATTACCGACGCTTTGTTATCTCGAGTTACCGACCTGTTGATGCGCACAAAGATGTCAAATTAGGTGAAATGCAGCCATGTAATGATGATTCGGAACATAGATATTCGCCAAAGAACCAGAGTCACCGATATAGCTATTAAAATCTGCAAGTTGAAGTGGCAGTGGGCAGGCCACATCACTCGAAGAACTGTTAACCGATGGGGAAGAAAGGTTCTTGAGTGGAGACCGCGAACCGGAAGATGCAGCGTAGGTAGGCCTCCCACTAGATGGACCGACGACATTGTGAGAGTCGCGGGAATCCAGTGAATGCAGATGGCAGGATGTCGTTCAGTGTGGAGGTTAAAGGGGGAGGCCTATGTTCAGCAGTGGACGTCTTCTGGCTGATGATGATGATGATTTAACATTACTCCGCGTAAAGACTGCCAATCAATGATGTCTAAATAATTTTTGCCAGTGTACTGCGCCCCTACCCTTCCAACAACTAAACCGCTTTCGTTCACCACCGTAACATCCAAAATAGCTGCTAATCATAGATCAGTATCACATTAGATGCCGCGAGTTAACCTACTTTGCGTGTCTGTTATTGGTCTTAAGTTTGATCCTGGCAAAAAAATGTATTCATTTTAATCTCCGTCGACTTAGTATATTAGCACGTCAGAAGTCAATACAAAAATCAACGTACTTTAAATTACGCCATAATAAACTGTAAAACCTCTTCAAAAGCAGTTGTCCTGACAATAACAAACACAAAAAAAAATTTGGTGCAGTCTATCGGAAGTTATGCGGGTACATACATTTTGGCGATTCGTTTTTATTTACATATAGATTATAATGGCAACAGCCGCTTCAGTCTTCCTACCTACCATGTCTGCGAGTAGAAGTCTATCAATACGACAACATTACTATAAAATAAGCTACACACATCATCAGCCAATTAACGTCCACTGTTGGACAAGGCCTCCTTCATAGAGGGGTGTTGCCATAATCCCCACGCTTGGCAGGCGGCTTGGGGATCGGGAAAATAAGCTAGATGGCGTTATAAATAATTATTAAAAAAAAAATATTGTACTATTTATTATCATAAATTAATATGGCCTATGTTTCAATCAGGTATTTTTTAAGCATATTCATGGAAACTGCTTTGAAATCCTTCTAGTAGTTGAAAAGATGTGCGTGGACAAACAAACAAACTGACATCCGTCAGATTTGTAGTTCCATAGTTTGAAAATAGATTGCGTACTAAAACGATGTTTTGCGAAAAAATTTAAAATTTGCTTAAACTTTACGAATAATATTATTAAAAACGTATTCAATAATTCCTAAAATAATGAGTGTAAATGGATCGTAGTTTCACAAATATGAAAAGTGCGTCTATTATAGGTAAATACGACACTTTACCTGAATCACGCAAACGGTATTTTTTTTTGCAAGTTAAACCGATATCCGGTATTGCTTCTACTTAGTTAGAAGTCATGTGTGAAGGTATTTGATCTACACATTTATAATATGTAGGGAAGGGAATAAAGATGTATAGATTTGCAGATGGTGTTATAGGCAAAATGTGAATGAACTGCAGTAAGAGGGAGGCAAACACCGTGCTAACTTGTGGCAGTTGTTCTGTTTTCGCGCGTAATTGTTTCATTCATTTATTTTGATGCTCATGTATTTTTGCCTGCATCTGCACTTTAGCCCGCATCAAAAACAGTTGCCTTACACTGATGACCTCAGTATATTGATATAACCTTTGTGTGAGGAACATTTATGGCTCTCCGATCATTACCTTTAAAACTGCTTTTTGAGTTCGCTCTTGCTAGACCAATCACAGCACCCCCAGCCTCTCCCTCTCGCCTCCATATGCATATACAGTAGGTATTGCAACAGCGATTGACATTGTGAAGTATTCGCTACTGCTCTAAGGGTCTTCGTTAGAAATATAAAATTAACAAACAAATAATTATAAGTATATCTGATTTTTTTTATGGTGGCAGATACAAACGAAGCCCAAGAAACCGTGGCTTTGTCAGAAACCATCCAGCACTTTGATGTAATGAGCCGTCCACTGTGGTTTGTGTACAGCGGAATGGGCTCACAGTGGGCTGGCATGGGCGCGCAACTCATGCACATACCCATCTTTGCAGCAGCCATAGAAAGGTAATGATAACATATTATTAACTTCATGACTGAGGCAAGTTGGCAGTCAAATGTAAGCATATTAATACTAAATATATATAAAAAAAACATCATCGAAATACCACCACTAGCGTTTTTTTTTCTAATATTTGCTATATTTGCAGATGTCGTAAGGTTTTGGAACCAAAAGGAATTGATATAAGGCACATTATTACGTCGCCCGACAAAACTATATTTGATAATATTCTTAACTCTTTTGTTGGGATCGCTGCTATCCAAATAGGCATTACCGATTTATTAACAGCATTGGGATTGCGCCCTGACAATATTATTGGTAAGAATATTTGATAATTTCCACTAATTGGTTTGTCATCAACGGACACCATCTGATGACCTTATCTTACGACTTCATATCTAACCAAATGTTTAATTATTTCCGGTTGTCAGGTCACAGTGTTGGGGAAATGGGATGTGCTTACGCTGACGGTTGTCTAACAACAGAAGAAATGATTCTATCAGCATGTAGCCGCGGGGAAGCTTCTAATAATGTCACTGTAATACGAGGTGCCATGGCAGCAGTAGGTTTAGGATGTGAAGAGGTAAATTAATTACTTTTAGCTCCACAATAAATATGTGACAAATAAGATAATCTAACATTGCGCATTGTTTTAATTACAGCTTTCAAAACGATGTCCTCCATCAATTGATATTGCGTGTCATAATAGTTCCACCTCTAGCACTATTTCTGGTCCTGAGGAGGCTATTCGTGAATTCATGGGTTTGCTGACAGCCAAAGGAATATTTGCAAAGGAAGTACCTACCGCTAACATTGCATATCATTCGCGTTACGTAGCCAATGCTGGTAGGTGTTCTATTACAGTTATAATGTTGACTATTTAGGTTCGACTTTCAGATCAGTTTGAATTTTTATATTCAATGCATTCGGATAACTGGTTCATCACATGAGACAAGTCAGTTTACACGAGTACTTATTTATAGTATTATTTGTGTAAAGTTTATAAAGTACGTCTTATAAATTACTGAGGTACGTACCTATAATTATCTGAGGGACCGTATCCGCAACGAAGTTATTCGCCAGAAAATCAAAGTCACCGGCATAGCTCAGTGTATTTTTAGCAAACTGATGTGGCCGTTGGTCGGTCATATCTGTGGCAAAATCGGTAACCATTAAGGTAGACGTGTTCTACACTGGAGACCTCCTTTTTCAACGATTAGTTAAAAAAACATTTAAAAATACAGTAATTGTAGATAGCTATGGGTATGTTCGAAAATTCTGGAAGGAATAACTTAGAAATAGCCCTGCGGCAAAGAAATTGCTCTCTTCCATAATTTTGATCAGACTGCAAGGCCGAAACTTGACGATCATACAATTCTATGTGCAATTCCTCGTAATTTTTACCAACTATCTACGTCTTCTGTATTGTTAACATGTAAACTATAACTTGTTTTTGTCTATAATTTCAACATTGTGTAATTTCAGTAATGCGACGTTTGTTCCATCCACTGTCGATTCGTGTACCCTGATTTTTTACAGGATCTTCAATCTTCAAGCTGCGTGGTGTTTCGATGAGTGTCAGACGCTGCCTCCTTGTTTGGACACGACACCAATGGAACACTACAGTTAAACTTTTGGGTCCTTCTGACCAAAAATATTGTTTGTTCTCGCCGGTAGCCACACCTCATGGGAAGCTTGGCGTCACAGGTCTGATTGTGCCGCTCCTGTAGAAACTCCATGGGTTGATGGCTGCCAGGCCCTTAGAATGAGTCAGTGGTGCAAGGTCGAGGATCAAACTGGGTGCTGTCAGATTGTAAAGTGCACATGCTACCGGTCGGTCAATATCAGTAATAAGCTTATGTGTTGGCATATTTAGCATAATAGCACTGTGGTCTCATAGGATCCATCCAGAACAGTTGTCAACATTAACAATAAAGTTATCAATACCATGTTCAACTGACGTCTTCCAGTCAAGTAGGGTAATCAGTACACTTATAGTTGAAATTAAGAACTTTTTGTAATTCGTAAACATATCAGGATTTTTCCAAAAAAAATATTGAAATCACCTAGTATAATTAGTGATTAAATGAACTATTACTTACCAGTAAGTGAAGTTCTATCATAATTGTGTGATGTGCTGAGTTTGAAGAGATATTGTTCACTATTAGTAGCACGTACAATGTCGCCTTGTCGATGCACTAAGTTTAGAGACGAAAAGGAAAGAAACGAAAAAATATGTGGGTAGATTCATACACCTTCATTATTTCGTGCGTAGACTGGTTCGTCATTTAGTTCAGAGCTAACTCTAAACGATATTTCACGATTTGAGGGCGCTATGAAATAGATATGCTGGGAGGGTGGGTTGTTATCTCTTCAAACTCAGCAGTTCACATAATTATGATAGAACTTCACTTACTGGTAAGTAATAGATCGTTTAATCACTAATTATGTTTCAGTGTTGAGTTTGAAGAGATGTTGTTCACTAGTCGATGTTCTATATAGCCAGTGAAAACATTCGATACATTTTAACAAAGTATAATATTTAATCACTATCTATATTAATATTGATTACTTAGCAGCTAAGAATTAATGTTCTTCTTAAAAAAGCATAGGCGAAATTAATATAAAAGCCCATACACAAGTCAAGCCAAGTGTTCAAAATCATAAAATTTATCAAAAATCTAGACTAATAATACTTCTGTCGAGGATTAATAGAAATTTCATTCTGACAAATGTTAATGTTTTGAACATTATTTATTTACTTAGCTAGCAAATATATCAATCAAATTGCCCGAAATTATCAACTCTTTGTTGAAAAGCAAAGTCAGATAGCTCCCATTCAATATCAGGGTGAATCTGAATACGCCTTGACTCGGTATCCGCGATAGTATTTTCGATTGATGGAATGTATAGCGCCGAAATAAATAGATTTCGGGCTTCGCACCATTACCATAATAATCTTTGGTCAGTTTTGTGAGATGAGGATATATCCCATACGATTTATGTATAAAATAGCGGTAGTATTATCTATCCGCAAGGTAATTTGACAATTGGATAAATCTTTAGCAAAAAAAAATCAGTCTGATAAATGCTGCCAACAATTATTATTCAAAATTATATGTGTAGATCTTTTTCTTCTTGACTCGCAACTGCCACTTGCTGTTTTTCCAGCATAAGCTACCCCCCCCCCCCCATCCTTCCATAGTAGAAGCGTCAGAGTATATATTCTCTAAATAATATTCATCAAATTTAATTTACTGAATTTTCAATTGATTTAATCCACCAATCGAAATCTGACTCTAATGTTGTAGGTAAGTTCATAAATTTTTCATAATTATAATCTCCCTTTAAATTAAGATTTTTGCATCTTTTAAATTTTCTTTTGTATAAAGCCAGCCAGCCGGACAAACAGAAGTCAAAAGACCTACTAAACGCGCAAATTGCCTAATCGTACGTCTTTTATTTTTTTTATATTTAAGTATTTTGCAGTTGCTATGAATTTTCAAAAAAAATAAGCGTCTTTGAAGTCAATTGTTGACATGAAACAAATTTTTGAGACAAGTTTGATCATAGTAGACCAAGGTAGAAGCCTTCAAAAATGGTAAAAAGTGAAAAAAAAATAGTAGTAGGATGAAACCCATTAGAAAAGGAGGGGAATATGATAAAAATGAAAGGAAAAATAAATTACAGGCGCTCTGAGTTCGGGAAGTGGGAGGAGGTTTAAGGGTAAAAAATGGTTTATCTCGATTTCCGGTAAAACTACAAGTCCTATGAAAAAAAGTTATGTGGCAAAGTTGTAGGTAATAAAAAGATCTACAACTTTTATCAATACAATTTTTTTTACATTACCTCAAAATTTATGTGAAAAATTCAAATAACCAAGTTTTTGGTTTTTTATTTTAATTTTTTTTCAAATTACTTTTTTTTTCTACGAAATTTGGTGAAAACTTTCCTTTTTATGTCCCAAATACACTGTAATTTATTTGATTTAAAATATTTATTTTTTCACCTTATTTTGACTTAATATCAAAAAAGCACCCTAATTTTCAATCGAAAATTCTCGTGTCAAAATATTAGTTTTTTTTAAAAAGTCGGTGTGCTTTTTGTTCGTTGAAATCTCTACTTTCTGATGGTTAAAAAAAATACATTACAATAGTTTTAGTTTTTGTTCATTACAATAGTAAATGTTCTCAGAAAATGCAAAAAATCTTTTACAAGACAAAAATGGCTTCTAGCGTGACGGTCATTTTTCCAGCAGACTGTTTTCACCATAGCGAACGTTTGGTTGCCAACACCCTGTCTCACGCCTTTCTGCAATTAAATTGGTTCCGTGATCTCATCCTGTAATCGGATCAACGTGGTGGCGTTTCTATACAAAAACTTCAGCACTTCGATATGCCTATAGTCAATATGACAACGCTGGAGAGACTGCAATACTGCCCAGGTCTCGATTGAATCAAATGCTTTTTCATAGTCCACGAACGCTAGGCATAATGGCCAATTATACTCCCCAGTCTTCTATATAATCTGGCGGAGCGTGTGTATGTGGTCAATGGTGCTCCAGCCTTTACAGAAATCGGCTTATTCGGGAGGCTGGAATTCATCAAACCTGCTTTCTCGATGGTTCGTAATGACTCTGGAGAACAAGTTGTACACATGGCTCAGGAGTAAGATGAGATATCTTGAGATTATTTCCAATAAATAGGTCAATCTCATCACCTTTTTTGTTGTGTTATCACCTATTTTGAAGAAGAGCACCACCACACTCCTGTGCCATGCTTCAGACGTAGTACCTTCAAGTATGACGGAATTAAATAACTTCTGGAGGACTAAAAGTACCGGTTTTTCATTCCGCATTCTATTCTTGTACAAGCTGATGTCTGGGATGTCCTCATTGTAGTGTCGGGTCAGTTTAGCTCTCTTGTCCTGAGCTGTACTGACCGTTCCCCCCCCCATTACATCTTTAAAAAAATAAGAGAAATATAATGTTAGTGTCCATCTGTTTGAGTCAGTCTATCAGTCAGTGGGGATTCTATAGATTTTGCAAAAAGCTGGGAAATTCTATCTCACATTGATTCAACTTTTACAGGCCCTTATTTGTTGGAACTTCTATCCGATATAATAAAGGAACCCAAAGCTCGCAGTGAACGCTGGCTTTCTACCTCGGTGCCTAAAGACAGATGGGATGAGCCAGATGCCAAATTATTATTATTATTATTGATTATTTCAAATCTGTATTTCTAAGTGACACCCCGACCCTGTCGGTTGAGAAAGCGGAGTGCGAGGCAGCCAGCTCGCTTTGCTCGTCCCGTATCGCGGTAGACAGTGTCGGGCCACGCGATTTGTTCTTTGCAGTTCGTCGACTGAAGGCACATTCTTCGACAGGACCGGATGGCATACCGCCTTTTATTGTCAAGGATTGTCATGAAATTCTAAAACTGCCCCTTTTATTTATATTTAATTTGGCCATAAGCACTGCAACGTACCCATCACAGTGGAAAGTGTCCAGGGTTACTCCTGTACCCAAGGTAGGTTCTAGAATTAAAGTTGAGAACTACAGACCTATAGCTGTTTTGTCGGCACTTGGCAAAGTTTTCGAGTCTATCCTGAACCGTGACATCACCAGGCAGGTCAGCGCGCAACTGAACGACGCACAACACGGGTTTCGGACAGGTAGGTCTACCGCCACTAACCACATCAATTTTGTAGACTACGCTGTTGCAGAAATGGATATTAAAAAGCAAGTTGATGCGGCTTATTTTGATTTAAAAAAAGCATTTGATCGCGTCCATAATGACGTATTGCTTAGCAAATTTGCAGCTGCAGGGTTCACTCCGAACTTGCTGAAACTTTTTGCCAGCTATTTTTCAAATAGGTTTCAATATGTCCAGCTTTCTAACCACCGCTCAGATCCGTATTTGACCTGCTCTGGTGTAAGCCAGGGCAGCACGCTAGGTCCGACGCAATTTTCTATTATGGTCAATGACTTGCCAAGTGTCGTCAAGACAGCTAGATGCCTCATGTTTGCTGACGATTTGAAACTTTTCTTGGGTATAGGAACTGACGCTGACTGCGAGGCGCTGCAGAGAGACATCGATAATGTTGTAGCGTGGTGTGAACGGAATCACCTTGAGTTTAATGCATCTAAATGCAAAACTATAACTTTCACTCGTGCTCGTTCACCAACTATATACCCCTACAACTTACACGGTGTCCCTCTCGAACGTGTAGAGCGTATTCGCGACCTTGGTCTAATCCTGGACACCGAGCTGACGTTCAATGAACACATTGTCGAGATGTGCAGCCGCGCTCACAAGTCTCTAGGTTTCGTCATGAGACAGTCTAGACGATTTCAAGATAGGAGCACTATTGTTACTCTATACTATGCGTTTGTACGGAGTAAACTGGAATACAACTCCATAATCTGGGACCCCCACGAAGACAAGTACAAACTCATGGTAGAAAAGGTACAAAAGCGGTTTGCACGATACCTATACGACAAGCTGTATGGATATTATCCTTACCTGTATCCGTCCCTGTTCATAGCGGGAATGGTAGGTATGAACACCTTAGAGCTCAGGCGCAAGTGTGCTATAATGGTTCACTACTACCTGCTGTTCCACAATAGGATCGACAACCCGAGCACTCTGTCGCGTCTCGCGCTCGTGGCACCGGAGCGGGTCCGGCGGCCGCACGTGCGGCGCCTGCTCGCGGCTCCGTGGGCGCGCACGTGCACGGCTCAGTTTGCTCCCACGGCCCAGGCCATCTCTCTGCTCAACGCCCTGATCGCTCAACAGCCAGACGTTGATATATTTCACATTAAATTACCAATATTTGTGAATGTTTGTATTAATATTTTTCTGTGTTAGTTATAATTACATTTTTATAATTTTTTTGACATTGTGATTTGTGAAGATAATTTTATGTTTATTATAAGTGTTTGTCTGTTCATTGAATGTTTCTAATTTTTAAGAATTTTGATTGACTTAATTTACATAATATTGAATTGACATGAATGTATAATATAGTTTATTTAAATTTAATTTTTATTGTAATTTTTTTTAATGTATGACTCGTTACATGCCTTGGCGTAGCTGTAAGTGTGACGAGTATTTGTCTATAAATAAATAAATAAATAAATAAATAAATATTGCTCAGCGGAATATCTCACCACTAACCTTTTGGTAATAAATCTTTATTCTGGCAAAAGAACTATCACATAGTAGCTTACTTCCGAAATAAAAAAATATTCAACCTTGTATACCCATTAGCAAGCAAATAAAAACTTTGACTTTGACTTACTATTGTAATGAAACCACGTTCCACAGAGTCCAGTGCTTTTTGAAGAAACTTGCAGTCAGATTCCAAGCAACGCCGTGCTCATCGAGATAGCACCGCACGGGCTGCTGCAAGCCATCCTCAAGCGCGCGCTGCCGGAGTCATGCAAGAACATACCGCTCACTCAAAGAGGGCACAAAGACAATGCACAATTCTTTCTCGATGCAGTTGGCAAGTAAGTGGAGCATACCATCATTGAATATTTTGTGGACTGTATTAAATGATGTTCATTACATTTACATATCGTTAAAACCAAGTTTTATATCTAATCTATGCAAATGATTATTTTACCATTTCAAATAATGCAGGAAGGTTCATTAGCATTACATATATCTAAAATTTTATTACCAGGCAATCTCTACCGTAATCATATCAAAAACGTAACATAAACCTAGCTTATACATATACTAATTCCTTATCATTATTAACTTGCTCAGGGTTCTCAAATCGTCTTACGCTAGGTAATACAGACTGTAAGGAATATGCCATAGTCACATAATCAGCACGTAGAACTAAGTTAACATGGATTCATCTACATGTGTAAATATTGGGTCACATTATTGCGTTTATCTATTAATCATAAATATTACTATTAAAACCTCAATCACCTCAGAGGTCTGAAATGTGTTCATTAGGTGAGTCATGAGTGTAAAACTATTATTTTGTAGTAAAACGTTCAAATAAAATAAGTATGATACTTTAACTATTTATATTTTAGATTATACATTGAAGGATACAATCCTCAAGTGCAAGCTATCTACCCAAAAGTTGAATTCCCAGTGTCTACAGGAACTCCTCATCTCGCACATCACGTTAAATGGAATCATTCTGAATCTTGGTAAATTATACAGATATTACTATTATACCCACGTACAAAGTCAAAATGTACCCATACCTATATCAGCTCTGCATACAACACTTAACTTATTAAAACAATTTTTTTTGTCGTGTTTGGATGTATAAACACAGGTTTAAAATTACTAATTATGAGCTGAGATTATGATCAAAGATAACATCGTCTGTAAACGAGAGCATCATTTAATTTTGGTAACGTAATTACCACCTATAACTATACTGCTCGCTTTCGTATGTGTCGTGACGACTGCTTATTTTTATTACTGTATTTGCCATATTTGAGGGTGATTCACGGATTACGCTTATTTACGCATAAGCCCTAGAAAATACGTTTTACGATTCAACGGAGCTGCGGGACAGCAAGATATTACGAGATAAAGAGACGCGAGATTATGTGCGGAAAGAGAGACGGAAAATGGAGTATAAAACCACCTGATATCTCCTGGTATGTTATGCACCTGTGAAACAGACGTTATTACGCTACTGCCTGTTTTCTTCTTCTCCACGGCCATGGAGCTCAAGGGTTTTCGTAGGTGTTTTTTCTGTGAGGGCGAGTTAGCGGTCAAACGCAAGCCTATTACTGAATAATAAAAAAAATTAAGAAGAGGGGCCGGTCAAAAGTGAACTGTCGATACGCGTCCGACTCGATTGGCAGGATTGAGTAAAAAATTGTCGGGAATCGTCTCTGATTGACAGATGATAACATTATAAGTGCGGTGCGGTGCAGTTTCGCATCGTGTGCGATAAATAGCGCCGCATGGTGGCAACATTATAACATTATGTTACTGCCAGATTAAAAACCGCTGGCCTTACACCAATCAGTGTGTTTTTCGGCAATCACACTTAAGAACCAGTTTTTAGGGTTCCGTAGCCCGACAAAGAACCCTCATAAATTCGTTCTGTCCATCCGTCTGTCCGTTTGTCCATCTGTCCGTCTGTCCGTCTGTCCGTCTGTCCATCTGTCCTTCTGTCCGTCTGTCCGTCTGTCCGTCTGTCCGTCTGTCCGTCTGTCCGTCTGTCCGTTTGTCCGTCTGTCCGTCTGTCCGTCTGTCCGTCTGTCCGTCTGTCCGTCTGTCCTTCTGTCCTTCTGTCCGTCTGTCCGTCTGTCCGTCTGTCCGTCTGTCCGTCTGTCCGTCTGTCCGTCTGTCCGTCTGTCCGTCTGTCCGTCTGTCCGTCTGTCCGTCTGTCCGTCTGTCCGTCTGTCCGTCTGTCCGTCTGTCCGTCTGTCCGTCTGTCCGTCTGTCCGTCTGTCCGTCTGTCCGTCTGTCCGTCTGTCCGTCTGTCCGTCTGTCCGTCTGTCCGTCTGTCCGTCTGTCCGTCTGTCCGTCTGTCCGTCTGTCCGTCTGTCCGTCTGTCCGTCTGTCCGTCTGTCCGTCTGTCCGTCTGTCCGTCTGACTGTCCGTCTGACTGTCCGTCCGTCCGAATTTTTAGAACCTTCTAACTTCTATAATTATTAAGATAAGTGCATGAAACTGTTGTAATATAGATCTCAATTTTAAGAGAATAAAAAATATATAATATTGCAATTTAGGTGTAGCTCTCGTACATGTGAAATGGGGGTGAATATATTTTTTTCATTCCACCTGCTCGTGTGGGGTATCGTTGATAAGGTATTTTAAAATGAAGGAAGATTTGATACATCACTTTTTTATAAAGTGTATATGAACTTTGCGATATATGGCCCGCTAAATTGGCAAAAAGTTGGTCCCCCCTTGCATTTATAAACTATAAGACATAAAAACTTGTTACTTACACATAGGTCATATTTAAAATCTTCATTAAAGTTATTTCGAACATTATCTGATCATGACTTTTTGAGTAACAGCGATAAAATTGTAATAAATTCAAGGCGTTCTAACTCAAAGGTCATTAACCTTTTTGCAAAATGATCTTAACAAATAATATTTATCAATCATTTTTCTCTATGTTTAAGCCATAAAAAGTATATGCTATGTCCGGATGGTACATCTCTGAAATTTGGGTGTCCACAAAGCTTCGTTCCTTTGAATTTTTCTATTACCATCATTTTCTGAACTATGACTACATTTATATGGCGTTTGTTACGGAACCCTATCATATGCGTGTCTCAACACGCTCTTGGCCAGTTATTTATTTATGCCAGGCATGTTTTTCATCTTCTTTATCATGCACTTGTTAAAAATCTAAAGTATTATTATCTTATTTTAGGATTGTAAGATTATGTGATCAAAAAAGGGCATTAACTACAACTTGCAAGATACTGATTAATTTTAATGACGAGGAACAAAGTTATCTAACCGGGAATGTCGTACGAGGTAAGGTTAAAACGCTCTAGCGTCATGCATCTATATACTTATAACTAGCGTTTTGCGTGGGTGCGCTGGCCGCAAGCGGCCGGCGGGGATTTAGTTTAGTCGGGTGGGGGTAAATCATTTAGTAGGACTTTGAAAACTTGAAAAAAACTGAAGGATCAGGTTGAAAATGGCTAAGAAAAGGTTATACATGAGAAAATGGGCTGATGATGATGATGATGTTTGATTTCCATGACCGAAAATGAACATGGAAGTGGTCTGGGGTACAAATCTCCTCATGGCGGTGAAAACGCGGAAGAAATTTCATATTCAGTCGTGGAAACAATACAAGAACTGAAATCCAGTATGTAATTCTCCAAACAACTATGTCAGTGAGTCAGTAAGTCAGTCAGTCAGTGAGTCAGTAAGTCAGTGAGTCAGTGGTAATTCAGCTTTAAATATATAAAATAATAATAAATCTGTAACAGGTCCAATTCTGTACATTGAAGAATATTTTTTTTGAGCGGCATTGTATAATCGATACTGAAGCCACAACTGTAAATTTTTTCATATTTGTCTGTCTGTCTGTCTGCCTGTATCATGGCCGCGTATCACGCCGAAACTACTAAATGGATTCAAATAAAACTTAGCACGATTTGAGTTCATACTACGAGGTAGGTTATAGAATACTTTTTATCCTGAAATTCAGCATGGTTCCCTTGGGAGAGGGGATGAAAGTTAAAATGTGTACTTAGTTGTAATTCATTAATGCGTGGTCCGATTGCATTAATTTTTTTATTAAAAAGGAGATCCTTTAAAAATTGTTCCATAAATATTTCAAGGTCATCGGTTTCGTAGTTCAGAAATTACAGACATCACAACCCTCAGTAATATTATGACCAAATAACTTGACTCCCGGAATGTACAGGAACCTATGAAGGTACGGCTCATCTTAAGCTGGAGTTTATTTTATCGTATAGGCCTATTGTCAAAGTCAGACCAGTCCAAAGGAGTATTGCCGAACGAACAATAAATAAATTAAAATTAACAAAATAAATCGGTTAATAAACTTAAGGGCATATAGGCTATACTGCGCCGAAAAAAGGTTATTATTAAACAGGGTTGCGCTAATATGCTACTTTGCGCCGAAAGGAGGTCATTATGACTATGACTATTATGACTGCCTCGGTGGCTCAGTTGGTAGTGATCCTACTTTCTGTGCTTGGGGGCGTGGGTTCGATTCCCATATAGGACAAACATTTGTGTGATGAACATTTGTGTTTGTTCTATGTCTGGGTGTTAATATCTATTTAAGTATGTATAAGGTCGGGGAAAAAGTTTCTTCGTATTTTTTTAAACAAATTCAAGACATATTTTTTTCAAGTTTAATTACATTTAATTATAATATATATGTGCCATTTTGTTCGATAACTTGTTGCCATCTTGTAGGTAGTGACACGATCCCGTTGCTGTAGAATTTTTGGGACTTCTGATCAAAAAAATGCAACAAGTAGTTTTGACAGTCCTCTCTTGATGTTAATCTAACACTACCCAAAGAATTCTGAAGAGATCGAAACAGGTGGAAATCTGAGGGTGCAAGGTCTGGGCTATATGGTGGATGCATTAACACTTCCCAACCAAGCTCTCTAAATTTTTGCTGAGTGGCCAAAGATGTGTGCGGTCTGGCGTTATCATGATGAAAGACCACACTCTTTCTGTTGATCAATTCCGGCCGTATTTTCTCAATTTCTTGTTTGAGTCTCATCAGCTGTTGGCAGTAGAGATCCGAATCGATGGTTTTGCCCGGCGGTAAAAGCTTATAATGAACGATGCCCTTCCAATCCCGCCATACACACAGCATCACCTTATTACGTGTTAATCCGGGTTTCGCTACAGTCTGTGGTGCTTCACTGCCCTTTGACCATGATCGTTTGCGCACATTCTTGTCGTAGGTGATCCATTTTTCATCACCAGTGATCGATCTTTTCAAAAACGGTTCACTTTCGTTACGTTTCAACAGATAATCGCAAATGAGTACACGATTCATTTGGTTTCTTTCAGTGAGCTCGTGTGGCATCCAAATATCGAGTTTTTTTGTATAACCAGACTTTTTCAAATGGGTCAAAACTGTTTTGTGGTCGATCCCCAGTTCTTCAGCTACGTCGTAACTACTAATATGCCGATCTTGCTCCACTTTTTCAGAAATGGCATCAACTTTATCCGTAACAGGGCGACCAGAGCGAGCTGCATCTTTGACATCAAAATTCCCGGACTGAGAACGCTTGAACCAACATTGTGCTACTCTTGATGGCACTGCATTAGGTCCATAAACGTCACATATTTTATTCGCGGCTTGTGTCGCATTTTTCCCTTTTTTGTAATAAAACTTCAAAATATATCGAATTTCTTCGTTAGATTCGCTCATTTTATCGGACAAAAAAACAATTGAAAAATGGCGGGAAATTGCTTTTTACTTTTTGTATTCCTTTTTTAAAATGTCATATTTTTAATGGTATCAAAACCAGCCAGATACAAACAGTACAACCGATGAGATTTTACTACAACTTTATACATACAAAATACGAAAAGACTTTTTCCCCGACCTATTACTATTATCTACAGGTAACATTTTGTACCCATTTGCTGGTGCACTAGTGGCGGTATGGGATACTCTGGCGATGACTCTTGGTTTTCCCAAAAAGAGAGTGTCAGTGAAGTTCCATGATGTGCATTTTTACTCGCAACCGATTCTGCACGATCAGAAGCAGCTCAACTTGAACGTATCTCTCCAAAGAGGTAGCGGCCGTTTCGAGGTACGGAAACAAATTTTAACCAAATACCTATTCCATAAGAAGCAGTCATTCACACTTCACTTAATGTATGGAACAGCTAATTTTTTTAAGAGCATAACCCGTATCTAAATCATAATTATTATTACTAAGCTTAGTTCACCCTTTTCGCGTTAACCCGTATAAAACAAATGTATGGGACAACGGTACGAAAATTGTTTGACGTCCTGTTGTCACGGTTTATGGGGACAACGGACTTACACCGTAAATATGATTCACACAACTTTTCAATATGACTTAATTATACATTGTTTATATTTTCAATAGGTTTTAGATGGAGACTCCAAAGTTGCAACAGGATACATCGTGATGATGTTGAAATCAAACCTTGATCATGCTACTGAATCAAATGTGAAATGTAATATTGACTCGAATGAAGTCTACGAACAATTCAGTAGCCGGGGCTATTCTTACAAGTAAATTTTTATTAATTACCCTACTCCTGATTTTTAGGATTCCGTAGTCAAGAAACCCTTAAGTTCATTCTGTCCGTCTGTCCGTCTATCCGTAAGTCTCTACTGTGGGAAAACTACATAAAAGATATTTTTTTCGATAAAATCTTTCCTTTGTGGAAATATATAACATTACCAAAGAGAGAAAAAAGGTTTGATTTTTGTCTTTTACTTGTGTCAACTGGGCACCACATCGTCTGAATGAGCAGTTTATATTATTAAACATTGTCAGTATAGTTTTTTCATCGTCAAGAGATGACGCTCGCGTTACTTTTGGTATTTTCTTTTTAAACTTTATCATGGCAGTGGAGAACTTTGTTCAGGGAACTTAAACATTTTAAAAAAACCTGTGCAATTATGTTTGTGACTTTGTGATACTTACGTATTTTGAAATATTTACGTACATACATTCATTTCTATCCAAACAAACTTTTCATTTCGTCGTGTAATAAAAAGAAACGAATGAAAGAAGCTAGGACGTTATAAAAACCATTAGGTTTTATAACGTCCTTCGATAGATGTTTGTCTATCATGTCACGTCATGGAAAATTTTAAAAGAAGTGGAAAACTGAAACTTGCTTTTACCAATACTGTCGCCAATGCCATCTAGCTAGAGATAAATAATGCTAAAATTACACTTTGGAAACCAATCATAGAATAGAAACAATGACGAAATTTAAATAGAAAGCGTTTTTGTACCCACATTTAGCAGCACCTCTTCGTAATTTTGATCAAGAAAATAATCTTTTATCACATCTATTCGAAAAGAACTAGTATATATTCTTCGCAAACAGGGACCAAAATAGCTCTTTAATCTCTACGGACGAAAAGTGATTTGAATTTACAATGTGGATATTGTAAGTAAAAGTTCCAATAACCAAATAGATCAATCACAAACATTGTATGAACAAGTTACAGGCTGTATAAAAGTTGGTGAAAAAACGCGGAAAATGCATTCCACCTTCATTCGTAACACACTCACAATCACATCACATTCGAACTTTACTTAGTTTTATTAAAAAAAAATATGTCTTCCAATAGTGAGAACGAAAGTATTATATTAACTGCAGAGAACACAATCGGACGCTAAAAATGTGATACAAAATCTTTTATCTAAAAAATTCCGTGAACAATATTTGAAAGCATATAACAATTTCATCCCTTGGAAAAAAGCAAGAAGAGCGAAATTTTTTCTGAAAATGTGTTTGTAGCCTATTTTTAAAATTTAGCCAATTATAAACAACCTACAACTCTTTGGAATATATATTCCATACTCAAATCTACCGTTCTTATTTATAAAACGCACTTATTTTCTCATAGAGGGTGATAAAAAGTAGAGTGTCCACCTCAGGAACAAACAACTGTTTTAAGCTTGAGTAACTTTGAATCCCTCGCTGCACTCATGATTCTAAAGTCTAATCCTTCGCTCCACTCTAGGTTTAAAGAAACACTCTCGCCTTTAAAATAGTTGTTTCTTTCCTAGGTTCTTAATTTCGTTTTTATGAAAAATTATACTTGCAAGGGGTTAAAAAAAGGTTATCTGTCAATACTTTCAACGTTACACAATTTTCTTTTACTCGAGTTAAAATGTTACAGATTTTTTGTTGGATGATTCGAAATGTACGTAAAACATCTTGTATAAAATAGTGAGAAATTGAACTCAGGCATGTTTTGAATTGTCTTGGATCTTGGAAAGATAAATTGATTCAAATATTGATTAATATCAGAAAAGACGCATATAGGACAACATGGTGGTTAGTAGTAAGAAGGACACCAGACCTCGATAAAAAAATTAGCCTAGGAATAATAAATAATGTTAATAAATGCTGTACAACAAATCATTATATTAATAACTTAATTTCACAGAGATGGCTTCCGAGGTATCGACAGCATAGATCCATCAATGACCGTTGCTCAGATTGTTTGGAACGATAATTGGGTCACGTTTATCGATGGATTGTTCCAACTGAATGCTCTGAGATGTGCATACGAAGGGGTTTCACAGCCCTCACAGATTAGAGGTCTTACTATTGATGTGGGCAAACATACATCATTTGATTTGCAAAGCTCAATGACTGGTAAAGCAGTTGTGAAAGCTGAAGTAGACGACATTGTTGATACCACGAGGTAGGTTTCTGGTTACAATTAGTAGTTCTTAAACAGTATGACACACTCTCTATTGAAAAAGTAGGTATAATTAATTTGATGTTTTCAGATGTGGCGGTATTTTAGTGCAAAATCTAAAGTTTCGCAATTTACCGTTGTTAAATCAAGAAATTTTTAAGCTTAAAGCATCTGACCCTTACGTAAGTAGCTTGTAACTCTATACATGTGCCCGTCTATTGTATGTAATACGTTCAATTATGAAAAACTGCAATGATTAAAACAACATTTACAGGGCAACTTTGTATCAAAGGAAAATTTAACAGCAGATAAAAAAATTGTTCTACAAATTGGAAATGTCAGTGAACTCAATACTTTACACTGGGAAGAAGCGCCAGTTGTTTCTGAAAACGGAATCAAAGTTTTGGTAAGTCTATTAAATTTGTCTATAAATATATTTTATTTATTTTGTTAGATGATAAAGGAAAATAACTTAAATATCTTCTCCTATGCTTTTTCAGGTTAAATATGCTGGAATCAATATTTCAGACGTTAAAAGAGCTACTGGAGTCATTTCATATGAAGAATCTGAAAAATATTATGGAATGGATTTTAGTGGATTAACGAAGTGGTAAGTGAAGGAATTAGTGGAAATAATATATATATAAAAAAAAAAACTCTAGTGATCAAATCAAATTACAGTGTAAACTCTGTATAATGACACTGAAAGGACGGAGTTATCGTTAAATGGAGAGAAGAAAAACCAGAATCATAAAAAGAAAAAGTTTATTTCAGACTAGTGTTAGTAGTTATGTACATAAAGAACAATTAGATTTCTTTAATTTTTTGGAAGATTTCTCCTCCTTCTCTTCTTGGAGATTTTTTCTTTATTTTTCCATTTTGTGGACACGGTAGAGCGACTAAATCCAAAGCGTCTGCCAACATCACTTATCTTCTCTCCCGTTTCTATTGCGCGTATCAGTAAAACTTTTTCGTTAAGACAGTGATTTTATTTTACTAGTCATGTTTACCTACAGTTTGTAAGTTTGTGACTTATTAGTCATTGTCAACAACAGTCTACACGTGCAAGCAATCCCAATTTGTAAACAAATGAAAGAATTTCTTAGAAATTTCGGTATGCATGATGCTGACAGTCGAGTTTATTACGGGCTAGGGTAATAAAGCGACAAAAGAACGTACATAACTGCGCAGTTTTTACTAATTTTGGCAACTTAAAAGGTGCTTATTGTTGTCGTTATTGAGAGTGGGTGTAATGCTATATAAAGTGTATCATTGTATGGAAGGCATTTTTTTCGTAGAGTAATGAGCAGGTTAGAGAATACAAAAATTCAATTCTTAAATATTAATTGAGTAAGATGTGGCTACGTTTACTTCACCCTATAAGGTT